>OZ026807.1:15027044-15517044 GCA_964023185.1 Macaria liturata | reverse complement strand
GTATTGCAGGTATGGTATTGCAGGTATGGTATTGCAGGTATGGTATTGCAGGTATGGTATTGCAGGTATGGTATTGCAGGTATGGTATTGCAGGTATGGTATTGCAGGTATGGTATTGCAGGTATGGTATTGCAGGTATGGTATTGCAGGTATGGTATTGCAGGTATGGTATTGCAGGTATGGTATTGCAGGTATGGTATTGCAGGTATGGTATTGCAGGTATGGTAATGCAGGTATGGTATTGCAGGTATGGTATTGCAGGTATGGTATTGCAGGTATGGTATTGCAGGTATGGTATTGCAGGTATGGTATTGCAGGTATGGTATTGCAGGTATGGTATTGCAGGTATGGTATTGCAGGTATGGTATTGCAGGTATGGTATTGCAGGTATGGTAATGCAGGTATGGTAATGCAGGTATGGTAATGCAGGTATGGTATTGCAGGTATGGTATTGCAGGTATGGTATTGCAGGTATGGTATTGCAGGTATGGTATTGCAGGTATGGTATTGCAGGTATGGTATTGCAGGTATGGTATTGCAGGTATGGTATTGCAGGTATGGTATTGCAGGTATGGTATTGCAGGTATGGTAATGCAGGTATGGTAATGCAGGTATGGTATTGCAGGTATGGTATTGCAGGAATAGTATTGCAGGTATGGTATTGCAGGTATGGTAATGCAGGTATGGTATTGCAGGTATGGTATTGCAGGTATGGTATTGCAGGTATGGTATTGCAGGTATGGTATTGCAGGTATGGTATTGCAGGTATGGTATTGCAGGTATGGTATTGCAGGTATGGTATTGCAGGTATGGTATTGCAGGTATGGTAATGCAGGTATGGTAATGCAGGTATGGTAATGCAGGTATGGTATTGCAGGTATGGTAATGCAGGTATGGTATTGCAGGTATAGTATTGCAGGTATGGTATTGCAGGTATGGTATTGCAGGTATGGTATTGCAGGTATGGTATTGCAGGTATGGTATTGCAGGTATGGTATTGCAGGTATGGTATTGCGGGTATGGTATTGCAGGTATGGTATTGCAGGTATGGTATTGCAGGTATGGTATTGCAGGTATGGTATTGCAGGTATGGTATTGCAGGTATGGTATTGCAGGTATGGTATTGCAGGTATGGTATTGCAGGTATGGTATTGCAGGCATGGTAATGCAGGTATGGTATTGCAGGTATGGTATTGCAGGTATGGTATTGCAGGAATGGTATTGCAGGTATGGTATTGCAGGTATGGTATTGCAGGTATGGTATTGCAGGTATGGTATTGCAGGTATGGTATTGCAGGAATGGTATTGCAGGTATGGTATTGCAGGTATGGTAATGCAGGTATGGTATTGCAGGTATGGTATTGCAGGTATGGTATTGCAGGTATGGTATTGCAGGTGTGGTAATGCAGGTATGGTATTGCAGGTATGGTATTGCAGGTATGGCATTGCAGGTATGGTATTGCAGGTATGGTAATGCAGGTATGGTAATGCAGGTATGGTAATGCAGGTATGGTATTGCAGGTATGGTATTGCAGGAATAGTATTGCAGGTATGGTAATGCAGGTATGGTATTGCAGGTATGGTATTGCAGGTATGGTATTGCAGGTATGGTATTGCAGGTATGGTATTGCAGGTATGGTATTGCAGGTATGGTATTGCAGGTATGGTATTGCAGGTATGGTATTGCAGGTATGGTATTGCAGGTATGGTATTGCAGGTATGGTATTGCAGGTATGGTATTGCAGGTATGGTATTGCAGGTATGGTAATGCAGGTATGGTAATGCAGGTATGGTATTGCAGGTATGGTATTGCAGGTATGGTATTGCAGGTATGGTATTGCAGGTATGGTATTGCAGGTATGGTATTGCAGGTATGGTAATGCAGGTATGGTATTGCAGGTCTGGTATTGCAGGTATGGTATTGCAGGTATGGTATTGCAGGTATGGTATTGCAGGTATGGTATTGCAGGTATGGTATTGCAGGTATGGTATTGCAGGTATGGTATTGCAGGTATGGTATTGCAGGTATGGTATTGCAGGTATGGTATTGCAGGTATGGTATTGCAGGTATGGTATTGCAGGTATGGTATTGCAGGTATGGTATTGCAGGTATGGTAATGCAGGTATGGTAATGCAGGTATGGTAATGCAGGTATGGTATTGCAGGTATGGTATTGCAGGTATGGTATTGCAGGTATGGTATTGCAGGTATGGTATTGCAGGTATGGTATTGCAGGTATGGTTTTGCAGGTATGGTATTGCAGGTATAGTATTGCAGGTATGGTATTGCAGGTATGGTATTGCAGGTATGGTATTGCAGGTATGGTATTGCAGGTATAGTATTGCAGGTATAGTATTGCAGGTATGGTAATGCAGGTATGGTAATGCAGGTATGGTAATGCAGGTATGGTAATGCAGGTATGGTATTGCAGGTATGGTATTGCAGGTATGGTAATGCAGGTATGATAATGCAGGTATGGTATTGCAGGTATGGTATTGCAGGTATGGTATTGCAGGTATGGTATTGCAGGTATGGTATTGCAGGTATGGTATTGCAGGTATGGTATTGCAGGTATGGTATTGCAGGTATGGTATTGCAGGTATGGTATTGCAGGTATGGTATTGCAGGTATGGTATTGCAGGTATGGTATTGCAGGTATGGTATTGCAGGTATGGTATTGCAGGTATGGTATTGCAGGTATGGTATTGCAGGTATGGTAATGCAGGTATGGTAATGCAGGTATGGTATTGCAGGTATGGTATTGCAGGTATGGTATTGCAGGTATGGTATTGCAGGTATGGTATTGCAGGTATGGTATTGCAGGTATGGTATTGCAGGTATGGTATTGCAGGTATGGTATTGCAGGTATGGTATTGCAGGTATGGTATTGCAGGTATGGTATTGCAGGTATGGTATTGCAGGTATAGTATTGCAGGTATGGTATTGCAGGTATGGTATTGCAGGTATGGTATTGCAGGTATGGTATTGCAGGTATAGTATTGCAGGTATGGTAATGCAGGTATGGTAATGCAGGTATGGTAATGCAGGTATGGTAATGCAGGTATGGTATTGCAGGTATGGTATTGCAGGTATGGTATTGCAGGTATGGTATTGCAGGTATGGTATTGCAGGTATGGTATTGCTGGTATGGTATTGCAGGTATGGTATTGCAGGTATGGTATTGCAGGTATGGTATTGCAGGTATGGTATTGCAGGTATGGTATTGCAGGTATGGTATTGCAGGTATGGTATTGCAGGTATGGTATTGCAGGTATGGTATTGCAGGTATGGTAATGCAGGTATGGTAATGCAGGTATGGTAATGCAGGTATGGTATTGCAGGTATGGTATTGCAGGTATGGTATTGCAGGTATGGTATTGCAGGTATGGTATTGCAGGTATGGTATTGCAGGTATGGTATTGCAGGTATGGTATTGCAGGTATGGTATTGCAGGTATGGTATTGCAGGTATGGTATTGCAGGTATGGTATTGCAGGTATGGTATTGCAGGTATGGTATTGCAGGTATGGTATTGCAGGTATGGTATTGCAGGTATGGTATGGTATGGGTCGACCACAGATTTACTGCAAGTCCCTGATAGAGTAAGTAGAATTTATGTTAACGTTTTTTGATAACTTTGAAATTAATTTAAATAATTTAAAGAAAATAATTACTTACAAATTTATGTACTTTGATAGTTGTAAATAACTGTATGTATAACCACCCAATGTGCAGCACTTTAATATCATCATCATCATCATCAGCCCGCTATCGCCCACTGCTGATCATAGGCCTCTCTTCTTGTACGCCACTCGTCCCGGTCCTGCGCAGATCGAATCCAGGTGCTCCCTGTGGTTGTTCTAATGTCGTCAAGCCTCCGCATTGGTGGGCGACCTCTATTTCTATAGCCAGTCATGGGTCTCCAGTCCGTTAATGTTTTGCTCCACCTGCCGTCCTTTAATATATTTAAGTTTATTTCCTGTTTTGTAATTTCTATATTTTATGGTGTACATTAAAGCAATATTCTATTGTATGTTTCCTTGTATTCCCAGTGACGACCACACAATCTGCCTGTGGGACATCAACGCCACCCCGAAGGAGGGGCGCGTGATCGAGGCCAAGTCAGTGTTCACGGGACACACCGCCGTGGTGGAGGACGTGGCGTGGCACCGGCTGCACGAGTCGCTGTTCGGCTCCGTGGCGGACGACCAGAAGCTCATGATCTGGGACACCAGGTGATAATATTATCTACTATCTACTTTCAATTACATATTGTATGGATATTATGCTATCTTTACTATCTTTATCTTTATCTTTACTATCTTTATCTTTTTATTATTATCTATTTTATTTTTTTTATTCACCCCAAAATTCACTTATCTTCTAAGATGTTGCCCGGTGTGGTTTTTTCCTTCATTGCTGGACCTTGTAGACTCGGCTTTAAGAAAAACATGTACCAAAATTCTAAATTTAATTTTTGACGATCGTTCTTGGGCACAGGCAACACTACCCATCAGTTTCGGTGGTCTGGGAATCCGTACAACATCAAGTGTGGCACTCCCAGCTTTTTTGGCTTCTAGCTACGGCACGCAAACCCTCATCGGAAAAATACTTTCTATTACTGATGTTCGGGTAGCATGCCAGGCGGAAGCCTTAGAAGCTTGGAGTGCTTCATGTCATGATACGGACCTCCCCACTGAATTAGGGATCCAACGGTCCTGGGATAGCCCACTTCTAAAAATAACCTTTTCAGCACTGTTAGACCAATCCCCAGACGATACCGACCGAGCGCGTCTCCTTGCAGTATCGCAGGCTGAGTCAGGCTACTGGCTTCACTACCATCTGACAACCTAGCTACCGTACTTGATCCGGAAAGCTAAGCGCGTAGCTTAGGTTTGCGTGTAGGTGCAAAATTGTGTGAGCCTCATCGATGTCCTTGCGGCCAGAACGTGGACATGTCCGGAAGACACGGGTTGGCCTGTGTGAAGAGTGCCGGCCGACTTTATCGTCACTGGGTGCTCAATGATTTAGTCAGGCGGGCACTCTCCACCGCTGGCATGCCTTCGGTGCTTGAGCCGAGTGGGCTCTCACGTGACGACGGCAAGAGGCCAGACGGCGCTACTTTAGTACCGTGGTGTCTCGGCCGCCCTTTGGTCTGGGACGTCACGTGTGTAGATACCCTAGCGCCGTCTCACGTCAGTGCCTCCGCTCGTAGCGTCGGAGCTGCAGCACTACAGGCCCAACTCGGGAAACAACGAAAATACTCGCAGATTAGCGCAAATTACGAATTTTTTGCGCTATCTGTTGAGACTTTGGGCCCGTGGTCTCCGGACACAAAATTATTTGTTAAACAGATTAGCAAACGTTTGGTCCTTGCCACAGGAGATCTCAGGGCTGGCAGCTATTTTTCTCAACGATTGAGTCTTTCTATTCAAAGAGGAAATACTGCCAGCATCCTGGGATCCCTGCCGCACAGCGACAACATGGACGGTGTGCTGAATTTTTTGTAAATATCTGTTTGTTTTTTGTTAATTTTTCTGTATGTTTTAGTCTTTTTTTGTATATACTTGTGAAATATAATATGTAAATATTAGTTAGTTATTGGCAATAAATAAAAGAGTATTAGGATACTCATAGGTTTATCTTTACTTCACTGAAACAAGCACTGAAACATTCGAGATCATGACGTGTCTTCCGTGGAAGGACCTGGGCGCCCACCACGATGTATCTGCCCAAGAAAACTCCCCTACGAATTAATTCTGCGGGGGAGTCACGACCCTCAGTCATGAGACAATACGACTCAAAGAGATATGCTAAAGACTTATTACACTATATGGCTATAACTATCACTCGTACGTTGTGTGTTGCAGATGTAACAACACGTCGAAGCCCTCCCACACGGTGGACGCGCACACCGCCGAGGTGAACTGCCTCAGCTTCAACCCCTACTCCGAGTTCATACTCGCCACCGGCAGCGCCGACAAGACGGTAAATATACAGGGTTAATATGCTTAACAAGTAAATAGTACCAGATAACTGGTACCTATGAAAGGAGATAAGCCTTTATTTATTATTAGTCTACAAAACAAGCACTAAGCTAAAACACATAGGTAATATAATAGAAAATAAAAATAAATTACGAGCACTTAAAGCCCTCTTGAAGCAAACCTTACTAAACATTTTAAGATAATTACTTACTTTACCCAGCAGTGAAACAAAACTAGCTATAGATGATGATGATGAATCGTTTAAAGATTCAGTTCATCAAATTCAACAACTTTTATTTTATGACGCTTGAAAATTCAATCCAAAACAACTGTTCTATATCGCCCTAGACACATGAATAAGCGAATTTTTGCAAAATTACCATAATTCATAAAGCAGAAAAGAAAAAGTAGAATTTGTTTCTGTGTCTGTTTTTGTCGTCACCATTCTAAAAGATAATTATGAGAATTATACGTTTCACGTGAGATTAGTAACAAAATTTGATGCTAAAATGTAAAAAAAAAGTATATAAGTGTTATATCCGTTACCTAGAACCCGCGACACAACACATTTGCTTAGTGCGGGGCTAGATGGCGCTGTGTGCAATGTCCCGGAATATTAATTTGTTTATTATGCCTGCAGGTGGCGCTGTGGGACCTGCGCAACCTGAAGCTGAAGCTGCACTCGTTCGAGTCGCACAAGGACGAGATCTTCCAGGTGCAGTGGTCGCCGCACAACGAGACCATCCTCGCCAGAAGCGGCACCGACAGGAGGTACCACACACATACACCATATACCATTATATACAATTAAAAAAAACTTTCAGAAGACTTGTTAACCTCCTTGGGACTCGGTTAAAAAGTAGTAGTATTTTAGATCCAGCCTGTTTGTCTAGTACGGCAGTCGGCTTGATAAACTCTCGACACCAGAGTTGGCCACTCTCATTCGATAAGAAAAAGAAATAAAAAAGTGGTTTAGTAGTTCGTCTCAGACATTATGTCGATTCGATAGTAAGTCCTCACGGTAATTTCATCCGAAACTAACGCGAGCGTAGCTCGTGTTGTTTCGTTTGTTTTAAAAAGAATCTAGCATAATATGATGGTCTATTTTATTCTATGATTTTATGTTCGTTTTTAGTATATTGGTAGACAGAGTCCTGAGAGTGGAATACACTATTTTTATCTCGAAACAATGCAACAGTAGACTTTAAATGAATGACCGTATAACACTTTTACGTAACAAAAATGGATTAATCATTACAATTTTTCCCCTCAGATTGCCTGTGTGGGACCTGTCCAAGATAGGCGAGGAGCAGACGGCCGAGGACGCGGAAGACGGCCCGCCCGAGCTGCTGTTCATCCACGGGGGGCACACCGCCAAGATATCTGACTTCTCGTGGAACCCCAACGAGCCCTGGGTCATATGTTCCGTCTCCGAGGATAATATCATGCAGGTGAGGAAATTATTATTTTTTTCTTTGGGCCAAGATCATGTATCCTTTCATGCTTAAATCTATGACAATGACATGTTTGCACTCGGCCTATGATTTATTTATTTACTTAATTAAAACGGTAACAACCAATTACATTAATTAAAGCAGGGTACTCACCTGCCATGTAGCACGTAACGTAGCATGTAACGTATCCAACCTTCAAGTGAGTACGCTCCTACGTACTCACTACACAAGCGCTCGTGTTTAAGAAATGAGTTATCAACACACTTAAGTAGCAAATGAATTAGATGTCTTATTATTATGATGAGTTGGTCTTTGTTAAACTTTGTTGTAAAACGGCTAAACTGATTTGGTGAAATTTGTAAACTCATAAAACATAGATGTCATGTTTTTTTCCTTGGGCTAAGACCATGTGTTCTTTCAATGCTTTTTATATACATAATAGTGACATTTTGGCACTCGGCCTATGATGAGTTTGTCTTTGTTAAACTTTGTTGTAAAACGGCTAAGCTGATTTGGTGAAATTTGGAAACTCATAAAACATACTCGTAGATGTCTTATCCTAGTTAAATCTGCAAACTAATAGTAGTTTTCGACTCAACTAATAATGAATAGTTAAGTCGAAAACTACCGTTTATGTGTTGTGGTAACATCATTTGAAAGCTAGTTTCATATAAGCATTGAGGCATGTTCCACATACGGCACACAATGCTTGTGTGAGTTTGGCTTTAGACAACCTACACACATGCCAAATGAAAAGCAGTAATATAATTATAAACTCCCGCAGGTCTGGCAAATGGCTGAGAACATCTACAACGACGAGGAGCCAGAAACGCCTGCTTCCGAACTGGAGTCTGGCGTCAACATCAACCACGGCTAGCGCTGCCTCCGTCTAACCAATCACGGCTAGCGAGCCCTGAGCTTCACCAATCACGGCGCGGACACCTCGCAGCCGACTTAGTGAACAAGTGATGCACAATGCCAAGTGTTTTGTACTACGTCGCCACGGATTACCTCTCTATAGATATCACATACTAATTTTGTTTATCTTTGGTCGGTATTTATGTTATGGGGTTAGCGTTTTTATTAAAGGTTATTTTATAACTTACGTTTCTTGTGTCAATTAAAAATTAAATCTAAGCAGTAGTATATTTTTTTGCGTTAATGGTTCCTAGAAACAAAAATTTAATAATCGTAATGTTGTTAAATTTGATTTCATATAAACAATTCAATTAGAAAATAGATTTGTTTATAACTAAAATATTGACTAAAATTTTGTTTAATATAAAATATGTTTTTTTACTACAGGACTGCTCAGTGAATTGTAAAACTAACCTATATATTAGTTTTTGGTTTTATAAATTTGAATGAACTTATATGTAGGTATGTGGGTTTTCATAATTGTCAATCAGCCATCATATGGCTACAAGTATTATCTCTTCACGTGATATCTATTCGAGGTAATCTGTGCATTAATCTTAAAACTGTTTTAAGTACTCGAAACTAGAAATATGTGTAGAATGAATGTTTTTATGTGGTAAAATTACAACCTAAGAGGAATAACAATTGGTTCTGCATTTATCGTACATTTTTCATTAAATCATATGTCACCTCTCATTCCCATACAAGATTAAAATATATTTTTGTGTAGCATACTTTTGAAGTGTGAGTTGCCTAATTATGTGAGTTAGTCCTCGATTTTCAGGCAGTACCTACTCGTACTATCTATTATTTTCTAAACACTTGAAATTCATTGCTCAATATTTTATTACAACAAAATTAATTCTATAATCTAGTCGCGCAGAACGAAGAACAAACTATGGCGCTAATATATGTATTATTGTCTCGCTCATTTAGTGCGAGTGACGCGACAAATACCTTTTTCTCCGCGACTGGGATATAAATCAGAATACTACAAATAGACAGGATCTAATTATTTTTCGTCGAATCAAAGTTATTAACAGTACGATTGATCTCATTGTTACGTTCACTAACAAAGATATCGAAAACTAAGTTACGTAAAAACAGTGAATTTGCGTTCCTAAAAACCATAAAATTTTGCCTAAAGTGTTAAGAATCTCAGGTAAACCAATGTGAATTGAATTTTCTACATTTTATTTCGTAACAACAGAAGGTTGATCAAAACATATTGTGCATAATATTCATAAAAATACCTACTATCATATTTATACCTTTAAAATAAAATAATTCCATCTAATTTATTAGTTTTGTACCACGCTTGTAGGACTTCAGTTGCTATCTGCCAGTTTCCTGTAAGTTTATAAGAGCTTTCTCCACTATTGTATCCTTACTATTTATATAGGATGCTCCTTACTGAGACTATTTGATAGTCAAACCAAATAATAGTTTGTTTCGGCCATATTCTCGATGTTTACTGTTACTTGTAATGTAATAAAAGAGGCTGGATCAAAGAGAATCATTAGATACAATTAGTTTATCGATTTATTTCAATAAAGTAACAAAAAAAAATTAAACACCAAATTTGATATTCACTATTCTTTTGTTGGCTCCGTAGTAATGACTTTTGGGCTAGCATTTTTTCTAATATATTTTATGTATTAGATAGTTCATTACCAACGAAGTAAAATTGTAAATTCAAAATTGTAAATACGCGATGGAAAGAAGCTCTTATTCCGGTGGCGACTGACTGAGGGTATTGTATAATGTTAATGATGTAATGGAAAAGTTAATTATAAGTCCGCTAATTAATATTACGATTACGAAACAATATAATTTTTTTTTTCATTTTAAAGATCTATATCTATCTATCTATATCTAGACTTAGGTAAGGTATATAGAGTTAGGCTACTATATTTATTTTAGCAACTTAGCGCTATAACAGTTATTCAGGAATGACTATTATAGCATTTTAAAGAATTAATATACTTACTACCTCTAGCGTAAAATTCACGCCCTATTTAGTAGAATAAATAAGAACAGTAAGATACAATGTACGTAGAAAATAAATCTTTAATAGGTAACAATATAATGAATATAACAAAGTATAAATCACCATACAAACTCAGTGTCACATGGGTATAAATTCAAAATAATTATCCTTACAAGATAGGTATATTATATTCCGATTCATAAAAGATAGGATTTTTAAATGGCGGTCAAAATCTCCATTTCTTTTTGCACAATAGATACAGTTCTTTATTTTGTGACAAGAGTATAGAATATATTAAACTTCAAGTTTGTCTGAGAAGAGTTTGGGCAGTGTTTGCCAACACTCGTAGTATTTCGCGTCGAGTTTCTGGCAGGTCTCAGCGCCCCACTTGGTGATCGCCATGCTTAGAGAGGACTCGAACATAAACGCCTGTGGGCAATTAGTTGTAATAAGTATTTAGATACCTAACATTGCAATTGTCACATTCTGTAATTTACAAGTGGCAGATTGCGTCCATGTAAATTTTCTAATGTTGCAAAACTTGCAAATGCAAAGTTGATACAACATTTAAATGCCTATGTTTCAAATGTAAACTCTATATAAACTGTCGAAACGTTGCCTCTGAATAGTTCAGAAACTTTCAAATTGAAGAATTTACCTTGGATATTTAAGTTATATGTACCTACGTATATACAAGTTACAGTGGCAAATTACAGATATGGTCTAGATACACGTTGCTGCAATATGACTGTGAGGTTCATGTTTAGTGGGTAACTATGCATTTATTTCCAGGTGATGTGACCAGGCAAAGGGAAAGTTCTTGAAGAAGCCAAGATCACATCATCCATTCCATTTATTTACCATATCAATTTAATTGCAATCTAATTGTTTGTTATCTACCTACCTATTTAATTGTAAAGTTACAGATTATGAAAAAAAGTCTAGTTATGGAGATTCATTCTGTGTTTTAAACCTACCCCTGGGCACAGTCCACAACTGTAGGTAAGTATATAAATAGTTAAGTACTTATTTAGGTACTTTAAAAGATTATTAGAAAATTATAATTAGGTTAAAAAAAACAAACAAGATTAAGATACTTACCTATTAGTTTATGAGAACACTTTATTAGATACCTAAATAATAAGTATATAAGTAGGTACTTAAATAAAAATTAATAAATTAGATAATCAGTCCACTATTGTTTTCAAAATTCTCAGAAAAAAACTCTCTTTGAGGTGAGCTGGAGAATGTTCAAAGTCATGCAGGAACATCAGTAGGTATGAGACACAGTTACACCGGAAGCAGGCTTCCATGGATTTTCAAGTTTCCTTAGTGTGACATTATTCTGTACTAAATAAGTAATGTTTCATTTTAAGTAAACAAGATACCTAAGGAGTTTATCAAATAAAATTCTGCCTGTCAGGTTTATTTTTCCTAGTTTTTCTGCTCTGCTTTGGTGGACTAACTATGTACCTACATGAAGGTAGAAGCTATCTATTAAACTCAAAGTTATTTATGTAGAACAAACCTAAATTTTAGCAAAAGAAAATAAAACATTGTAAATGATCTCATTCTTGATGACATTGTTGGCTACATACAGAATGGCAAGAACTGATTAAAAGAAAGGGTTAGAAGTGGTCATCATTATTAGCAGATTCTAGTAGATTCTGCTTGAACATAGCATACAATAATTGTACCTAAGTAAGTACCTACCAGTGCTAAGTATATCTACTTTTATCGTTTAGCCACCATCCTTGCCTTTCTTTGAGGTTATTTGAAGAGGAACAGAAAGTAATTTCTGATGAGATGATATTAGGTACAACTCAATACAGCAGTTATGTACTGAACCACACGAAATCTAACAACGCGTGATAAGCATTACCATGGATAAATTGGTACCTACTTATTTTCATTCATTATATCGCTGCATCAGGTTCCAAATTGATTTTGTAACGCAGACTAGTTAGAAAATGATAGGTACCTAACCTACGCGTTCGAGTTGAGAATAAAGATGGCGTAACGCGTAACCAAACCAAAATAAATCCAAAACGAAATCGTGTACCTATGTACACGATATCCTATCCGGACACAAAAATTAAGAAAATTTTAAACACTCCTACAAGCAAACAAGCACCCAGTAGATCTAGACCCCTGTTTTTAAATAAGTAAGCAGGTACGATAGCTCTCGCCAGATTGGTACTGCGTGAGAATAGCCAAAACAAACAAACTATTACTTATTCCATGGCTTCACGCAGTTTACTACATTGATAAAAACCTAAACACATTGACAGAATTTCTACTCACACACAGAAAATTTTATATTTTTTCAATGAAAAGGGATATTGCCAGAATACAGAAAATATAAGCGTTCAAACAAATTAAAGACAAGTTTTCGAGTTTTTCGACTTCTACGGAAATAGTAGTACAGGTACAGATGACAAATATTTACATTGATTTCTTGATAGAATGAACTAAACCGTATATTTGTTGTCTGTTTAGAATGAACAAAATGAACGTTGTTATGAACATGTTCATTCGCGACTGCGTGAAAATAACGGGTCCGAATAATGTCGTTTAATACAGCTACGTTACGTTATGTGTAGTAAATTAACAAAGAGAGATATACTCAGTATTATAGTGGAATAACTAATTCGGTATTAGCATAATATAATTAAATGTAAATATTACGACGAAATTGTAATTTATTCCAATTGCAAACGTAGAACATAACATTTAATTTTAAGTGTGTTTTTGGTGAGTAATCCTGAAAAAAGAAATACATAAATCCGTGTAACAGAACGTAATAAACACGAACAAAACAAAATGTCAATGGCATCAGCTGTAAACTGCCAAGAAGATGTCACAATTGTCACATTGTAAAAATTCAATTTTTCGAAAGATGTTTTGTTGTTTTCATATAATATTTATTTGCAAAGAAAGCCCTGTTTAAATTAAGATCAAAATGATTCTGTCGCGTCGAAATTGTTTAGCTTTATACCTTCGTCTATACAAAAGACTATATTCGAGTACCGTTCAAGTTGCTTGGAGACCCGAATTGCCGGCGACTGCTTATAGGCCAGAAAATGTCGAAAGAAACAAATATGAAAAATGGGAGGCTGAAGGGAGATTCAAGGCTGCAGTGTCCACCTCCAAGCCTCCGTTTAGCATGGTTCTGCCTCCTCCAAACGTTACAGGGAAGCTGCATTTAGGTTAGTATTATGGTGGTACTATCCACTGCTTACATTTTAAAATAGCATTTTCTGTGAGAAACAAGACTAATTAAGCTTACTAAAATATATCTAGGTCCAACTATGGTGTTTTTTACCCTTCCCAATAAACAGAACAAATAATAAACATGAAATTTAACATACACCTCAAGTTTAAAGAATTGGTATCTACTTATGCTCTTACAAATAAAATCTTATGCCTGTCTATATAAATAGAACGAAGTAACACTTTATTTAAAACATCTTAAATAACCAAATAACAACAATATATAAAAGAAAAACTTATAATACTATTCAAACATTGAAAATGGTGTTATTTCTAACACATTCTCAACTTGTTTACTCTATATGTATCTTCTTCTTTTTCTTCTTATCGAATGAGAGTGGCCAACTCTGTTGTCGAGAGTTTATCAAGCGTCTCTAAGGGCCTCTGACATGGCTTAACAACTATATATCTGATTCCAGGCCATGCTTTAGCTTGCACAATACAAGATGTGATAGTGAGAAGGAAGAGAGCCATGGGTTACAATGTGCTGTGGCTGCCAGGGACTGACCATGCCGGGATTGCTACTCAGGTGATTTTGTTTGTCTTTGGTCTCCTACTATAGACTATACATTATAATAAATTATGTTTTGCAAAACTCAAAGATGAGTATGGTATTGTTCTTAGGTAGTTTTGGTTTGGTGTCTTATAAATAAATTCAAGGAGAAAGATAAATCTTTTAGTAGATAATATATAGATACATAAGATTAACACTTCATAACAAAATATCTCCCCTCATAGTAGTGATACATATGTGTATATTTTTCTTGTAACATTAGTTATCCTTCTGTCTTCTCCTAGGAAA
Organism: Macaria liturata; assembly: GCA_964023185.1. Classification (NCBI taxonomy): domain Eukaryota; kingdom Metazoa; phylum Arthropoda; class Insecta; order Lepidoptera; family Geometridae; genus Macaria; species Macaria liturata. Next base: position 15,502,621 of record OZ026807.1, on the reverse strand, counting down.
CTTTGGTGTTAGTGTGTTTTTTGCTACTTTAGAGCCATATAGGTAGTTACTTATAACAATAAACAACCAGAACCAGCCATCCAAACTCTAACTGCATACAAATTTTTGTAAGTTGTGCTAATTTATCTATGGTATAGTTAAGCTAATATAATAATTCTTTAATTACAGGGAGTTGTTGAAAAGTACATAAAAACGAAGCAAAACATCACACGCCAACAAATGGGCCGAGAAAAATTCATAGACGAAGTTCTAAAATGGAAAGAAAGACACGGCAACACTATATGTGACCAATTAAAAACTCTTGGCTGCTCCTTAGATTGGTCGCGACAAACATTCACAATGGACCCACAACACACACATGCAGTAAATACTGCTTTCATAAAACTCTTCCAAAAAGGTTTGATCTATCGTAAAAAGGCTTTAGTCAACTGGTGTAACGCCTTAAAGTCGACTGTATCAGATATAGAAGTGGAAAATTTCAATATAACTGGTCCTACGGAATTAAATATACCAGGGTATGATAAACCGGTGAAGTTTGGGGTGTTGTATGACTTTGCGTATCCGATTATGGCTGAGCAAGGAGAGATAGTTGTGTCTACGACAATGCCAGAAACAATGTTGGGGGATACTGCTATTGCTGTCAATCCTAAGGATGAGAGGTGAGTAATTTTTGGATTAAAATCTTTTTTCCCACTGAAAGTGAAAATGAAAGAACACAGAAGTGTGTAGTAGGTATGTATTTTTTTATCAATAATGAGATGCTGTGGGAATTGTTCTACAATGTGTATTTATTTTTATTGTATTCTGACAAACTTGTGAAGGATTACATTTTTGCAGGCACAGTTTATTTATATACCCTGGAATAACTTCGCAGTAATCACTATCTGTCTCTAATCCTACTATTTTATAATATTTCAGATACAAGAAATTCATAGGCAAGCATGCAATGCATCCATTCCGCAAGACACCTATACCGATCATCGGCGACGAATTCGTAGATATGAGTTTTGGTACAGGCGCTGTCAAAATAACTCCCGCTCACAGCAAAATTGACTACACAGTCGCTAAAAAACACAACCTACCCTCATATGAAATACTTACTGAAGAAGGTCTCATACAAAACTCTGGAAATTTTGAGTACATGAAGCGGTATGACTGCAGATCTTTACTCTTAGATAAATTAGTGGAATTGGACTTGTTTAAGAAAGAAACTCCCCATCAAATGACTTTACCTGTCTGTAGCAGGTCTGGAGACGTCATAGATCACATACTCAAAGAACAGTGGTTCTTAAAGTGTAGCAAATTGAACGAAACTGCGGCTAAAATGGCTAGAACGGGACAGCTGAAAATTGAACCCGACAAATTTGTGAATTACTGGCTGAATTGGACAGGGGATGATAGAGACTGGTGTATATCGAGACAGCTGTGGTGGGGACATCAAATACCAGCGTACAAATGTGAACTGGACGAAAATGTCACTTGGATTGCTGCAGATAACTCGAAGACAGCTAAAGAAATCGCTTCAAAGGTCCTTCGAGCGATGCCCGATGAAATAACAGCAGTTAGAGACTCAGACGTATTAGATACTTGGTTTTCGTCCGGTATTTACCCATTCGCGTCTTTGGGTTGGCCAGATTTGAATCCAAGAGATAAAAGATTCAACAGTGAGGACTATAGATTCTTCTATCCACTCAATTTGATGGCAACCGGACATGATATCTTGGGTTTCTGGGTCCATAGAATGGTTATTCTCGGATTAGAATTGACGGGGAAATTGCCATTCGATAATGTGTTGCTACATGGAATTATTTGCGACAGCAAAGGGGCTAAGATGTCCAAAAGCAGAGGCAATGTGATAGATCCCATAGATGTCATCAACGGAATTTCCATGGAAGAATTGAAAAGGAAGAGCGAGAAGTTGAAAGAGGATGGTGTTTTGACTCAAGAAGAGTTGGGCAAAGCTTTGGCTTATCATAAATCGAACTTTTCAAATACGCAAGGGATTCCTGAATGTGGTGTCGATGCTTTGAGATTCACACTTCTTTCCCAAGATGTAAAATCCCATTTCATAAACTTTGATGTGGCGATGTGTAACGCGAACAAACTATTTTGCAATAAAATATGGCAAAGCGTCAAATACACGCAAATACAGTACGCGAAATTGAAAATAATTGACGAAGAAGTCACTATCGATGATCTGACAAGTTTTGATCGATGGATTTTAAGTAGAATGGCCAAAATGGTTGAACAAGTAAACTCCTCCATAGAGTCATACAACTTCCACACAGCCACAAGAGTTTTACGCACATTCATTTATAACGAATTCTGTGATACGTATCTAGAAGCGTCTAAGGCAGGATTCGAGAACGAAAACTTAAAAATTGGCTATGCCCATGCTCATACTTTGTCAGCTATCCTGAATACATCGTTACGGTGTCTTGCGCCTATGATGGTATATCTATCTGATGAATTAATTCCTGTGATACCGACTTTTGAATCAAACATAATCCACAACTATACAGACATGGAACAGAACTATGAATATCCGCAATACAAAGACTTTGAACATTGGAAAAATAAGAAAGCGGAAACAAGAGTCGAAAAATTACTAAACAGTATTCAATTAGTTAGAGAACTGAGAGGTCTATACAACATTTCGAACCAAATCAGACCCGCAGTTAGTATTAGAAGTAAAGACAAATCGTTCCTAGAAGAATTAACACAAAACGTAAATGTTTTCACACATTTGACTAGATCCAGAGAAGTGGAATTTGACGTGAATATAGAAAGGAAATACGCAACAGGAATTTTGGATAGAAACACAGAAGTTCTTGTAGAAATTATCGGTGAAAATGCTGAAAATATTATGTTAGCTGCGAGAGATAAGATAGAAAAGAAAGTTACGAAATTGGAGGACGCTTTAGCCAAGATGGAAGCGAAAATATCGAGCAAAAACTATCTGAAATCTTCAACAGAATGGCAACAAGCCCAAGATAAAGAAAGATATTATAAAAAGAAAAAGGAGTTGCAACAATTGCAACGACTTGTTCCTGTGAAATCATAGTTTGAGTAAATCTTTGGCACAACTCTAAATTTATAATTTCAGAGTACAGACAGATATAATAAAATTGAGCTAGAAATTTTAAACTAAAACGGTTGAATTTCCTTCATGTCCGACATTAGATAAATTTGCAAAATATATTTGGTGAATGATAAAATTATACCAAAAACTTAAAATATGGTGTAGTAAATTAATTTAAAATGCATTTTAATAAATCAATAAGTTTAATGTTTAAAAAATCAATAAAACCTTTTTAAATTTACAACAAATGATAGAGTTTTCTTTAATTATGTTTCAACGTTAATTGACTAACAACAATGACCCCAAACTGATATAGAAGCCACATAATATATTACAGTAAATGTATTGCTTACAGTATTAATTTAACTTGAAATGAAAACCTACCGCAGCGCCACACATCGAATGCGGGAAAATGCGTTAACTCGCTTATGACTAAAAATTTAGTTAAGTCAAGTGTACTAGAATGATCTACTATGTTAAGAGTTTTTACAGCTTCTTTGTATTTTTTTTTCACAATCAGTATTATTTTTCTAGCAAGGGCAGCAAGATACATACATATATATATAAAACTCAAAGGTGACTGATTGATTGACTGACTGATATAGTGATCTATCAACGCACAGCCCAAACCAATGGACGGATCGGGCTGACATTTGGCATGCAGGTAGATGTTATGACGTAAGCATCCGTTAAGAAAGGATTTTTGGAAATGTCACTTTTAAAGGGGTGAAATAGGGGATGCAAGTTTTACTTTCTAATGCGAGCGAAGCCGCGAGCACTCACTAGTTTACTATAATACGTGTCTATGAACATAAAATCCTGTACGAAATACATACATTTACTGTGACAATAAACAACTTTTTCAGCGGTATTCTTGCGATGAAAACTTGTTTCCAAAACTAATCCTAATAAGTTTACACACAATTTTGTTTATAACATTTTAGACACATATTTCAAATGACAAGTTTCTCTCGTAAGAATCACCGCTGAATTAAAAACATAGCCAAGATACAAAAACGTAGAATGAAGTATGTAGGGGAATTTAGTAGTTTTTTTTTTACAATATTTGGTTTAATTTCTAAATAACACGGCAATGTTTTTTTTCTAAAAAAAATACAGAATGTGGTTAAATTGATTGTCCCTCAGGTTTAACTTAGGTACACTAAGCAGTAAATTATATCAATTCGTAATATATATAATATATATAGGCCTAATGTCATTTTATTTGTACAATTTTCTTCAATTTATTTACCTAACAGTTTTTTTTTTTAATTTAATCAGCCAAAGACAATAATTGTATAAGCTGGTCTGAAGTTAATCATTACACTTTCCATTACATTTATGTACTTAAATCATAAATAGGATAGTTTTATAATCTTGAGATAAATAGATAAGTAAATATATTTTTATATACTTTTATATATGTATAATATAATCCAGCAATGTCGTAAAGTAAAAAAAGTGCAAAAATCTGGGCCTAATAAATATCAAACAAACTGTTGTATTGTTAGAAATGAAGTGATAAATAAAAAATCAACATGGGAAGAGTTTCCATTGTATAACTGATAACATAAGTATATGTATATAATAATATATAAATAAAATAAGTTCAGAACTTTCTACAATCGAGCCGAATTCTAAAAACATACTAGAAAACTTAATATACACACACAAAATATGTACTTATAAACTATTCATTTATATAACGCTACCATCAATAGATTTTTTTCTTATTTTATACATATCAACTATCAACATTTTGTTTTTATATTACTTATCTACAAGTTTTAGTTTTATTTTGGAAAATATATTTTACAATGTTCTTTTTTATCACTAAATAGGCTTACGTTTGACTATAGCCTGCCTGATGTTAAGCACCACTATAGTGATGATATTTTAATTAACAAATGAGTTGCAGGGATGGGATATTGATCTGCAAAGTGATTGACAAAATCGGACCTTTTCCGAAACGAAACTTATTATACAGAGGACGAAGACCACTAGTATATACTAGTGGACGCCCGCGTCTTCGCTAGCATTATTTTTCAAAAGGTTTAAAATGAACATAACTTTTTTATTTACAAACCAATTGAAATGAATTTAAAACACTAAATGTTAAGTTAAAAATGCACCAACATGTTAGTGAAAACTGTAGACAAATCGGTTCAGCCGTTTTCATGTCTACAACGAACAAACATACCTACAGACAAACAGTTTTTTTTTTTAAACATGATTTTTGTTTTTATTGCATCAATGAAGGCCCTCAACATTTTTTTTCAACTCTCTTCAATGTACAGACACCAACCGGTTACAGCTTTATTATATGTATAGATATTTTAACCAATAACAGTCATCCACCAGTCATAGAAGTTACAAGGAGTTGTACCATTGTCACGCAAATTTCGTTTCCGAGCGGAAACGTTCCGAATTTATGAAACACCCTGCTGATTAAGACTGTCTTATTTTGGGTCTGTGATTTTCTTTTCCATATAACTTTTTTTTTTCTTAAAATCGAGACAATGTAGCATCAAACTATTTACTATTTTACATGTCAAGGATGTAGTCAATAGGAATGCACAGAAAAATAGAAATTTTCTGTGCATTTTTTTATAAAGTCCAAATTAAAACAAAACTTGTAATGTGCGAAAAGCGCAGCTCAATTGCCTACGTTTTTATCGTATGCAGTAAGCTTAGTTGCATAGTACACTCTATTTTATAAAAGAAGATTCACTATTCACAGGCCTCTAATACATCCAATGATACCTTATTTTTATTTTGGAATCGAGATAATTACATACTTTGAAAACTAAAATACATAGGTACATATTTCATTTATATTGCTATTATCAACAAAACAAAGATCAATATTTATATTTGTACTATCAATTTCCTTACTAAATTAAAAATCCATTCAGCTGTTTGTAACTGAAAAAGGGGCAAACAAACTTTTTCTTTTATAATATTATTGAGAAGTGGAAATAATCACATTTGCAAATCAAAAAATGCCAGCAAAAGATATAATAAAATTGATGTTATGTAGCACAAAATTTTGATAATCTTCTTTTATGAAATAAAGTCTACATAATATTTAACATTATCATACACTTACAAGCTATGATTTGATCTTCTTTGGTGATTTCTTTTTAGGTGCATTGACAGCCCCTAACATCTTCCGTTTCTTTGTGTGTGAACACATGTTTTCACATAGGTTTGCTTCTGAAATATGCAAAAAATATATTATAATTTATGTAAGCAAATAGGTAAAATGAGATATAGAGAGAGGAGATAATGCTGGTAACACACAATATACTTAAGTCCTACCAAGTTTAACTACACAGACAGGAGTAAGAAATACAAAGTTATTTTTTTAAACTATATCTATCTATGTTATAAAACTACAACAAATGCATCAATGAATAAGCAAGATAATATTATTAAGAGCCTGTGTTGTCCCATTGTTGGGCAAAGGCCTCCCTACTCTCTTTCCATTTATTTCTATCCAGTGCTATAGTATTCCAGTCTATTAGGTGTTTATCCAGGTCGTCCCTCCATCACTTTCTGGGTCTGCCGCAGAGTCTTTTGTTTCTGGGGGCCCATAGCGCCATTGTCTTAGCCCAGAGGACGTCAGGCATGCAGCAGACGTGTTTTAAACAAGATATATAATGTGAAAATAAAAAATACAACCACTTGTTTCAAATAACACAATTTATCCTCATTTTTTTTATCAAGCTCAAATTTTTTAATTCAATTCTGCAGATAGAGAACTCAAGTAACCAAATAAAAGTTTAATATTTATAATATATATATTTACAATTCAACTTACTATTCTTCAGCTCTGTTGCCCGTCCCAGCAACTTCTTAGTCTCATCTTCATGCCATTTAACATGTTTCACCAAGCAGAACAGAAACTTGAACCTCTGTGGACATTTTGCACAAGCATACATCATTTCCTCAGGTTTTGTGACCGGGAGCTCGTCTTCCGAAGGACTGAGTGAGAGAGGGTCTTGGAATTGTTGTGGTTTCTTTATCACTCCTCCGGGGAGGATCTCTAGTGTAGGCCAGCTGGACGGAGGCTTCTCCGATTCCTGAAAAGTTAAATTATACCATTAAAAAAGGTGGTTCAATGGTGTAACAATATTAGAGAGTAGTCATAGAATAAAATACTAGAGTGTTTATTGGTGTGGTGGTATACAGGATGAGGGAGTGAGATAGACTACTTACTTCCTGGATAATGTGAAAGGAGTCATAGACATAGAATAAATAAGTAAAATCACACATAAAAACATAACCCTGATGAATTACCTCCTGTTCCTCAATCGTACTTAATCCATGATAAGTGGTGATAGGTTCTAGAACATTATCCGCTTCTTCTTCGATCATCTCTGGAACTATCATTTCTGGCTCACTCTCATCGTCCAAGATTTCCTCACTCTGTATCGAGACCATACTACCAATATTCGAGTCGTCGTCATCATTCACTATACACTCGTTGTCATACTCTATATCTTCTATCACGCAGCTCTCCAGCACCACCACCTCTTGACTGCGGCGTCTGGAGATCAGCTCGTAAGTCCTGGAAGGCTGGACATCTTCCATACGGACGAGTGGAACGTTCTCCAGATCTTCACTTTCCAAGGCACTCGACATCTTGGTCAAAACATCTGGCTCGTAAACAGATTGCTGAAAGTAACTAGCCCCCGTGAAAGCATCCGAGTTATGATGAAGCTTCTATTTGTACCAAATTCTAATAGGAATCTTTTTGTTTGTTTCGAAATTAACTTGGAGATTGGCGATTTCGTAAAAACAATAGTGAAGTGACGTTGATTAGTTTAACATCACACTATTTGACAGTGACAGTTCAAACACTTTTTTGGCTCAAGCCGATGAAGGTATAAATAGAATCGCGGGAAAATTTAAAACCATCTTAACAGTGCAAATTTTTAAAAAGGCTTTTAATGGTTCTTTTAGTGGAACTAAAAACTTTATCATACTACGGCCTTGAACCTACAGCAGGTACTACAATAGGGCATGGCAATTCGCTGTGAGTGTGCTAGCTTATAAAAAAACCTACAAATTTCTAATTACTATCGTCAGCCACTATATTTCTTTCCACCTGTTTATTTAGATTTCTGTGTTCTTTCCAGTCTCTCTATTTTGTAAAAATAAAACACACATGTAAATGCATACAAAACAAGTCTTTTATTAACCATTTCAACAAAACCAAGGCACTATAATAACAAACACTGTTTTTGAAGCCAGTAAAAATGATACTGTAGCATTAGCCAAGCAACATTCAGTCCAACATTTTGTGCCTCTTTTATTTTGAGATATAGATTGATAAAAAAACAGATCCTATACTCAGTGCTCAGTAGTAAGAGTAGCACCCTGGTTACAATTCCACTCATGAACCGGGAAATACATCTGCATCAATGTCTCATAGATTTCAACATCTACCGCCATGAACAGACAAAAAATAACCCTTTCCAACTTCTTATCATTTTCCAAAGCCTTCCGGGCTGTTCTAAGAGCAATATGTGCGGCCAGACGGTTTGGGAAACCGTAGATCCCGGTGGAAATGCATGGGAAAGCTATAGATCTGAGTTCTTGTCTCCCTTGGATGCCAAAGCATTTATCATAGCAAGATTGGAGGTGGGATTCTGAGCCATCTTGGGGACCAACTGTGTGGATCACATCTGGAAAGAAAACAGAAAATATATTTATGAGATGAAATAGTTTATTGTCATTTAGAACATACATAATTAAATAAATAAATATTCCGGGACATTGCACACAGAGCCATCTAGCCCCGGGTACTGGATAACGGATATAATACTTATATACTTTTTTTTTGTAAATACGTACTTAATATACATAGAAACGACCATTACATACCAACTTCATACTACTATTATAATAAGCAAAAGATGAGCATGTATTTGTTGATTAACTCTTTCACATAACATTAGAGTTATAGATCATGATGATATATAGTATTGCTGTATAAAATAATTTATCTGCTGCTGAGCTGAGAGCATCTACTAGTCAAGTTTATAATCTAAATGACAAAAGATACCAAATAATTATTTGATTTGTGATAAAATTAATTGTGTAATAAACTGGTGTAATAAGTAGGTACTTACATTTGGCAGGCAAGTTGTATCCGCCAGTCATTTTAGCCTCTCCTGTCGGGCAGCCATTGATAGAGTCACATTCTTGCTGCAAGCAAAGATGTAAAGTTTTAAGAAAATCCAGATTAATTTGTAGTGACCTGCACATATTTTTTTATACAAACCATTGTTGTATGGTAAAACAAACACTAATAGGGTGTGTTTTGTATGTTATATATTGTATAAATAAGTAGATACTAATACATACTATAACTAAGCATACCAGAACGTTTCAGACTGCACTATCTAGCCCCATACTAAGCAAATACTTGTGCCATGGCCATATTATACTATTATTTGACTATAAAAAAAACTCAGAAACCAGATATTTAAATTTATACCTGTAAAAATGGTCCTGCGGCTCGGTGGATAGCTCCATCCACTCCCCCTCCAGCTTTCAATCTACTGTTTGCTGCATTCACTATTGCATCAATCTGCAAAAGAGAAAAAAAATCTATATATAATACTGTAAAGTTGTTTGAAAAGTGGCTCTCTAAGTAAAGAACTATTTTTTATTTATTTTCTCATTGCTACATTAATAATTATTTGATTTATTACCTCCAATTTAGTGATATCGCCTTTGAAAATTGATACTCTCTCAGTAAGGTCTTTATTTTGTTCTGAATCAAGATTTATCTTCTCGAACTCTTGAAGGTCATCAAGTGAGTGCTTTTTGGCTTCGATAAGTGGATGTTTTTTCACATATACGTCCCAGGGTTCAACCTTATCTAGATAAAAATATTCCTTTGAGGAGTACAACTTCCTTTTCTCTTGGATGGGTAAATTCAGTATCCTTTCTTTTTCAACTGCCCATTTCGGAGTAGACATTGTTTTCAAGGAAAGAAGGCGCGTTGGAGGTGTTTGAAATGTAATGGAACAAGCAAACAATTTGCAAAATAATTGGCCGCGTAACATGAAAAAGTTTGATTGATGCCGGCTGGTTTATTGGTCTGTGGGTTATCTTTGTTTGACGATCGTAGAGAGAGTTGACGATAAATCCGAGATAAATCCTTTTTTTTTTTTTTTTTTATTAATGGACTCTGCGGCACCGCCGCAATTTCGCCAATGTCACGTCACAAGGGGGAACGATCAATCCTGCCCTGGGGTTTATGATTTGATTAGGACTTCTAGCCTCGGGTTGGGTTAGGTTCTGCTTTTATCGACTAATGAAAATCGATCATTTCTGTACTTTAAAACCCGGCACAGACAATACAACAAATGCAGTTTAACCGAAAGTTTTAGAGATATTTTTCTACCTCTAACTTCATGGAGATTTGTTTTATTTTTGATGTCAAAATAAATAATAATATGTAAGAATATTTATAAAGCATTAAAAATTTAATCAGCGAATAATATATTCGATTCTTGTTACGTCATTCATATCGACGTCACTGGAAACAACAGTTTCGTTTTCTAACTGCCATATTCTAAAAAAATGCTACTTAAGGTTTTTTAAAACATTGTTTGATCTTACACAATTCAAATGAATGTTAAATCAGTATTATTTTCTTTCAGTCTTACTAATAAAAATATCTGTATAAGAGTTACACAGGTTTAATACAACGTCGCTACCAATAAACGCAATAATAAGCTTATTTATTTATTTATACCTGCATACGTAAAATTTTTCAAAAAAAATTACATGTGCCCCGAGTTATTGGGGCGTTGCAAGAGACAATGGCTAGGCTTTATCTAGCCAGAGTCTTTACAAATTTTGCTTACATCTAATAGGTAGTCTACTGTACTTTACTTATATCTTATTATATTTTTTAACAAACTTAACATAATATTTATTTTGTATAAAACTTTTGAGCTTTTTTGGAGATCAATATTTTTCATTCAAAAAATCGTCTTCTTTGTAGGGACAAATTGTGACTAGAAGGTTATATAATTTACTTTTGAATAGTTTGTCTCTAGGCTCGCTTAGTATATTTTGTGGTACTTATGTGGTTATATTTGTGAACATTTGTAGATAGGGCCTTTTCTAAAAATTTCCACTCGTGGTTCTGGCAGCTTGAGCTTATGTTGACGACGAGAATTTTTGTCTTGTTCAAATAAGTAGTTGTGTTTTCGAACGAACATAGCGGCTTCTAGAATGTATATTGCAGGGAGGGTCAGTATTTTTAGCTTGATAAAGTGTGGTCTACAACTTTGGCGGGATTTGATATTTGATATTATTCTGATATTTTTTTTTTGCATCACGAATAAATCAGCAGCACCTGTACTATTACCCCATAATACTACTCCATGTCTCAACCAGGAGTATGCATATGCGTAGTACGAAGTTGTTGCCGTGTTGCTATTTGTGTTCCTTTTTAAGATGGCTAGCGCATAATATGTGAATTGGTGCAATTTTGTTTTGATCTTACTTATGTGGCTTGTCAACTACTCACGCTGTGTACGGCATATTACGTTCAAAAACTATTACTTGTAACTTCGTTTTAATGGTTTAATTTTACTTTGTGGTTTATATAGCATTTTTCTAGCTTAATGATACCTATATATCACAAGGCTTTTCTTCTTAAAAGTATCCCTATGTGATTCAGTTAAAAAAAATTAATTTTTAGTTGGTTTGATTGAATTTTTACTTCTGAACTGGTAACACTAGCTTAGCTAGAATTTTACCGAACAAAAATTCTCCACGTCGTGAGCGTGAGTTTTTATCATAATTCAGGCAGTTTCAATACAAATTCGTGTTTAATTATCGGCTATGTACTAAAAGAAAACATTCTGGACCGGCGTAGTTCAAGAATTAATTAATTTATAGGAAAAAACCGGCCAGGTAAGTGAAATACTATCCGTTCTACCGTGTTCTTTTTGTCATAAAGTTAATGAACCGGTGTTTGATTGTGTTTATAAATTACACAGTATGAAGACCTTGGGCCCGCTCCTGGTCGCCGTGCTGGCAGTGTCCGCGACCCATGCAGTGGACAGGAATAACTTCAAGACATGCGATCAATCAGGATTCTGCAAAAGACTTAGAGATATCAAGCCTGAGAAATCTCAATATACTCTGAATTTGGACTCAGTCTTAGTGCACGGAAATGTTCTGTCGGCCGAAGTACTAACCATCGACTCGTCTACTGATAAGAAGACTGTTTTGGTAAGGAAAACACATCTTATTATATTTGGCAGTCATGGTAATATTATAATATTAAAACATGATATTCTGGGCGGGAGCCAAGTTATTTCTAGTTTTCATATCTCTTACTGCTGATGCTAGGTGTAGGTGCATATTTTAATTAAATATTTCTTTTAAATGCTTGATATCATGCTTTTCCTTTCCCCTGTTTTTCTACAATTTTATGGATGGAACTGTACTGGTTAAATATTCATGTGATTTTTTGCTGTATCAGATATGGCTACTACAATAAGAGTCAAATTTATACTTTGGTGTTTCTTTACAAAAACCTGCTGGCCAGACGTGGTAACAATTATGACTGATGAGAAAAATCAATAATTAAACAATTTAAGTATTATCTATATATGATAGTCTGATTTCTCTTACATTTTTATTGCATTGAATCCATGTAATGCTTCCGTAGTATATTTCATTATATTCATTATTTCATAGATAATGAAACTGTAATTAATGAAGTTCTCAATTCAAAGTGAAACTGTAACAATTTGAGTATAATATTAGCCTATGAGTTGAACCAAGATCTAAACTACCTCCTACCAAATGAAATCCAAATAAGTACAATACATTTGTGTGTGAAAGAAGTTACAAATATACACCCTCACACACCAATTTTTGCTTTTATTAATATAAGCATGGTAGACTCTTTGGTCTTAAAGTACCAACATGAACTAAGTACCTATAGTACATTTGAGTGTGCAAGCAGTAACAAATATTATTAGGAGAGGTCTGGTGGTGGTATATGCAGGAACACAACTATAAACCATCAAGTTTGTCGTTTGAAGTCGGTTAAGGAGCAGTCACAGCGGAATAACACTATATTTTTTCCAGAGTTTCATTAGTAATGTTAGCATGGTAGATAGATAGATAGAATATTCTTTACTGTAACACACAAAATAAAAATAAAATACAAAGAAATAGATTAAAAGTAACTTATACTAGTGCCACAAGTGGCGGCCTTATCGCTAAAAGCGATCTCATCCAGGCAACCATTGGATGGAGAGAAATGAATGAATGGTAGACTCATTGGTCTTAAACCTACAACATGTTCTACAAAAACCTCTTTCCTTGCAGTGGCACTACACACTGCGGTTGTCAGCGCTGCTCGATGGTACATTCAGAGTGGAGCTGGATGAGTCAGACCCCCTGTACCCGAGGTACAGAACCCAGCTGGCCCTGAATGGAGAGCCTAAGCCTGATAGGTATGTCTATTTTTTTCATAACAATAGTTAAAACAGAAAAATACATATTTGTAAATGATTGCTAAGATGCGAAACACCAATCAAAGACATCTCAACTGAACAACAACAGTCATTGAGGCCTCTATGAATGGCATTTAGTTACAAAAGTGAAAACGTTCCAAATTCCTGCTGGTATTATGAAGAGCCAAGTTTCTAGATTCACAATATCTAAGACAACTACCTCTATACTAAAGCACCTTACGTTGTGGAAATACTGTGTTGGTATTTTTTTATTGTTTAAGGGATAAAAGGTCTAGTCAAAATTGGAACATACTAAATTTTATATCACCACCAAATAAATAAAAAAACAAACTTCTGTCTCTTTTGCAACACATGGGAAGTACAATCAATAACAAACCAGCATACAGGATAATTAAATATACCACAATTTTTAACAGATATGAATGTTTCCAGCCTAAAACTCCTATCCAATGAGAAAGGCCGGCTCACGCTGATCAACGGCCAGGGTCACAAAGTGGTCATCACAGCTGAGCCTCTCAAGTTGGAGTTTCTGGACAAGGCTGGAGATGTGGCCGTGATACTCAATGACAACGCTCAGCTGGTGGTGGAACCACTCCGGCAGAGGAAAGAGAAAACTGAGGACGAAGATGGGAATGTTATTGATGTTGTGGTGAGTTATTTATGTACCCATTAAGCAACGCCCTAAACAGGTTTTTTTCTTAGATAGTATTGGCGAATGAGCTACGAATTTATAGAAACGTAACTAAGCCAAAAAATATAATTCCACGAAATGATCAACCGCCGCCGCCGCGGTTGATGGGCGGATTTTTATTTCGCGACTAATTTTTTGGCAGCGTTTTAGTACTCCCGGCATCGTAACCAATAACGATTAAGCTTTGCTTGTGAGAGGAAGATGGGATGTTGAAGTATTATGACGCAACATTGGTAAAGAGTTACAATTCTATAGTACTTATCAATTATTCGTAGTGAATGATTTGAGGTAATAAATTCATAGTTAAAATGTCAAGTAATAATAATATCATACAAAATAGAATTATGTATAAATACATAAATCAATGAAATACCACTTGGTAGAAAATCTGTTACTCTGTATAACGCCTTTACGACGAGCCATTTTTTGACTCGATTAAAAAGCACGTCTCAATCGGGAGTCTTTAAATTCGTCCGAGAAATGGAGTTGTAATTGAGGGCGAGGCTTATGTCCTGCAGTGATCCCTATATGTTGTTGATGATGATGATGATGAAATCAATCAATTCCATCACACATACAGATGCCAGTTTCTAACAATGCTATTTATTTTTACTACTACTTTATAGACTTGGTGCTTTTAAATATGCAATAGCATATGCAAATTACAATGCTAATAGAATTGAATTTATTTCCAATAGCAAGTAAACAATAGAATCAAAACAAGTGCATTTGATAAGCTCGGTATCAGTCACGTAGCAGATAAATCTCAAGATCATTGACACGGCCGCGCTCAGTAGGTGAACGAGATAATCATGTGTTTATAGGTATATGAAAACAAGATAGATTTATATTTTTAGGTATTTGAAGACAAGAGATTTACATAAATGTATATATATTGCAGGAAATTCTTATAAATTTCTATACTATATCACAGAATACAGAGTACAACTATATTGAAGATTTTATTTTTCTCTTTTCTTCGGTGTTGGAATATCTTTATAAATAAAAGTGAATTGTTGTTCGTTAGTCTGATTAAAACTCGAGAACGGCTGAACGGATTTATCTTATCTTAGTCTTGAAATGTTCGTGGAGGTCTAGGGAAGGTTTAAAAGGAAAAAATAATAATAATAATTTATACAAAAGTTTAGGTCGCAGTACGAAGTCTGCCGGGACAGCTAGTCTTTGAAATAAAAATAATTATAACTTAATTAAAAATTACACTTTTTTTTCCTTGAGCATTTATTAGGGTTGAATGTAATAAGTCCACCCTATACATATTACTGTAACTTGTATTTTAATTCTTTTATCTGGTGTAATAATAAATAGTTAACAACACTTTTTATAGCAATACTGCCATTTGCTATAGAGTAAAATTGATTACATACATAGGTCAATATATGTATATTATTGCATAGGTTTGATTGTTGAACCTATGTACTAGGAATAGTAAACATACTAGAATTACCTTATATGATAAATAATATGTGAGGTCATCAAGTACCACACATGTATAAAGAGGTCGAGCGTTATTAATCTATTATTTATCTCTAAAACGTGTAATTATGTCATTTGTCATCATTAGACCTTCCGTATCAATCATTATGTACTTATATATGTACCTACAGTACCTACTTATTGAGTACAATGAAATCTTCTTCTTATCGAATGAGAGTGGACAACTCTGGTGTCGAGAGTTAATTAAGCCGCCCTAAGGGCATCTGACATGGCTTAACGACTGCCGTACTAGACAAACAGCCGAGACCTACAGTCTAACGTGTCACCCGACCCAAGGAAGCGCCCAAAATGGAATGCCACTTTTCGGTAACCCATCCAAAGACTGACCGCGTCGACTAAACGAAGAAATCTAAGTACTTATATAAAACTCAAAGGTGACTGACTGACACAGTGATAATTATTAACGCACAGCCCAAACCACTGGACAGATGGGGCTGAAATTTGGCATGCAGGTAGATGTTATAACGTAGGCATCCGCTAAGAAAGGATTTTTGGAAATGCCACGCGGGGTATACGGATGCAAGTTTTACTTCATAATGTGAGCGAAGCCGCGAGCAACCACAATATATCTATTATTTTTCAGTAAAAGTGAAAATAGACTGAAAACGCGAACGAAAAAATAGGATGCATTAGTAGCATCCTTTAATTAGCAATAATCTTCTATACACAATAATAACGTCAATAGCATAGGTACGTATGTATGCAAACAGATCTACCTAAAATTATAATAAAACAGATAGCTTCTTTGTATCTTTATAAGTACCTTATTGTGATATAAGGATCCTTATTCAAGTGGGTATTAAACGTGTAAGATAAGGGCTATATTTACATGCAAATTTTCAACCCGTATTTTACTTGTACAATATATTTTATCTCGCTTTAAAAGCTGGTACAGCCACAAACAGAAAACTAGTTAACTATTTTTTTTTCTTGGTTCATATGTATGTACAGCATTTCTTCGTATCACAATATCACGACTAATCGTTATCACCAAACGAAATTACTGATTGATGGACACATTACAATTACAGATTGGAAATAAATATATAACCTACATTGATAAAAATAATCTAGCTATGTATTTCATAACAATGAACTTAGATTTGTACCTACTGATAAATTTATTATTTGTATGTGTATAAAAATAAAATAAGAAACTAAACCGTGTTTCAAACTGTATTCCTCAAATAAAAAAAAACTCTTTTCTAGTTTTTTTCTAGATTTCAACCGATTTTTTAAAAAAGAGGTTATCTGTTCTTCTGAGTTTTTTGTCTTATTATTGAACAGGTTGTATGAAAAGTTGGTATACTGCATGTTACACCAATCAACTTCGTACTTTCTATACGTACCTACTAACTTTATACGAAAAATCATACTACCTAGTCAGGTCATAAATTCTGTCACATGTTTAATATAAAATAATTGAAACAACTTTATTCTTTATGTAACCATTTATATACCAAAATGAACTTAACAAAACATAGATTCTTATGACAATAAAGTTTATTCAAAATGACCTCCGTGATTTTGAATACAGGCCTTCAATCTGCGCGGCCAGTCGTCTATCGCTGCACGAACGAGGTCCATGTCAATATCGGCGGCTGCCTTAATCAAGGATGTCTTGAGTGACTCCAAATTGGGATGAGGCTTTGAGCACGCCTTTTCCTCCAAGTGTTGCCATATCTTGTAATCTAACGGATTCAAATCTGGACTGGAGGAGGGCCAGTCTTCGTGCCGGATGAAGTCGATTTCACGCGCCGCCAGCCAGTCTTGTGTGCTCTTCGCTCTATGAGCTGGCGCCGAATCTTGTTGGAATACCCAGTGCTTGTTATTGAACATGATATGAGAAACAGGTTCCACTAGGTTCGTCAGGACTGTATTTTGATACACAACTGCATTCGTTTTTACACCTTTCTCACAAAAATGTACCTCTGTTAAGCCCCAATAAGAAACTCCCAACCATACCATGAGCGAGGATGGAAAATGACCTCGTTGGACACGCGGAATACGTTTGCTCGCTTCTTCACTACTGTGTGCGTACACCTTATCATTTTGTTTGTTGTAGCTCTCTTCTACGGTAAAAATTTTTTCATCCGAAAAAAGAATTTCTTGATATTTTTTTCCCGCGTACCGCTTCAACAAAGCGCGGCATCTCTTCAGTCTCAGGTCCATTAGACGAGCATTCAAACGATGTCCTGTTTTTCTTCGATATGCCCGAAGCCCTAAGTCTTCATTTAACACCCTTTTCACCTTGGTTTTGCTTAACCCCATCTGAAGGGCCAACAGTTTCTGCTTACGTTTGGGATTTCTTTGAATTCGCGCCTTCACAGCTTTTATCACTGCTGGAGTCCTAACAGACCGAGGGCGACCACTTCTTGACCTGTCATCTACACTAGAGTCTTCATTGTATCGTTTGATGGTACGATAAACGAATCTTTTGGTTATATTCAAATTTTTCAGTATGTCAAAAATTTGAATTGGCGCGTAACCGCAACGATGCAATGCAATAACTGCAACACGGTCTTCTTTAAGCGTCCACTCCATATTTAAAAATGAGTAAAATTCTAAAAAGTATACATTTTTATTTTCATGAACAATTCGAAATTCGAATTCAATAAACTTTTTTGTGGCCAGCATTCTAAAAGAAAAGTTTTTACTGTGTGACAATACTTATGACCTGACTAGGTATATTTTAGAAATAGGTAGGTACAAACAAATGAACAAAGAAATCAACAAATACACGTGTCTATAATGCTATGATTTTAATGTTTGTTTATATGTTTGTCTTACAGGAAGACGAAGGTGCGTGGGGAGAGAACTTCAAGTCCCATCATGACAGCAAGCCGAGAGGCAACGAGGCCATCTCACTTGACATCGCCTTCCCTGACGCGGACCAGGTTTACGGTAAGAATAGTTTATTTCATTGAAGAGTCACATCAATTGATAAAAGAAGTACACATCATTTCAGTTGAAGTCGTACGCAATAATTAATACCAATGATCATCCTCCTCGCGTGGTGTTTCTCATTACTGAGGGTTGTGACCTCCCCCCGCAGATATTACTCATTGGGGATGTTTTCCTTCCACGAGTGACGCAGAATTTGTGGTCCTCGAACAAGTCTGTTTCCTAACGCTGTCTTCCTTTACCGTTAAGCAGGTGCAAATTCCCTTATACTTTCAAAACAAGTCATTTGTAGGCCTGGATTTAAACCAGGGTGCATCAGAATGAAAAGCAGACTACAACACCGACAGAACATCAATAGATTAATATCAACAATAGTTTAATAGTAAGATATGCCTAATTAGTTGGAATTCGAGGGCTATAATTTGAAAGACACTGAATCCTTACACTATCTAAATTGGTGAAGAAGGTTCAAGGTTTAATAAAACATTCCAGAGCGTACACAACAAGTTTAAATTCGTAAATAAGCACAAGCAGGAGGATCACTTCAGTTCTATGTCACTTTCTCACATAGCAATAGTATTGGTAGCCATACAATATATTATAAAATACATGTTTCTCTTACCCAGGTATCCCGGAGCACACAGACAAGTTCAACTTGCACACTACCTCCGGAGGGGAACCGTACAGACTTTACAACCTCGATGTGTTTGAGTATGAGTTGGACTCCAGGATGTCCATCTATGGAGCTATACCTGTCATGTATTCACATGGGTGAGTGGTATATAAGTAAAATAAATAAACAGTAAAAACATGTCAAGGTCAACTTGTAAATGACCTCTGAAGGTGAACCGTACAGACTTTGAGTTATTAAATAATATTACATAATTTATATGAAGTGTATTTTTTTCTTAGGAAAGCAGGTAAAGTCGAAGAATAATCGAAAAATTGGGATAACTACTACCTTTTAAGTAAATTATAAAATTTAGATTGTTTATTTTTGAGTTGAAAGGAAGCCATAGTCATCATATAGTCATTTCTAGTGAAATAAATAAACAGTTGCATAAATTAACTAAAACATATTAGGATTGAATATTCAGAATTTACTATTTGGCTTCATTTTTATTTTTATTTTTTTTGTGTGTGTGCCTTAAAACAAGACTACAAATGGTTTAAAACTATTTCTTTCTTTTTCAGCCCAAAGCGTAGCGCGGGTGTGTTCTGGCACAACTCAGCTGAGACGTGGGTAGATGTGGTCAACTACGCCGACGGCACAGTGGTCTCCTCGCTTGTTAACCTTGTAACCGGAGGACAGAAACGCAGGGTCGATGCCAGGTAAGGTGAAGGAATACTAAATTATAACCATTATTACTTTAGATGCAGAACCTTTATTCCACCTGGAAATTTTGCGACATGGTCATTTTGCGACCTGGACATTTTGCGACGTGGACATTTTGCGACCTGGACATTTAGCAACCCGGACATTTTGCGAAATGGACAATTTGCGACCTGCAGTGCAAGTGCGGAAGTTTTATCCTATACAAATACAAATACAACATGTATTTGTATAGGATAAAACTTCCGCACTTGCACTACAAATACAACATGTATTTGTATTTGCATTTAGCAACCTGGACATTTTGCGACCTGGACATTTTGCGACTTGGACATATAGCAACCTGGACATTTTGTGACTTGGACATTTAGCAACCTGGACTTTTAGCAACTTGGACATTTGTGACCTGGACATTTTGCAACCTGGACTTTTGTTACCTGGACATTTAGCAACCTGGACATTTTGCGACCTGGACATTTTGCGACCTGGACATTTGTGACCTGGACATTTTGCAACCTGGACATTTTGCATCCTGGACATTTAGAAACCTGGACATTAAGCAACCTGGGCATTTGTGACCTGAACATTTTGCAACCACTGGACGTTTGCGACTTAGAACTTCTGTACCTGAACGGTCTTCAAATCTAGAATAAATAGGTTTCTTCTTGGCTAGCGTGCTACATCTTAGACTATAGTGGTGCTTAACATCAGACAGGCTATAGTCAAACTTAAGCCTATTTCGTGTTAAACAAAAACTTTTTTTACAAACCGATTGATTAGTTTTTCATGTGCTGATTTTCACTAGATTAACAAAACGCCAAGCGCAGAAGGCCGTGGAACTTGCTATGATTGGTGAATCACTGTCTTTGCTTAAAAAGATTCGAAGTTATGAAACACCCAGCCGGTGACCTTCTAGTCAAATGCCCTGTCGAATATATTATTGGAACATTTTATTTAGTTATCAACCACAAAAATGCTATACGATTACCGATTTATCAATAAAAAAGTAGGCTTTTGTATTGCATTTTTCTATTATTTTAATTACATAAAAATATTCCGGGACATTGCACACAGCGCCATTTAGCCCCACACTAAGCAAATGCTTGTGTCGTGGATAGTACCCACGGATAACGGATATAATACCTATATACTTTTCTTTTACATTGTTTACATTTCAGATTCATGAGCGAGTCGGGTATAATAGACACGTTCGTGTTCCTCGGAGACAAACCCAACGATGTGTTCCGTCAGTACACCAACCTGGTCGGACCTGCGCCTCTTCCACCGGTGAGATTATTTTTTTAACATAATTAGTTATGTAATGGAAATGAATCCATCTAAATATATAAAACTCAAAGGTGACTGACTGATTTAGTGATCTATCAACGCACAGCCCAAACCACTGGACGGATCGGGCTATAACTTGGAATGCAGGTAGATGTTATGACGTAGGCATCCGCTAAGAAAGGATTTTTGGAAATGCCACTTTTAAAGGGGTGAAAAGGGGGGGATGCAAGTTTTACTTCTTAATGCGAGCGAAGCTGCGAGCACAAGATTTTTTAAATACAATTTGTTAGGTAATGGAAATGAATAAAATATAAGTATGCGGATCTTGAGAAAGAGGAATTGAGCTTCCACTCAACCTTTACACTCAATTTTATAAGTATTTGTACTGTAAGTTTGTTTGTACACAGTTTCTTTAACTATTAAAAGAGTCATCGACATAATTCGCTTGCTACTATTGATGTCTTCTATCTAATAGAATAGCTGTCCGTATTTAGTGAAGTGAGTTTGCTCTTTGCTGCTCAATTTGTGTCAGTATATTTCTGTTATGTTGTATTTTCTATCTGGCATTGTAACGTAACACAGTTTAACGGCTACCATGAGGTCAGAGGATTCACACGTTATTGTATAATATTTACGTCAAATCAACTAATTTTGTATTTTGAGAATCAAATGTGAGTCATGTCCTTCAGT
Organism: Macaria liturata; assembly: GCA_964023185.1. Classification (NCBI taxonomy): domain Eukaryota; kingdom Metazoa; phylum Arthropoda; class Insecta; order Lepidoptera; family Geometridae; genus Macaria; species Macaria liturata. The sequence goes on along the minus strand of OZ026807.1, from coordinate 15,480,590 downwards.
TCTGAAAAAATACTATTCAAGTAGATAAGATATTGAATCAGGCGTTACTTTGCGGAAATCCATTGTTACTGAAACTTTGGAGAAATATGTAGTGTTTTTCCGCTGCGACTGCTCCTTAACCGACATCAAACAACAAACTTGATGGTTTTTAGGTGTGTTCCTCCATATTCAATACTATACTATTCAAGTAACTCAACTTTGACGACTCCCGTATCAATATTCGACGGTTTTCTTGCAGAAATTCTCCCTCGCCTACCACCAATCACGTTGGAACTACGTAGACGAGGCGGACGTGCGATCAGTAGATGACGGGTTCGATACACACGACATACCGGCTGACGTACTGTGGCTTGACATCGAATACACTGACAGGAAGAAGTAAGTTTGTGTTACACCTTAGGCTACAGCAATGCTTAACAGGCATCGTAAGCCTATCCCACGTAAAAAAAAAGTACATTACTGAAGGCACCTTTTAAATACGTTATTGTAGTATCCTACAAACTGCGCCAATTGTCACGCTGGAAATATGTAGACGATAAATTTGTTGAAATGTGAGTTGAGGATGATCATGAAATTTGATAATATAAATCTGTGACTGAAAAGTGACCAAATGTAGTTTGTCTTTCATATGAGGTTGAAACCTAGTACATGATGCTGACTGTTTTTACTAACATTAACCTCCTCCCCAGGTACTTCACCTGGGACCCGGAGAAGTTCGCGCACCCATCCGAGATGGTGGCCAACCTGACCGCGAAGGGCCGCAAGCTGGTCATCATCATAGACCCGCACATCAAGCGCGAGGCAGGCTACTTCGTGCACGAAGATATGCTGGAGCATGGGTACTATGTCAAGGATAAAGATGGGAAGGTTTATGAAGGTACAAAACATTAATAAATACATATTTCAGGACATATCACACAGCGCCATCTATCCCCACACTAAGTTAACGCTTGTATCATGGGTACTAGGTAACGGATATAATACATATACACTTTTTTATTTTGATTGTATGTAGCCTAAACACATTTATTAGCTTAAAACATTAGCTTGTAGACTGTAATTAGCAGAAATTAGGAATCGGTAAAAAGGTAAAACAAATAAATAAAATAAATGTAATTTATTTCATACCCTTAGTCTAAACACATTTTAAAACATCAACATTAACTTAAAATACAACACCAAAAACCAAAATAATATTGCATTGAGTGAAAGTAAAACCTAATATTTATTATAAGTTAATTTATTAAGTGCTAAACCCGCACTATGGTTGTTTAACTTAAACTTTTATTGGAAAATGAGCGAAAATAATCACGACCGGCAGGATTCGAACCTGAGTATTTCCGATCACCGTCCGGAACGCCTTGACCAACTAGGCTACGGTCTACTAACTACTCTCTAATATTTATTATCACAAGTAATAGAGTTGTTGACATCTTAATGTACATACATAAAAATCGAGTAAATTATCTCAAACATTACATACTAAATACATTATGTATCCAGGTTGGTGTTGGCCGGGTGCATCCTCGTACCCAGATTTCTTCGACCCGGCCGTCTCCAAGTACTACTCGGAGCGGTACTTGTTTGAAAACTTCCACGGGACCAGCAAGGATGTGCACTACTGGAACGACATGAATGAACCTAGTGTGAGTAAAGTTTTTTTTTATAAAGTAAAAAAATATATAACAAATGCTCTGCCTTCTGTGTGAGTAAATATACATATGTTATCGGAAAACAACAAGAATCGTCAATTTATACAGTTCCGAGTTCTTTGAATTCATATTTAAGAAAAACTGGAAGTCACAATACAAGAATAGACCTAGTCTGATATCCAGGGTTTGCCTATTAGTGTACAGTAATACACAAAGCCCTAGTTAATACAATCCCCTATGTTCAATCAACCTTACTGTAAAACCCTTATGAATGTTGGAATAAACGCTTTTTATGTTATGTTATAGTTCTGAGCGTGTGAGTATATCTGTACGACATTAGCAATCAAACTGAACTGATTTGGATCATACTCGGTGAAGATACTGATGAGACTCGGTATTTGCATATAAGCTACTTTTCTTGTGATTAAAGCGGACAGCGTCAAGCATACTCGTACCTTTAGTCTGTCTCATATGGCCATAGCCTTTGCTTGCTATCAGGCAAACTATGGCCAAGTGCAAACCCGTTCAAGTTAAAAAATATATTTGTGTGTTTGCATACTTTTACTGTAAGAGTCGTATGATTGTTTGCGAACGTGTTAGTATGTTTGTTCGTAATTAATAGATAAATGACTGAACCAAACTGGCTAAATTTTTGTCTGGAAGTACATTAGACCCTTTACTAACCCATAGGCTACTTTTCATTCGGAATTAAAGTAGGTAACGTTGAAAAGACATCTAGTTTATCCAGTATTTTGCTGACAGCCACTTGATGGAGTACTTCCCCGGGACTACTTTATTCAGTACAGTAACAGAACTTTGCTGGTACCAGCAAAGTTCTGTAGTCAGTCGACTAATATAGTGATCTATCAACGCACAGCCCAAACCACTGGACGGATTAGGCTGAAATTAAGAATAAAGGTAGATGTTATGACGTAGGCATCCGATAAGAAAAGAATTTTGGAAATGCCACTTTTAAAGGGGTGGAATAGGGGATGCAACTTTTACTTCTTAATGCGAGCGAAGCCGCGAGCACCCGCTAGTTCTACATAATTATGAACATGTGCATGGATCTCTAAATTTAGACTGGCTAAACATAGATTTTTATTGTATCCTTTATTGACAGGTATTCAACGGTCCCGAGATCACTATGCCTAAAGACTGTCGCCAATACAAACCATCTCAAGACGGGTTGGAGGGTCTCGCCACTTATTGGGAGCACAGGTAAAAATAAACAGATAAATATTTTGTTTTAGTATATATATGTATCTGCGACTTTATTCGTGTTGTATCGGAATAAAAAGTAACCTATATCACTCTTGAGACTCTATAATTACCTTCATATAAAAAATAACGATAATCAGTTGCTCGATTGCAGTGTGAAAGAAGAATTAACAGTCCAACACACACTTTCATCAATCGTATCATACTATAGCAGCATTGTTAGTTTGTTCCGCTTGCAACAAAGGGATTTCGTGATTTTAAGTAAGGTGATTAGATTCGATTAAATAATTAATTAATTAACCAATTCTTCCAGACTCCAAAGTCAGGAAAGTCTTTGTCCTAAAACAACGTGAGTGAAGTCACGAACATCCACTAATCAACTATTCATAATGATCGCTTACGCTTACCATCAGATGAATTATCGTGAAATACAAACCTAATTTCATAAAAAATAAATATATATAATTTTTAATTCCAATTTGTTTTTGTATCCCAGACACGTCCACAATGAATACGGTCTATCCAACATCCGCGCGTCTCACGCCGGCATACTGCAGAGAAGCAACGGACACCTCCGGCCTTTCATACTATCCAGAGCTGCTTTTGCAGGAACACAGAGGTATATGAACATTTTTATTGGCGGAATAAAAACCTAAACCATCCCAGTATACAACCAATCCAAATTTATAAAACTCAAAGGTGACTGACTAGTTAGTCTGTTGATAAATTATGGAAAATTACATGTCAAATTAAATAATTACAGTATTCTTACAATTGCACGTATTACGAATGTATGACCTTCTCGGCCTTCCTCTTCCTCTTCGGGCTTCCAATTTTCCTTCAATGATGTGTTTCATAAATTCGTCATGTCGTATAATGTGGCCAACCATCTTCCCTCTTCTATTTTCAATGGTCGCCATTATTGTACGGTGTTCTTGGACCACTGGTTCTGGTATCATCCTCTGTGAGGGAACTCGCCTCAGGCCTTTAGCCTCTTGCGAGGGCTGGACGCTAGGGTACACGGACCCTGGGGAAATTGTAAATCGCCACCCGGAAGCCTTTTTTTTTCAGCACTTCTTTATTGGTCTTTCTAATACACCTATCCCTCTAGATACGCGGCAGTGTGGACGGGCGACAACATGGCGGAGTGGTCGCACCTCGCGGTGTCGGTGCCGATGTGTCTGTCGCTGTCCGCGGCCGGCGTGTCGCACTGCGGCGCCGACGTGGGGGGATTCTTCAAGTACCCCGAGGCAGAGCTCATGACGCGCTGGTACCAGGTGTGTAGAGCAGTACTATGTACTGTACGAGAGGTCAATGTAAGCTGGTTGTCTGTATAATACATACGAATCTATGTAGATCTCTATTACCTACTACATATGATGTGTGGGACGAGAGCTCAATGTAAGCCAATTGTTAATAACTGACCAATATTTATTGATCTTTGACTGCATGTAGCTTGTATTAAAACAGGGACAATTTTCCCAGTATAAGACGAATGAATGTTTTTTTTAGCCTGCCTATCAATTGAATGTGTAAAGAGGCGACATGAAGCTATGATTAACTAAAAAAAAACATTTTTTTCTCCCGACAGGCGGGCGCGTACCAGGCTTTCTTCCGCGCGCACTCCCACATCGAGACGAAGCGCCGCGAGCCGTGGCTGTACGACTCACAGACACTAACTCTGCTGCGCGACGCGCTGCGCCGCAGATACGCACTCATTGACTTCTGGTAAGTATATTACACAGTAACTTGGAAGGATCTACGCTCCCACCACGGTATAATTGCCCAAGAATACTTCCCCAATGACCGAAATCTGTGGGAGAGTCATGACATGAGAAACACGATGTGAGTTCAACAGTGCCGCTACCATAATCTTTATCAAACATTCTGCAGTAGCGTTTCGTTTCCACCATAAAACAATATCGTTTAGACACCTTGTGGACTAAACTGTGAATTCTGTTGAAGTCGATGGTTGACAATGCCTATCACATTCGAAAAGGTCTATACTTTTCGAAAGTGGCTTTCGATTGAAAAACCTAACGGCAAAATTCCTTACTGTTCATAATATGAAGTCGAATTGGCCATGTTTAGTTTTCTCGACGGCGTTTGATGCAGAAATACAAAACAAGCTTGAAGAAGGTAGTAACTAAAATTGGTGGGTTTTAAATTTGTAGTTTGACGTGATATGGAATAAAAATCTGATTAAAATTTGTGATTGTGTCACACTTCTTTGTGGACACACTTCTTGGACCTCAATTATTTCTAGTTAACATAAATGATCTTTTAAATACTATCAATGAATGAAGTTCAAAAGTATTGTAATATTGGAGCCGGACCAGCAAATGAGCCATATGATCATCATTAATTGCCACGGATGTACACGGATTTTTTTGTTGCATGATCTTATTTAAATGGAAAGGAACAAGCCACTTTTTATGGAATTCTAACATTGATCTGAAATATTTCATTGGAAATAGACCAATACGAATAGAATTTAAATTTCTAAATGTTCTTCCCTTAGGTACACGCTATTCTACGAGCACTCCATCGACGGTCTTCCCGTCATGAGGCCCTTATTCCAGGAGTTCCCGCAAGAGGAAGAGACTTATGCCATTGATGACCAGTATTTGCTAGGTCAGTTAAACACCATATCTTATTTTGCTTGATCGATTTGTCAGCAATAAATGTGGTCTTCCATCGCTCGTAATTTGATTTGATTAATTTCTAAACTTATGTTATGATAGTAATTTTTCTTATATCAAACTTGTTAATTGATTATTTTTTCATTACTGAATTAGACAAATTATTTAGTGTTTTTTCTGTACGCATTTTCAAATTCCTCAGTTTCACCTTTCAGATGATGCTTTTTAATTTATTGCTGGTCAATTATTACGCTACAGAAATGTCCTAAAATGTCACCTTACTACATTGAAAATCCAATGGGAGGGATGGGAAGAGAAGTGAAACAGAGGCGATAATGGCGCTCCTCTGTTTATAATGCGGTTGCGTCCTTCGAGAAACGACGTTAACAAGATCTTGACGCAAAACGGATTATGAAAAAGACCCGCCCTAAGCCTTCATATACCTCCAATAATGAAGGTAGGTATGTTACATGGTCATGTAACAGACCTTCAGAAATAAATTCGGCTTTAATTCTCACGTTCGCGCCAATAATTGGGCCGCGCTTGTCCAGGTTCGCCATTGACGGACATGACAAAAAGGCCAATATATCACTTAGTACATAGTATAAAGCCAAGTCGCTTTCCGCGTCTGGATCACGCTTAGATCTTTAAAACTACGTAACGGATTTTGATGCCTTTTATTAAAACAGATATATAAGTTAAGTTGGGTTAAGTTAATAAGTGTTATAAGTAAAATAATGCGACCAAAGTCGAGGCCAAAAGCTAGTTAATAATTCTTTTTTTAATTGTTTTATTCCAGGCGACAAGCTGCTAGTGAAGCCGGTGACGGAGGCGGGCGCGCGCTCGGTGCGCGTGTACCTGCCGGGCGGGGCCAGCACGCGCTGGTACGACGCGGACACGTACCGAGCGCTGCCCGGACAGGGGGACTACACGCAGGACGTCACGCTGGCCAAGGTAGGGGGAGAGATTGATAGATAGAGAGAGAGGGAGAGAGAGAAGGGGAGGGAGAGAGATAGAGAGGGGGAGGGGAGAGATAGAGAGAGGGAGAGAGTGATAGAGAGGGGGAGAGAGTGATAGAGAGGAGAGAGCGAGGGAGAGAGATATAGAGAGAGGGGGAGAGTGATAGAGAGGAGAGAGCGAGGGAGAGAGATATAGAGAGAGGGGGAGAGAGATATAGAGAGAGGGGGAGAGAGATAGAGAGAAGGGGAGAGGGAGAGATAGAGAGAGAGAGAAAAGCTGCCGAAGTTAGGATATTTCGCCCAGATTCTTTAAGATATATATATCGCTTTGGTTCTTCAGAATCAAATCTATCAAGCTCAAACTGGGCAGCGGATTATGGCTCTTTTTAACCGACTTAGTAAAGTCTTAGTCTTCTGAAAGTTTTTTTTATACCCACTAGTTGATGCCCGGGATGTCGCTCGCGCGTTGTCCGATATGAAAAGTAGTATACGCCACTCTCGGGACTTGATACTACCACCATTCCAAAAATTAGGATCATCTGTGAAAAATGATCAGACTAACGAACTTCCAAACCAAGTCGGACTTCTAGCTTTTCAAATGACCATTTCATATTCATATGACTGCTACATAATGTGTGTATAGATTTTTTATTTTTAGTTTAGTATGTATACATATATGTATTTTAATAAAAATAATCCTTTCGTGTTATTGTTGCGGCGTCTATGACACTACAATCCAGATATATTAGTCATGTGAGGACGCATCAGTAACTTACCCGTAGGAAATACTTTCGCCGGAGCCGAAATCGGCTTGGAATGCATCATCATCATCACACTCCAGATGTAACTCATAACTCATTTATTGCGATTTTGCGAGCAAAAGAAGAAATGAATGAATGTGTGAATGTTTAAGTGTAGATAAAATATATATTTGACTTGTTTGACTATATTATGATGATTATTATTACGTTATATTTGATTAAGTGTTTGTAGAATAAGTATTATGTCTTGTAAATGATTAATGTAATTGGCTTCGGCCGTTTTGATTATTATTAAATAAATAAATAGTATACTTATGTTAATTTCTGTTACCTCCTCCCCCCCAGATCCCAGTATACCAGCGCGGTGGTACCATCATCCCCCGCAAGGAGCGCGTGCGTCGCTCCTCCGCTCTGATGGCGGACGACCCTTACACGCTCGTAGTAGCGCTCGATGAGAAGGTACGTACAACGTACACAAAGATAAGATATTGAAATAGAATATCATTATATGGGTTTCGAACGTTAGGTTTTGATCTATCTGCCGGGTGTTTCACAAATTCGGAACTTATCCGCTCGGAAACGGAACGCCAATCAGAGACGTCAAAATTGACTTATTTTAACCAATAACAGTCGTCCAACAATTATAGAAGTTACAAGGAGTACTACGATTGGCGTTTCGTTTCCCAGTGGAAACGTTGCGAATTTGTAAAACACACTTCTGGGCACCCAGGTACTTTACCGATGTGGCTCTATTTATGCTGTATTGCTATACATAGTACTGCATTATTAATTTATTATCACGCACGGATAGCCTGTGTCTCAGGAGTCAGGATACACACGCGAAGAAAATGTATCGCTTTAAAATCATGTATTTGATAATAAAAATCCATATAAACCTGATGCCGAATGTAACTAACTACATACGTGAGTGCGTACATTATTTCCAACATTTGTTTAACGGCTTTTTTTGACAGATAAAAACATATTTATAGATAACTTTGGTTATTCCGTAGCAAAATGCATAGGAACAAGTATTTTCTGAAGTAAACATTTAGAAAAATCGCTTTATTCAACGAAAATATTCTGAGTAGGTATTCGATATGACAAACAGCGATAAAGTATATTCGATATTAATCGCAGCTCTTAAGATAATCAGTGTACATTTTCTGTAGTCTTGATAATAATCAGGGGGGTCCTGTAATAGATGTTTAGGAAATGTTAGTAAACCCTCATAGGGTAGGAACTAGTGGAACTATTTTTGTTATTATTATACTTTAAGATCTTATGTACCTAGTTTTCACTAACTGAATAAACGAATTTGAATTTGATTTTTCATAAGACAAAATTTTCTAAGATTCGTATTGCGTTTTGTTTTCTAGAACACCGCCTCGGGCACTCTATACATCGACGACGGCGAGTCGTACGACTACAAACAGAACAAATACATCTACGCTAAACTCACCTACGAACCTGGACTACTCACTTACAAGTAAGTTTGCGCAATGCACTTTTACTACTTTTGACACCCATTTGCCCAATATTCTTAAACGTATTTTACGACAGATTGACGTGGGAAAGAATGACTAAATATGTGTATGAGAGGCGTTAAGCAACGGAGACTTATTTTTATGACGATTTAATTAAACGCATTTATCGTACCACTAAAATAGCTTAAGTCTTTGAATAGCCTTTCTCGGTTTTAAACCACGATCTAGTCATCTTTAAAGCGAGAGTAAAGCCGATTTATGTGCTCCAGCTTAGACGACAATAACTACAGCTTAACATTAAGCAAATTGGAAACAAGTGTAAACTCGTTTACAAAGTAAAAAATGCTTTATCGTGTAACTCAGACATATTGAGCTGATTTGATAAACTTATTGTAAATAATTGTAACTAATAACTTATTGTAAATAATGCATACTCTCAGAAGTCCAACAAATATTTTTTTCCAATAAAAAAATTGTAGATAGAACCTACTTCTGTAGTATGGTATTACACAATATTCTAAATCCGCTCCCAACATTTTTTTAATCATTATAATTATTGGTACAGATTCATAAACGAGAACGCGTCCTACCCGACCCGCTCCTGGGTGGAGCGTATAGTCATCGCCGGCATCAAGTCACCTCCGAAAACCGCCAAGTTAATCCAAGGTGACAAACAAACGTCCCTCCAAATGACTCTACACAAAGGTAACGATGTGTTAGTAGTGAGGAAGCCGGCAGCAAACATGGCTCAACCCTGGAGCATTAGCTTTAGCTTCTAGAAGTTACTAGAAGATTACATACGTACCTTGGTATGGAATGTTCTAGAATTCGAATTTTGTGAAAATACCCTCATTTTTGCGTTTTTTTTAACACGAAATAGTCTTACGTGACTATAGCCTGCCTATCCTATTTATTCTAGATTTGAAGACCCCTGGGTTATAATTTAACCCCGCCCTGGGTTCTTTTTTTTGGGTTATTTTGTTACAAATATTGTTTTCGGATGTAAAACTTGTGTTTATGAATATTTTTCTTATCGATAGCGGTATTTCTAAGCGGAAAAGAATTGAGAATCCGAAAGTGTTTCAAATTCGAGGATATTTGGTATTTGTCTTCTAGAATATTCAAGTTTAGTAAAATTTGACGAGTCGATGTTAAGAAGTTTTTTTTTTCAATTCAAATCACATTAACATTTGTAGAAAAGTGTTCACTGTACATTTTGTCAATATGAATAAAACTTAAACTGCCAGTGAATTAGAGTCAAAATATTGAAAACTAGGGACATCGACTAGTCAAACAGTCATGACTGCGTTTGGTTTCGACACTTAGGAATGTTTAGAAGAAAATAATTGGACAAACTGGCTGAGAAGTCACAAAGAAAAGTATTTATATTATGTATGTGATAATAGTGTCGAACCAAATTGAACCTTAGATCCTTACAATAAGGATTGCATTTTTACAACTTAGTGGAATTTAAGTCAGTACATAAGGTGGAAGAAACTAAATCTTCATTCGTTGCTGTTTTAAGAATAATTTAATTTATTTCAAAGTTAAATAAAAGTCAAGTCAGTTTAATCTAAGGATGGACTAATGCCAATAAATATTCTACTTAACATTTTGTGGCGCACTGGCTTGCTAAAAAACATGTTACAAAAAAACATAGATTAATTGATAAAAGTGACATCTAGCGGAATCTAAACTAAACAATATAAACCAAAAATTAAACTATTCTTGAGTCAGCAACTTTAAAACTTTAAGAAATAATCTTAGTGTTACCTAAATAAAAATGTAACAGGTTTAGCAAAAGAAATGGCGTATCGTGTTATCTGTTTCTTACAACTGTATAAGAAAAGAGACAGACATATTACGCCATATTGAATTCGTATCTTTTCTTTGCTAGTTAGAAGATTTTTAAATATTTGATGTGGGGTTTACAATAATTGTATTTATTTGTATTGTTCCTCTATTTATCAATTATATTAATTGTGTATGTATATCTGTACGTAAAATAATAGTCATAAATGAATGAAGTACCTATGATAACAGTTACATATTTGTGTTTATAACTAGATATTTTTGTGTATTTCTTTGTCCATATATTTTATGTGTTCCTTTGATCAAATTGTAATTCGATATGTACCTATTTGTTATAAATATATGTTTGAACATTCAACTCGAGCTATGTTGGTATTTGGAGATATGATTGTCATGGTTATATGATAATAAATACAATTTTAGTAATCAATTGTTTCATTTTTCAATCTTCTTATCGAATTAGAGTGAACAACTCTGGTGTCGTGAGTTTTCCGAAAAAGAAACCGGCGTAAGGGCCTCTGACATGGCTTAAATAAATTAGTACACCTATAGGTACATGGATCGAAAACACAAACACAAAAAGAATTGTGCAAGTATCTTTTATTCATATAATATTTCACATCTGCTTATTAATAGGGATCTATGCTTAAATACTAATTAAATACATTTCTAGCTAGACTAGACCGATACAGGTTATCAAAATAACAACCGAAATACAATATTGTGCTGTTTGACGTATCTGTCACATTTAAAGCATTATAATTAAAAAAAAAACTAAGAAGACTTGATAACCTGAATGAATGTTGAAAAACTGATCTCTTTCACCGCTTTCTTGCTAAGGTTGCCTGGAAGAGATCACTCAAGGTGATAAGGCCGCCCACTTGTACATTATTTTTAGTTTAAGTCCTTTTATTGTAATTCATTTATTTTGGTGTGCAATAAAGATATATTGTATTGTATAACCTTTTTTTTTTGAAGTTGGTTGTAAAAGGATCTTATAGGGAAATTTTAGGTCACTTTTTTATTTAATAGCCTTTCAGCGTGGTAATGCCGCCAGCATGCTGAGCAACTGGGCACGCTGTGGGCTAGATCACTTGGACTAACTTTAGGCAGATTGCGATTGCAGATTTTTTGCCTTTTTTACATTGTAGTAGATAAAAAATTGTGTTTAGTTTTTCCTGATAAGAAAAGGGCGCCTCTTTCGTAATTCAATAGAAATTTAAGCTGTCTAAGTTAAACAGCTATCAGGCAGGTCACACGATAATTTCTGAACTGTATATAAAAAGCCCATATTTCCAGAAGGACATTAATCTCCTTGAAAGTGTCCAAAGAAGAGCGACCAGGATGCCGTTAGCCTTACGCCGCAAAACCTACGAACAAAGGTTGCAAATCTTGCGGCTTACCAGTCTTGAAGAAAGGCGACTACGTGGAGACCTTATAGACTTTTAAAATTTTGAACGGACTATACAACCTCCCGGATACATCAAATTTGTGTATACTATTTAATCGTTGTGATCATAGCAGGGGACACAACCAGACAATCAAACGATGCTTTGCCAAAACTAACACAGGTCACCACATACTCGGCAACAGAGTGGTTCATAACTGGAACAGGTTGCCAAAAGAGGTGGTCAGCGCAACATCTGTAAACAACTTTATGAACCGGCTTGATGACTGGTTACAGAAAACAAAAAAATCTCTTGTTAACTGGTGATCATTGCACCAGTGGACTGTATAAATTTGAACTTTGTGTGGACTATACAAAATAATTTTTGACACAGTGTGATATGGGCACATCAGCAATTTGCTGCTCGCCCATTAATCAAATAAATAAATAAATAAAAATAAATAAAATGTATGAAAACTTTTCAATTTGTAAAACACTTTGCAGTGAATTTTTTGTGACAAAATTATAAACTAAAAGAAAACGCGCCAGCGCGTAAATAGAAGCACAAATTGCTCAAAAATTAAAGCTTATTTTGGTAGACAATCCTATAGTTGGAACTATGGAATTATACGTAACAGTAATTATTTACAGAACCAATACTTGTAAAAACCTTGTAGTAATGTATTTTATATACAATTTAGGTACTAAAGTTATATGTGGATTTATATTTATAAGGTAAGTTTGCACTTTGAGCTTTGTATCTGCCGTTACAAGCTTATTTATTACAGTATCTTGCCGTAGACATGTACATATATATTGGGATAAAAACATATATAGATGTCACATTTTCCAGTGTATGAAACAAAATCATCATCATCATCATGGTTTTCCAAAGAAAATAATGTATTACGGCCGTCTACCCTTTACAAATATCAGGCAAGTTAAGGCTCATTTAAAGAATATCCTACTCGGCTTATCATCGTTAGGAAACTCTATAAACGGATGTGTCTGTTTATGTTCTTGCATCTCCCTCTCACTCGTGAACTTGTCTCCACAAATATCACACGCTATATTGCCATCCTTGTCTCTCTTCTTTTTCTTTTTAACTCCCCACTCTTTCTTTCGTAACGTGTCTTTGATTTTTTGCGATTTGGACGTAGATTGTTCTTCTTCTATCAAAGGTTTGCCCGTTAGCAAATATTCCTTCATATTTGCATGTTTTATCGACAATTTGTGTTGTTTGAGACGATTCTCTGAGCTGCAAGTGTATTCGCAAATAAAGCAGACATATTTCATATCTCCAGTGTGAATTTCCGCGTGTTTTTTTCGCTTCTGTGGCGTTGAGAAGCGGAAATCGCAGAATTTGCACGGATACTTTCTGTCCATTGAATGTAATCTCATATGTGAGGTTAGAGCGTTCATATCGGGACAGACCTTTCTGCATTCAAGACATAACACCCCAACTTCTTCCGGTTCTATTTCTTCCGTCCCATCTGTTCTATGATGCATCCTCATATGGGAGTTCAAACCGCATTTACTGATGAAAACCCTTTGACAATCTTTACATTGGAAATGCTGTTCGTTCTTCATATCCGGAGCGTGCTCTTCAACTTGGTGTAACGCTAATTTATCAGCTTCGTGAAATTGTTTCCCGCAATTCTCACATTTCCAAGCCCTGACCAACATTGAGAACGCTTCTAAGACATCTAAAACGGACTGGTCACCTACTTCTGTGTGCGTTTTCTTTATATGTATCGCGAAATCTGATATTTTGTTAAATGTTTCAGTGCAATGTGGACATTTGTACGGTTCTGTATGATCTTCCATGACGTGCGATTTGTAATCCGGTAGATTCGTACACTTCTTGTCGCATAACAAACATTGCAACTCTTGCTTGCCGTTCGCAACTTCTGTGATCACTTTATACTCGGTTAACTGAACTTTCTGGTGTATCTGTAGATGTTTGAATAGCTCTTTTTGAGTGTTATAGTCTGTGGGGCAAAATTTGCAAGGAAACTTTTTCCGGTGCTGTCTTTGTCGGTGGGTTAGAAGCAACTCTTTGGATTTGAATTTCTTTTCGCACGAGGGACAGTCATAGGAGCTCGAGTCGGCGTAATCTGAGTGAGATCGGAGACATGTTTCCATGCGACTCCGTCTTCTAAAGCTCTTTCCACAAGTACACTGATATCGTGAAGAATCTTCTCTCTTCACCGGCCTACCTTCCTGTTTAATCAATGCCTTTGCCTCCATTTTGATTTCATCAGGATCTAATAATTCCATTTCTTGTTTTTTCTTCAATTTAGCCTTCATTCCTTTTAGTACTCCGTTTTCTCTTCTCTCGATACCAGCATGAATTTTCAAATGTCTCGCTAGTACGTATTTAGATTTGCAAATTTTTGGACATTTCGGGCACATGACTGGGTCTACATCGAGGGTCTTAGCTTTAGTCGTTTTTAACAAACCATACGCTTCTTGCTCGAGAGATAAAATGTTGCCAGTTATTGAGTTGAGTTGGAAGTCACAATCCATGTCTTCGTAGTTATCTTCTGTAGTTGGTAATATTTCTTCCGGGTTTGCCATTTTTAGGCTCTGATTTTCTCCTGTCATGGGATGTATTTCCATGATCAGTGTTTTGGTTGTCTGAGACTCGATGATACCGTCGTGAGTGTTTGTTATAGTAGATGTGGTGTTGATGAACTTGTTGGAGATTAGTTGGGTCTCTGTCACTGTTAGTTCTGATTCCTCCTTGATGACTCGCGGGTAGTCTTTCTGGTTATCCTGGAATCATAAAATAATATTTTTTATTCACACAAAGATGAATTCAAAATAGAGTAGAAACAAATAAGCTTGTCTTGGAATCATATAAGTATGTATGACAAAATCATACATACCTATATTAACAATGGTTTTTTTCTTTTTTAGTAGGATTTATAAAATCTATAATACCAACATATCAAACATTATTTACATTTATGTCAAATTAAATATGAGCTGAAATTTAATACTATAAAAATAAAATACACAAACAAACAGACATCCCAATGAATAACGAACAATAAATTAAATAGAATAGAATAAAAAGCAGTTAGCCAGAAATGTGATATTTATGTCATTGCTGGTTTCTCAGCTCTATCAATAGGTAAATTCTATGATTAAACAATACAACGGTAAATTAGGATTAGTGTTATGACATGATACAAAAGCAAAAATCTCTTTGTCTATTCTTCTTTCATTTTCGGTGTGGTGGTTCTATATGGTAGGTGCCTTGAATAACATATTATTTTAAGTAGTTCATATTGTATGTTCGGCAATATATATTTTATTTAAGGGCCATTAAATAAGGTTCACGATTTTTCTAAGCAATATGAATTCTAATCATATTATAATAACTAAAACTTACTTGGGTTTATTAGTTTTAATAATAACTTTTCATCCTGTAACAATACAAACGCGCTAAGCAATCTCACCTCGAAAGCATCATCCTCAATCTTGACATTGACTCCGTCAGTGAGGCACACCTCCACCCGAGTGAGTGCGGCCGCCTCACTGCTGTCCATACTGTCCTCATACACTGGGTAGTTGTACTGGGTTGGCTCTTGTTTCACCTGGGATAGAATGGAGTGATTACTTCATGATATTTTACAGAATTTATTCAACATACAGAACAATATACTTTATGGAAAACATCTTTTTTCACAAAGAATATTGAAAGAAGAACAATATTCCTTATGGAAAACGATGTATGATAGATAGGTACATCTTTTTCCATAAAGAACATTGTTCTTTGGCATTTTTGAACAAGCAATTGGCAAAGTTTAATACAAAGGCCTGTGATGCAAAATAAAATTATACATATCTCAAAGCTATTTTTTTAATACTCTTGTACTACTTGTCAGACACATTGTTTCAAGTCTGCGAAAAGAACAATTTTTTTTCTGTTCTTGGCTTCGATCAAATATACCTGTTCTTGGACATAAAAGCCAAGGTACCAGAGGTTAATCATTAGACCTGTACTTTACACAATTTATATAGCAGACCTATCGCATTTCAATCTTTGAAAAGGCAATTTTCTTGCAGTGTGGGACAGTTACATAGAGATATTTCAGAAGGTGTCACCCTCCCGTATCAAAACAATGTGAAATACTTCTTATTTTAGTATGGACTGTTTTTATTGTAAATTATTTTCTATGACAAGGTATGATAATTGCCGACATTGTTTCTCTTTTAGTTATTAATGAATAACATTAGCTACATCACACAACACTTTTGACAAAGCCCCTTTACAGCTACCTTATTATTAAAATGATTACTAATGTATAAAATTATTAATTATTGAATGTATAATCAACTTGACACATCGTTATGAACTATTTATTATTTTGTAAACCACTTGTAATGAAATATCACATAACTGACAATAAAAGAATCTGAATCTGAATCTGAACCTGAATCTTGGGAATACACTTATATTGTAGATTTGCATTACAAAGATTTTTTTTAAGTACATCATTAATTATATTTACTCACTCCAGCTTCAGCCAAACTAGTAGGCACAATGATTTCAGTTTCGCCCATTCCTGGCTCATTTTTTATATTGATTGGATTAACTTCAATACTCTGTACATCTTCTGGTTCAATATTAGAAGGCAATTCTTCTTTTATATGCACTTCATGGTCTCCGAAGCTATCTGGAGTAATCTCTAGGTCTAACTCTGTTTTAACTTCAATATTTTCTTCGATCTGCAGATTAAACTCTTCCTTGATGGTTATTTCTTGGGTGAGAGTATCATTGGTCTCTTGTGTGGTATTGCTTGATAAATCCATTGTTGGTCTAAAACATGAACAGAAAAGATTTGTACTTTTTTAGTGAAAGGTAAGTAAGTTCACATGCAAGTGGCCAAGTAATGTCAATGTTGGCAATCAATGTTTTAATAAAATGCACATTAATTTATGGAGGTGGGTCTATGCCCAGCATTGGGATACCAAGTGCTGTGGATGATGGTCTAAAACAATTGGTTCTATCTCATATAATATGTGTATGCTTACCTACATGCTTATTGGCCTATAGACTGATTAAAAGCAGACAACATTGAATTGCAGTAACACACTTAAAATTATGTCAATATTAAATTTAAAAATGAATACTGTTGTCAACATGGATTAGCCTACAAGTGATATCACAACACAACTAGTTAGGAATGTATATACTTTCAAATCAAATCAAATCAAATATACTTTATTGTACACCAAATAAAAAGAACATATTTTACATAAAGGTGGAAGGTAACCAGGGACATTGGGCGACCTTATCACTAAAGTGATCTCTTCCAATATATGCAAAAATTTAAAAGTTATAATGATGGAAAGATAGCCAATGACGTGCTGGTAAGGATACTGTATTTACTTATGTTAGAACACTGTATTCATTTATGTTGTTGCATTTTGTCTATTTTGTAAAGCCAAAAACCATAAGTGAAGGTCCTGTAAGAAAATGATACTCACCTTGGTTGTTACTCCTTATTTAGGAATGTTTCATTCTTATTCTGATTATGAACGAAGTTGTTACGAGGAATGCGTGAATATTGGACGTATATTTATGCCTTGAGTGTCACATTATCATTATCGATGTATTTCAGCAATAATAGGTAATTAGCATCTAATTACATTGGATACTTCCAGGCTCTTCACACTTGTGTTCACATACACGAATCTAGTTCTGTTTCTTACGTTATCACTACACTCACACCTGACATTCGCTGTTACATAACTAGTAATAATTGTAGTGATTTAGAAAACTTAGAAATCCGATAAATTATTGGCTTATTTGTGTAGAAATAAAAGCAAAATGCAGGAGGAAAATTCCTGGAATCTCGCCTAATGACACTTTGTGACATTGACATTATAGTGTAGTTGACATTGACGATTGGAATAATGTTTCTTTTAAATGTAATACCAGTGTAGAATAATGAACACCCTATCAACACTCAAAACAACAAAAAAAACAACACAATGACAAAATACCAGTCATACAGTTCCCATTTTTATATTTTGTAGTGTGAATATTAATAAAAACTACACATTTAATATAGCCTTGTCACAATCAAAGCTGCCCAACCTGTCTTACAATATATTTGAATAGATTCGGCAGTTATTACATATCATGGAAGTCATATTATTTCGTCCTGGTAACATATACATATGTACTCTATATATATGTGTCTCTCTAGATATTATGTGTCTCTTTTTGTTTCTACTTACATTCAATTGATCAATACTTGAGTCTCGCGACAGACTTGAGTGGAGCCACGAATAGCGCCGAACGCGCCCGACTATAGCCGAGCGCATCGAGTTGGCTCCGCGATGGTTGATGCGAGCGATACGGCAGAGCTGTCAAAATTGATGTTATTGTTCAAAACAATGATTAAATTAATTGATTATGAATGTTAATAAGATAATAAATAACTCGTTAACAATTATTATTTGTTCTTGTGTAATATTTGCTGACAAACAGTTTATTATTTTATTAAAACTAAAAACCACTTGGAATTGGTTTATTGATTTTCGGACGGGTCCGCGCGTTCGATCAAAATGGTTCGCGCGGATCCCGTCGCACTTGCAATCGATTTTAATGATTTGTATTATCGTTTCCACACCACTCTATGAAGTAGATAATATTGGCGCGTTTTTTTATAGTGCTATCCCCGATATGCCTACATCCACTACACTCTCTGAAACTATACAAATAACAATATTAAAACTTGTATCGTTTATTCAAAACAACTTACATAACACAGAGCAGTAATCGTAACTTATTAAAAACTAAACCTTATAATAAACTTAAAAATACATTAAATCAACAACTATATAAAACTAGAATATATACAACCTTACAAATAATATACTAAACTGAATTAACTAAAAATATTAATAAAACTAATTAATCAAACAATATGAAACAATAATAAACATTCAAAATAACAACAATTGAATAACAAATTACTGCGCGCAGGTGTTAAATCCTTTGTGGTGTTTAATCCTTTGTGGTGTTTAATCCTCCTTAAGAAGATTTGTGGCTACGAAAATACCAAAATAATTAATGTTGTTATTTGTATAGTTTCAGAGAGTGTAGTAGTAGTGGATGTAGGCCTATCGAGGATACCACTATAAAAAACGCGCCAATATTATCAACTTTTTAGAGTGGTGTGGAAACGATAATACAAATCAATCGCAAGTGCAACGGGATCAGCGCGAGCGATTTTGATTGAACGCGCGGACCCGTCCAAAAATCAATGTTTTAGTTTCAATTAAATAATAAACTATTGGTCAGCAAATATTACTCATGAACAAATAATAATTGTTACCAATAATATTGTATTTATTTATTACGCGCGAACCATTTAATAATTAAAATTTATAATCAATTCATTTAATCGTTGTTTTAAACAATTAACATCAATTTTAACAGCTCCGCCGCTATCGCTCGTATCAACCATTGCGGGTCCAACTCGATGCGCTCGGCTATAGTCGGGCGCGATCGGCGCAATTCGTGGCTCCACTCAAGTCTGGCGCGAGACTCAAGTTTGATCAATCCTCACTCCTCAGAATCTCAATGCTGATATTGGCTGTATTTGTGGTAAAATAACTTTACTGGTATCATTATTTGCGAAATATGGCATGGCATGTTAGACCGGACATTTTCCAATTTTTCTGATCGTACCGTTTTATTAATTTTTATTGTTGGGAATTGATTGAACGCGTCCTTTGAATCAGCAGGTAAAAAAATATACACAAACCAGCTGTATTTTTTCAAACACCTGTTAACTTTTTTTTATTGCTATTTTTCGAATGCTAAATGCAAATGTGGAATAATTATTCTTTCAGAAGCAGTTGTGAAGACTTAGGTGACCATGGCTGAGAATTTGAATACTTTTCTGGTGAAACATATTGCTAACGGCACTCTCAGCCAGATATGCATAGTTTGTTTGGCTCAAGTGGAAGAATACTTCTATGAAAACATATTTACATTGATATGTAAAACCGATTCTGAATACTGCGTTGCTGATGCATTGGCGGCAGTGTGCCAATTTGAGGTAATTATGCATGTAGAAAGCAGTCAGATTGAACAACTTTTGTGAAATACCCAAATTTAATTAATATTATGAGTCACACACTACTACTTTTCAACACATACCTACTATTAGCAAGATTCTTCTGCTTCTGTACCTATACCAGTCGAGAGATAGTTAGAACACTTAATATTTTTTTTACAATTACCTTCAAAATTAGCTTCTCAATATGAATGATTACTAACTTTGTGCTGAATGCTCTACTGACACAACTGAAAGATCTGAGTGATAAATTTATTTACTTAATGCAAATCACAATATTACAATTTTAAAACTTATCCTAATATAATTGTTACATGTGACCCTGTCGCTTGGTATAATAGCAATAAGATACCTATTAAACTTCTCTTATGTATAAATAACATTATTATTTTCAGTTTGAACCCCATGAAATCTACAATATTTGCACAGACTGCTTCACGGCTGCCACAAATGCATACAAATTCCAACAACAAGCTAAAAAAAGTATGGAACTGATCACATTTTACACACAAGAACTACTTAACAATGTGAATAATGTAGAAATCACTGATCAAGATACAGATAAACTTCTTTGTATCCCACTCACAGATTACACTCCAAAAATACAAATTTTAGATGTAAATTTGGAAGGCATAGGCAGTATAGATAATATTGTAAATAATGAAGACGAAAATGATAAATTGAGTGAAGAAGATACAGACCCTGATGATAATATTTTAGTGGTTGTTGAAACTGAAAATGAAGTAAAAGATGAAAAAGAAATTGGTGAAAAATCTGAAGAGTCACAATCAAGTGATGACGATGAGGTTTACATGATTATAAATGAGAAGAAAGTTAGAAAAAAACGAAATCCCATGGAGTATATGAAGTGCACTCGGTGCCCGGTCAAATACAGATTTATTTCTAAGCTAAAAGAACACATAAAAAAGGAGCATGATGTTGATATTTATTATTGTAAGGTTTGTATCACAAAACAGATATCCTAAAAAACCACCAGCTAAGTATATACAAATTTTACAAACATGTATATAAATAAACTATAATACATATTTAAATTCTAATGATTTATTGTATTTCAAACTTATTTAGATATTATATTTGACATGTAGCACCCAAAGCTTAGCTAGCTGAGGCAATTACCAATATAAAGCAAAGGTCGACGGGGCCAGTCCATGGATGGATGACTGAAAAGTGGCATTCCATTATGGGTACTTCCGTGGGTCAGATTACACATTAAATTGTAGGTCCCGGCTGATTGTCCTTAAGCTATGTCAAAGTGCTCTTAGGGCAGTTTGATAAACTCTTGACACAAGAGTTGGCCACTCTCATTCAATAAGAAGAAGATTTGACATGTTATTAATAAAATGTTTACATTATTTATATATTTTTCTAGAACTGCAAAATCTACACAGAAGACAAGACAGAATACAAAGAGCATTTGAAAGAACATACAAATGAGTATCAGTGTGCTATATGCAATGTTATATATAAGAAAAAGTCCAGTTTGTTGATGCATATGAAACAACACTACAAGCAACAGATGGAGCCTGAACAGGTAATATAAAGTTATTCTCTCTCTTGACTCGTATTTCCTAATGAACTGAGGGTCGTGACTCCCCCTCTGAATTAAATCGTAAGGGGAGTTCTCTTGTCTAAATACATCGTGGTGGGCGCCCAGGTCGACACATGTCCTCGGGTATTGTGATCCTCAAACATGTCGGTTTCCTCACGATGTTTTCCTTTACCGTTAAGCGAGTGTAAATCCACACACAACTTGAAAATACAAGTCATTGGTGTAGGTTCGAACCAGGGTGCGTCTGGATGAAAAGCAGACACTGGAATCGCTGAGCCACACTCGCTTTTTTAAAGTAATTCTAACTAGTGGTAATTTGGAAAATATAGCATCTTTATTTCAACTGCGTATTGTAAATCGGCACTTTTGTTTGTTTTTTATTTTATTTATTTGTGTAACTTTTGATTTTTTAAATCGTAGGTATATCAAGCTAATATTCCAAAAAAACTAAACATTGAATCTGTAGTTTGCAATTAGATGTCTATATTTACCATCTAGTAGTTTCTAAGGCTGTATTTTCATCGCTATCTTTCAAATAAGTACATACCTTATAAATCAAAACTCAAACCCAAAAACTCAAAAAAAAATTTTTTTATTGGTTTCATGCAATACTTAAAAACTAAGAAAAGATATCTTTATATCTAATTACAAAGTTGCACTCGGTGTGTTGGCATCCGGACGAGAAATATCTGTATCCCGGATACCAACGTCTTCCCGTTATACATGTTATTTAGTTATGTAGCAATATAGTAAAATTACAAATGAGGGTTAGGTTAATAAATTAGTCAATAACAAGTTAACGTAGTTAGGAATCAAAAGTTATTAAATTTAATATTTAGTGTTTAAATTTCAAGCCTTAGTATTTGTTCGAGTACCAATAAATACTTAGTCACTTGTTTCTTATAAATAGGGTAAAACTGGCCGTTTTAAATTAGTTTCAGCGATTGTTATGAAAATACGGGTTTTGAAACTACCTACTAATAATTTATTTACAACCTGGAGTAGTAACAGGGTTTTTGTCAAATTTTTGTAAACTACTCCAAAAGGTTCTAAGTTACTAAAAGAAACGCTTGACGACTGTTTCTCTTTAATTTTGGACCATTTTAATAACCAAAAGGAAGTTTTAACAAATAGGTCCATTTCGTATTTCCCGCTAAAACGCTAAGTCACGCGATAAGTCAGAGGCGTGACGTCTGACGTCACGATGTAAAAAAACAAACAAAACAATACGATAGGGCTACGCGTAGATAGGTATTGGTTATTTGGTTAATTCGTTACGTTCTTTGTTCAAGATTTATGTAAAAATGGATTCAAAGTCTTATAGAATATGTGCCGTTCCTTTGTGTCGAAACACAACGATTAAAACTCCTTCTAAATTGTTCATCCACGTGCCGCAATCACAAAATCTTCGTGCAAAGTGGCTGCAGTTAGCACGACGTGCTCCGACCAGTGTAGCACCCAAATCTTCAATTTATTTTTGTGAGGATCATTTTGATGTGAGTATTATTACTTTAAAATATTGAGTTCAGAAAAGCTGTAGCTCCTCTAAAGGTACCTACTGTCAAGAGCACACCAAGCTTGACACTTTAGACTGGCCCTGTATTATTTGGCGCGCAGTACAAATCTGAGCTCAGCTGACTCTGGTTCTTGACTGTACACTAGTAATAGCACTATAATACTGATACTTAAGTTGTTTATGTTTTAATAGCACTCATTCCCTATTTAACGCTGACTTGTTTTTTATTACAGCTGCCCAAAGACATGGAAAACTACATGGAATACAATATTATGGGTTCTGTCTCGAACATACGAATGAAACCCTCCTGTTTACCTTCTAGATTTGAATGTCAACCTGATAGTTTTAAGAGGACGGCCCAAAGTATGCCTCGGTCAGTGGCAATAAAAAGACTGCGTGCATCATTAATTCATGAAATACTTGTACAGACAGAAACTGTGGATACACCATCCACTAGCAACATAGTAAATTAGTAACATAGGAACTGGAGGTAAATCAATACTATATCTGTCTTATTATAACCCCTCGCCACAATCCAAAATAAAATTTTCTTAGTAAATATGAGTGGTTTGCTAAGTTAATACTTTATGTTTGTATAACTTTATCAACTTCTCAACATAAAACTTCACCAAGTGTTTCTGAATTATTCACAAGTCATGATCGTGACGCTCACTACCTTCAAAACTTTTAGTACAAACTGAAGTGCTTCAACTAGCTTTATTTTTTGACATTCTAGAGAATATCACAGTTTTATTAAAATATAAATAATTATTCTTTCAGATGTTCAAGAAATCAATAAAAAGTTAGATCTCATTGAAAAGTACAAAATGCATCAACCCAAGTGTTTCCAGAATCAGAAAGTAAAATAGTACAAGTCAATATTAAACCAAAATATAAAAGCAAGGACATACAAACTAGCAGTTTCAGCAAACACAAAGCAACATCTACAGCAATACAGTTTACCTCTGTTGCAATATTTCCAATTCATGTTAGGCCTTCAAAAGTTGGTCATAGTAAAATAAAAAGAAAATTATTTACCATTAAAGAGGAGACATTGGCAAGTTCAGAAGAATCTTCACAATCCAAATTGCAACATAAAACCGACTCTTCGCCATCTATTCAGTCTTCAACTCTTCAAATGACATCAGACAGCGAAGATCAATATAAAAACAATGTTGAGTCTGAACTAGCAGCAATAATACAGCAAAAAGAAAGAGAGGATTTACACCAAGCATCTCTTACAAATACTTTGAGATTAATACAAGATAAACCTAGGCTTTACATTTGTGTACCAAAATAATGTTATTTTTTACTAGATATTATTAAAAAACACAGTAGTATGCCTGTTGAACATATATTGTTATGCCTAAAAAAATTGATTGGACACAAAATTTGTTGAACTTGCTAATCAGTTTGGCATGTCAGTTTCTTAACTTTCTTATGCCAGCAAAATCTTTAAGAAAAATGTACTACATATTGCAAAGGCTTTACATTGTTTTATTATAAAATCTAATAAAACTGCAGTAACACAGAACTTGCCTATCGCTTTTAGGCATAAGTACAGAAATGTTAAATGCATCATAGACTGCCTGGAAATCGAGATCCAAAAGCCATTAAAATCTGTCAATCAAGCTCTAACATGGTCCGATTATAAAAAGGCCAACACAATAAAATACCTTATAAGCAGCACACCTGATGGTATTATTAACTACATTTCTCCAGGCTATGGTGGCAGGATCAGTGATACGTATGCTTGGTTGAAAACTGCACATTTCTAGATATTTTGGAACCTGGTGCAAGTATACTTGCTGATAGAGGTTTTAAGTATATTGAGCAACTGTTTTTAAACAAAGGATTTAGTTTAGTGAGACCTCCGAGTGTATCATCTAAGTCAAATTTAACCAAAGTTGAAGCTCGAAAAACTAAGAAGATAGCAAGCTTACGGATACATATTGAAAGAACCATCCGACGTCTGAGGGAGTTGTCAATGCTAAAACCCCGTGCAGTTGTTAATAGTAATTTAGTAAAGTTCTTGGACGATTGCATTATTGTTGCATGTGCCTTAGTTAATCGACAAGATTCTTTAATTATAAATATTTGAGAAATGAAACCACAATTTAGTTTCGATAAAAGTAGGTATTTTTATTTGTAGAAATTTCCTATAAAAAGCAAGTTTTCACAATAAATAAATTAGCCTTTATTCTACTATTTTGTTACAGCACTATTCACAATAAATTGAAGATGTTATTCTTCCAAAAATTTACAACTTTAGATAATATATCATTAACTTTAGTCTCATCATGCTCTATTGGTATCACATGACCTTTTGAATTTTGCTCAAATGCCCAATCTGCCACACAAAATTAACCTTTTTTTAAATTACTTACATACATTTGTAGAAGAACTTGTGTTGCAAACTTTTCTGTGATTGTGTCGTTACAAATGTAAGATTTGAAACTTTTATGGCATGTTGGACATTTAATTTCGATAACAGTGTCACCGTTTAAAATACCATCTGGTGATGCAGCCACCATAGGGAATTTCTGGATGATAATTCAACCACATTCTGCAATCTTGCCATTTTATTTCCAACTCCTTTTTTACTGCTTCCTACAATGATCTTCCTCTTTTCATGGCTGGAGTATCAGGCACTTTAGCTCCTATTATTAGGGCAACCAAGGATCCATCAGTAGTTTTGTATCTTGAAACATCAAATGCTTTTGATGCTGTAATTCTCGCATATGTACCTGAAAAGTAAATACAATCTGTAGTTTCTTTAAGTTTAAAACTAATGTCTGTTTGGTGGCCACTTGTACATGTATTGTAGGTATTATCACACACTAGGATGGTCTGCAGAATGGGTACCCAAAATAAATGAATAGATTAAATAAAAATAATAATAATGAATTAATTAATTTTAATATACATTAAGTAGTTTTAAGTTTATTTTTAATTGAAATATATATTGTACCTATTAAGTTTTGTAAATACATTAATTTAATAAATGAATGTGAACACAAACTTTGATTAGTTAAATTATTGCAGGATGATGGAAGGACAAATCAATTTAAAAACACAACTAAATATTTAAAATAAATTATACCTTAACTCGTGCCATGCTTGAATTTTGTGTTGTGCTCGAGTCAGACTCAACAAATTTTATAATTTCGTCAGAAAAAACCTCCATAATTTTGTTAAAAAATGTTCCACAGTCATTTTCTTTCTTATACTTGATGCTCAAATAATGCATGGAGAACTGAGGTAGGTCAGACACTTTATAGTCGGGTTGATGTTTAAGGACTTGTGTAGTACATAATTTTTTTTTGCCTTCCTCCAAAAATTCATAAGACTACATCACCAAACTCTTCACAATTGTCGAAGAATTCCCCTTCATTTCTCTCACCGTTATAAACTTCAAGGTGCTTCCTACTTTTGCTAACTTTGACTTCTTCCAATAGCATTCAATAGATGTACAATAATGTACATGGTGGTTCCTCGCTTCTCCGATGGACCCACATAAGGAAAGCTACCGCGTGTTTGCATCCTCCTTGTAAAGTAGGGCAGTCATGGCACTGGACACTTAAAACTACGCCCTCTTTTTCTTCTACTACCAAGCTAACAGAATATGATGGACGACGGACTTTGTGCTCAGGGCATATCTTACATTTTACTGTGCACAAAGTGTCACGCTTCAATTGAACGTAGCCTATAGCATCATCACCATATGACTGACTTGATGATCTATAAAAATAGAAATATTGGAATTGCCACTTTTAAAGGGGTGAAATAGGGGATGCAAGCTTTACTTCTTAATGCGAGCGAAGCCTCGAGCACCTAATCGTAAATAAAGTTATTTCAATTCTCAGTTAGAAAACGCGAACATATGCGAAGTGTGTGGCGCCATCTGTTCGGACGAGGCGAGCCTGGAGGAGCACACGCGGCTGCGACACATGAAACGGTTCACCTGCCCCTACTGCGGGCGTCATTACCGCGCTGAGAGCAGCTTCGAGCAGCACGTGAAGAAACACGAGTTGAAAGCTGAAGCCAAACATGGGTATGTATATTTAACTTTTTTTAACCACTCGCGCCACACGTCCGGGTTTACCTAAATACTATGTTTACCTAAAAAAATTGGCGTCAACCGTCCAGGTAACCATACCAACCTTGGCGATTTAGACAATTCAAACATATTTTTATCTGTGACTAGCAAACCCGGCGAACTCCGTTTCGCCCTGAGCAGAGAACAATGAGTAGCTGTCAAACAATGTATCACGTACCGGCGCCATCTACTTAAAATATTGGTTTGTAGTACATGCTATGTATCAGAGATGGCGCTGTATGTAAAAAATAATATTACCTGTTTTCCCGCTTTTCTGTTGAAAGTTTTCCTGAATTTTCTTTGCTATAAACCTCACAGAGCCCGAGACCTTTCCAACGAATGCAAAACCGTGGATCGATCGATCGTGGATGGAATCGGTTCGTGCGATCTGGAGTTATAGCGTCAGGAAGGAAAACCCGACTTATTTTTATATAGTAGATAAAGTAATTTGTACTGAAATAACGCGTCTTTTGGTAGCACAACAACACGCCTAGTAAAAGTAAGGTTATTATCATTCCCCTTCGCGTTGTGTTCCTCATGACTGAGGGTCGTGACTCCCCCGCAGAGTTTACTCATTGGGGAAGTTTTCTCGGGCAAGTAGGTACTTACATTGTGGTGGGCGCCCAAATTCTACCACGGAAGACGCTTGTTTTCTGATTTCGTTGCCCACAAAAATGTTGGTTTCCTCACGATGTTTTCCTTCACCGAACTTTACTGTCAAGCGAGAAAATTTACAATATAACTTTTGATTAAGTCATATAGGCGACATATAGTAAAGTTGCTAGAACTACATATATATCGCGTAACCTTTTCAGTGTAGCTCTGGTTATAACAATTTTCGTTATACAACGTTTGGAAATGCGCGAAGTAGAATAGATATACGTACTGTATTTTTGTTAGCTTGAATTTTTATTAGCTTGAACTACTACTACCATTTATTTCCTTTAATTGTTTCATAATGGCGGTTGTTTAGTACGGCAGTCGTTAAGCCATGTCAGAAGCCCCTTAGGGCGGTTTGAAAACTCTCGACACCAGAGTTGGCCACTCTCATTCGATAAGAAGAAGATAATGATTAAAAAAACCTTTCGCCTGTCTCTTTCCAGCTTAAAGCCCTCTCCGAGCATCAAACAGACAAGCAAACAGTCTAAGGGCGAGCGCTCTATTTGCAACACTTGCGGCAAGGACTTTGTAGATGAACGCTCGCTGCTGTGGCACCAGCGACTACATAACAATGATAGGCCTTTCACTTGTCAGGTAAGATATTTTCTATAAAGCAACATACTAGAATACATAGCAACAAAATAGTTGATATAGCAACACACAATTTGTCATACCAACAGCAAATAGTTAATAAAGAAACAAGTAAGAAAATTTATTCAAAAAAATCAAAAACCGACTTAAAGTGTCACTAAAAAGTTAATAAATAATTTATTTTCATTTATGCGACTTCAAATTCAGAATTGGGAGTAAAGAATCTATCAAATTATTTAAACTTACTATCCTATAAGTATTCTCATTGAAATCCGTAATATTTGTTGTCGGTGCCAGTCACTGGTCAAACGAGATCGACGCTTGTCGAAGGCGTAGTTCCAGTCCGCTTTGGATTTGTTCCTAACTTATCCTGATAGGTTTTGTTACGACTGGCACCGACTCCTATGCACGCTACAACTATGCGCGAGTTAAGCGAGCTCAATATATTTGTATGACTGGATATTTTATCCAGGTTATATATATTTAGATATATTTTATATATGTATTTAGAGCTGGTGGCCCATCACACTCGGTAAAACAACGGAAATATCTAGTAATCTGATTAAAATTAATACGAACATAGAACAAAAGTGGGCGAGCGGAGATAGATAGATCAAAAATAAAGTCAATGTTGAAAGTTGTATCCATATTAGTTGAGTAGGACGAGCAAGAGTGGGCGACCGAAGCGAGCGCGAAATTTTTTGTAACTTTTAATATTCTAGTGAACCATACTAACCGGATCAACAATAAACTCAATGTTGAAATCAGCATCAGAATCTGTCTATCACATTTAGTTTTAGGCGCTAACAAATGTATGTATGAAGCGCCCTCTAGTGAGTAATCAACGAATCACATAAATAAATTCATTTCCTAAACAAATCTAAGCCTATTAGAGAAAACCGCATCAAAATCGGGCTGATAATTCAGAAGATATAATGTATACAGCAGCGCCACCTGGTGAGTTGTTACCGTAGTACATAGCTTAAAAGATGCACCAATAAAACCTCAACGCATCACAGAAAACTGTATCGAAATCCGACTAGTAGTTTTGGAAATATAGGTAAAATTAGTTTGCGTAAACCTTATCAATTTGTTGGTTTATTGGTTTTTTCTCAGAAAGTACTAGACCGAACGAAAAAAATATGTGACTATTTCGGAAACAATCCCCGTCAAATAAAAAAAGAATTTATGTAATCGGTTCATAAATAACGGAGTAATCGCGTAACATATCCACAAAAAAAAAACTTTCAGAAGACTTAATAACCTCATTTTTTTGAAGTCGGTTAAAAATAGTTGATAAGCTAGAAAATATACAAACAAAATATTGTTTATAACAACAGTAAACTTAAAAACAGACTAACTGACATAACAAAGCAATATACTAACGTATACATATAGTAGCAATAGATTTGTTATCATAGTAAAAATAGCAACAGAGTTGCCAACATATAGACATGCTAGCAAGCAGATGTTGCTACGCAAATTTTCTTATTGTAAATGCAGTAATCTTAATTTAAATACTTAAGTATTTAATTTTTTTGCTAGTGTTGCAATAAATAAGGGAAGTCTCCAGTTTTTTTTTCTGTATCATCACTATATTATTATGGATATAATTCCGAACAAAATACTTCTATTTTAATCTAGTAAGTATTACTTCGTCTCCAATTTTGCTGCTATAAGGAATTAAGCAGTCTCTATTTTTTTTCTGTACCAGCAGTACCTATATTGTTTTTTTCTTTCTTTTCTTTCCTTCCATCCCAGGTGTGCGGTCGCGGCTTCGTGTCTGTGAACCGGCGCAACCAGCACGCTCTGTGCGCGCACACCCCCCCCGCGCGCCGCTGCCCGCTGTGCCCCGCGCTCTTTCATCTGCGCTCCATGGTCAACACGCATGTCAAGAAGGTAATATCACAAGGAGGTTGACCGCTGCTATCTCTTGTGTTTTTGCTATTGTCAGTATTATTATTCATCCTAGGACTGATCGCAAGAGCAGTTGTTTAAAATTTAGCAAACGCTAACGGATTCCGCGGTGCGCAACGCGTTTTTCTTATCAAACTACTTAAATAAAATCGTATCGCAGTAGCTTACAAATAAGTGTATAAATACGTCAATTAATACTTTCTTACTCTTAGCCCCTAAAATATTTTTGTTATCCGCGTTAATTTCATTCTAATAACTTTACATTACAAACAGATATTACCTATAAGTACAAATCAGTTCAGCCCTTCACGAAGATAAAACAAACACACACATCTACACTCACAAACTTTCACCTTTATAAAATTAGTGTTCCATAAATTATAGGTGCATCTAAAAGCCCACAAGCGCCGCAACCGCAGCTCGAAGCATCAGAACGTGTTTTGGAAGACTCAAGCGGTGCCCGTACAAGAACTCAGCATCGACGTACAAAACGATGTGCTGGAGTTACAAGCGGCGCAATTTGAAGAGGTTATGGTTGAATAGTTTTATACAACTACTAGTGGACGCCCGCGGCTTTGTTCGCGTTATTTCAGGGTTAAAAGTAGCATAAGCCTTTATACTACCTACATACCAAAAATCATGATGGTCCATTCAGCCGTTTTTGCGTGATGAGCGTTTAAATAACCAGATAAAAATCTATAAACTGCTTGAAACGTGTTCTGTTATCGATTAAACACAAACATTTTTTTTTCAAATAGCTTCTATGTACAGATTTTTTATCATATTCAGTTTTATTATATGTATAGATTATAGAACCCACGAATAATTGATGCTATAGAATTGTAACTCCTTACAAACTTCCTCGAAAATTAAAAATATTTACTGTGTAGGTAGGCTATGAAACATAAAAATTATAACTAGTTTCTTAAATAACTAACTTAGCCTTAAAAATAATGCTTCTACATTGCATCTCTCTCACACGCAAAGCTTGCTCGTGATTGATTACGATACCAGGTATAGGTAACCGCGTGTTGCTTGGATGTAGATGATCTCCAAAAAGTTAAACCCCAGAGAGGGGAGCCAGGATCAGGCAAGTTTCAATGTGTACTATTTGACTGATAACTGATGAAATTATTTATAAATTACACAAAAAAAAACTAAATTAAATTATACTTAGGTATGTATTTATTATACTAAAAACTGATGAAATCTTTTAAATTATGTACTTACCTGTAGGTATTTATTGTGCCACGCATATTTGGAAATAAAAAAATGAAGTTTTCTTTTTGTTTTATTACCCAGAATACTTGTTGATTTATGCATAACCTAGGCTTGATTCAGACAAAAGAAAATACTTGTAGTGATATTTTGTATTTATCTGCTAACGTGACAAAAATTGGCGCTCAAAGGAGCCACTTTACTGCCCAATGTCTGACTTTTCGAATGTAATGTTTTACGTCTAATCTACTTAAAATAAGCAGGAAATAACTGGACCACAACGGAAGACAATAAAAATCGAATTGGTGTATTCATTGTAAGTGTTCTGACATATTTTATCTAAAAATATTAAAAAGGTTCCACGTTATCATCCAAGTTATTTGCTAAACTTAAAATGAGGGAATCTATAATAATGATATATCTATGGAATAATACAACACCGTTCCGTCTCTTTAACTTTTTATTTTCATATTTTTGTCCATTTTATATATTTTTTTGTCGATATATATTTTCATATATAATCATTACTGGCTATATACAATTTGAAGGTCCTTAATATTACCTACAAGTCTTATCATCTAGGTGGAATAATTGTTTCTTTACAATCTAGAAATGATAGAGAATTCGTGCGTTTTCCACACGCCTGTTTGTGGCCAAAATTAAACAACAATAACGCTAAATTACCCTGAAATTGTAATAAAAAGCGGAAGAAATGTAATTGCAAATTTTTAATAAGAATATTTTGCAATTATATTCTTTAGTGACGACAGCAACTCGTTAATATATTTGCATAACGACAACATTGACTATTGTGTGTGAATTACATATACATACAATAGATATATATATAATATGTATTTTAGATGATTTGAGGGCAGGGTCGCGAAACTGACATTCGATATTATTTCTTCTACTTTGTACTGTCCGTCCGTTTGCAAGAAAGATTCTCAATTCTCATTTACAAATCTGAATCAAAGGTGTTAAAACAGTAAACTAGATATTCCTGTAAGTCATAAAGTATGCAAGTATATTCCTGTAGGTATACTAATGTCTGGAAATTGAAAGTACTTTATAAAAAAATATACTGTTATATGTACTGGCCGCCACTTGTGGCACTAGTATAAGATTTTTTTTCTGCTTTCTTTTTAATTATTATCGTGTGTTGCAATAAAGAATTTTCTATTATATTCTACTGTTAGGAAGTTGCTGAAATTCTGCAAAAATATCATACAACAATAGACTTTCCTTAATTAAATTGGTAGGTATAAACCTTAATCAGAATTCGACCAATAGCAAGCAATATTAGTTGGTCTAATTTGGAAAAAAATGGGTCTGCCAAATCAGGT
This sequence comes from Macaria liturata, assembly GCA_964023185.1. NCBI lineage: Eukaryota > Metazoa > Arthropoda > Insecta > Lepidoptera > Geometridae > Macaria > Macaria liturata. The sequence continues at coordinate 15,447,641 of OZ026807.1, read as the reverse complement.
AGATCGGGAACCGAACCCATAAATTGAGAATATGACAAACTATCTTTTAATTTTTTAAATCTTTTTTTTCGATTCGTCTCTTCTTTATGTGTGTTACAATAAAGAGTTATATCTATCTAAGAGATAGTAGTATATAAATGTACAAGAGAAAACATGAAACCAAAGCTTAAAAAGCATCAGCATCATCATCATCATCACAAGAGAAAGTTTCCTGCAAACGAATCGGGTCGGTGGGTGGTTGGTGACCTGCGGCTCGATACCGACTTAGCATCGCCAACGGAGCGGGGTTTGTAATATATACAAATTATACACTCGTCTGAAAAGACTATTTATAAATTGGCTGGTCTGTAAGCTATGTTGGTAGAATGTCTGCCTTCAGTGCTAGGGGTCGCGGGTTGGATACCTGCACAACACATATAAATTACCATTTTCAATGCGCTATTATTTGTGTTGAGTTTGGTCGTTTCTATGTATAATAAGTATGTATTGACATAAGAAAAGTATAAAAGCATTATATCCGTTATCTAGTATCTATGACTAGCGTTTGCTTAGTATGGGGCTAGATGGCGCTGTGTCCAAAGTCGGAATAATTTATTATTTACTAGTGTTCGCTCACATTAAGAAGTAAAACATGCATCCCCTTATTTCACCCCTTAAAAAATGGCTCTTCCAAAAATCCTTTCTTAGCGGATGCCTACGTCATAACATCTATCTGCATGCCAAAATTCAGCCCGATCCGTCCAGTGGTTTAGGCTGTGTGTTCATAGATCACTATATCAGTCAGTCACCTTTGAGTTTTATATATTTAGATTTATTACAACCCCCGCTCCATTAACTAGCCAGTCAGTCATACTCACGCGCATGTGGTGGTGCCAGGTCGGTGGATCTGAAAACAAACATCCGATCGCTTACAATCTAACGGACCTTCGTATAAATCGCTACAACACACTCGCTTTGCGTTACCTACTAGTTTTTTTTTAAATATTTTTCTTTTCAACCTAATGTTTCAGTCCCATACAATATGAAAAAGAATTGTATAGCTATCTCCTTCTATCTTTCTTGATTCTGATAAATGAGGGTAGTCAATCTTTTGTGGAATTAATTCAATGGAAACGATCTCTTGTGCAAGAAAATGTAATATGATTTTAATTGATGTTAAAAAGCCATGACAATATTTGCCTTTTCATCGTTCATATGGAGGCAAGGGTGTAATAAAAAAGCTATAAATATTGACATGACAACATCATTTATAAATTAAAACAGTGTTTAGGATCATATTAATACTTTAGTAAAAAATATCATGACATTATTTAACTTTCTATCTTAGTAAGATAAAATAGCTTAATATTGACATGACAATATCATTTATAAAGCAAAACAAAGTATTCAGGATAAGTTTAAATTAGCAACACATTTTTGTTGCAGATCTTAGAGCAACTTTTTTTTAATTATTATGTCTGTTTATTATTATCCGATCATCATATCCATTTTATCTCCAGTGCAATCCAAATATAGAATTTCAAAATCCAAAATCTCACTACACTGTGCTTATCACACGATATGAATGTTTATTTTTAACTAAAATAAAAAAGGAGGTAATCAAGTCCAGTGGAAACGCAAAGCGAGCGCAACATTTTTTTTTTTACTTTTTTTTTCATAATTATTCAAATGCCTGGAACTATACACTAAATAATTAACTTACTCAGCCGAGATGTTTACAGTTGCTCGGGCGTCATCAATATCTATAGAGATGAATAGAATATAATTCAAATAAAAAAATATAGTTTCATATAAAACCCCCCTTAGATTCAATCAGTGAAGACAGGTATTTTATTTACTAAACTTGTTTGAGATTGTTCATTGATTTAAAATGTTATAATGAATGTGCATCAAAGTGATTCCTTAGGATCATAAAAATGTATGATATATCAAGGCCAAGCTTACTCTTGTGAAAAAAAAATTACAGAAGCAATATAATCTTGCCTGTCAGAAACATCCAAAATGGACAATAAATTGTACTTCGGACTTCTCCATGACTGGCATTTCCTTTTCCCAATGATTAAATTATTTTTAACTATGAGAATTTGTGTTTTATTCGAGTGTGGCTCAGTAGTTCTAGTGTCTGCTTTTCATCTAGACACACCCTGGTTCAAATCCAGCCCTACACCAATGACTTGTATTTTTAAGCTATGTGTGGATTTGCACTCACTCGTTTAATGGTGTAGGAAAACAGCGTGAGGAAACCAACATGTTTGAAGACCACAATATCCGAGGACATGTGTCTTCTGTGGAAGGACCTGGGCGCCCACCACGATGTATCTGCACAAGAGAACTTCCCGAACGAATTAATTCTGCGGGGTTGTCACAACCCTCAGTCAAGAGGAAATACAATCCAGATAGATATGAGAATTTGTGGCATAATTAAAAGAAAAAAAAAAGAAATTATTTAAAAAACGTCACTAAGATTAAGACCAGTTAAATCAATAAACAATCTCAAACTGGTTAAATACTCACCGAGCTCCCTATCCGCCTAGAGACAACCGTGCACATAAACACCGATATATCAAACAACATGAGACAAACATAAATTGCACCAAAACTAAACAATACGCGTCCAATATCACACATCGCTTACTAACTACAGTGTCTGTATCACATCCAAAGAGTCGATAACTCTAGAGTCAAACAATTTCAATTTTCAGGCCACTCTCTTCAAAGTTAGTGCCTTCATTATAAATTTTTTGAGCTTAACATCAGCTCTGTCATCAATATTTTCTTTTCTTTATTTTATACAGGCTCACATTTGACCACAACTAGCCTGATGTTAAGCAACAATCTGGCGTACTTAGCTAAAAGACCAGTAAATTGATTTTATTTATACCATTGACCGTGGAATATTTACATCAAGTTTTCCCCTGATCTCATTTTCAGGCTAAATGAAACCTGCTGATGTCATGAAGTTTTCTAAATCATTGAGAAAACTTGCAAATTTCCAACAATATATTTAAGTATAGTCAGTGTGTGTGGGTAGTCTTATTTTTTTCCATTTTCTTTGTTTTTCTCATTTCCACAGTTTTATTCTGGTGTCCAAAAATGATTGGCTTTAGAATAGTTGCTTCGACTTTTCAGGGTCAAACAAATAATAGAAATTCTCTGCTTTCAGAGTTTCAGTTCCAGACACATAATCATTCTGTCTACCCATTTCAGAGATTTCTTAATTCTCTAAATCTCTGAGTAATTTTATAAAAACCTTCTCTGGGGATCATATTCAATTTTCTTTTTCAAAATTTATTTGATTTGTTAACATTTTATAAATGCTTGTGAGAACATTTAGTATCTCAAACATACTTTTGATGTAGTAAGTACCACCATTGTCATAAAACTCAAGTTTAGCTGATATTGAAATATCAGCATTCAATTTTATTAATCTCTTTTTTTTAGTTGTATTTCCATAATTTTCTATGGGCTTGACACTTTGATCAGCCTATATTTTGAGTCAGTTTACAATACATTTCTATTCTGTCACCTGTACAGTGTTAGCACACAATTATGTCAGCTTCCACACATTGGCTGACACTATTACAACATCAGCTTACACTTTTATATCAAGTCAGCATACTTTTGGGTCAACTGACAGTTACATATTGTGTCAGTATACACATAAGTTTACACATTTCTATTGTGTCATCTCACTCCGCTTCCAAATTTCTATCAAGTCAGTATACACTTTTAGCTGACACTTTGAACTTGTTTGACGTCAGTACACTTTTACATCAACAGACACTTTGAACTCGTTTCGTATTCAGTGTAATCGGTCAGCTGATGTTGTTTAGCTGGACCATCAAACAACACTTCACTGCCATCACTATATCACTGGTGTCTATTATCACTTCAGTCACAGAACGGTTCACACCCGCTTGATTTTGTTCAGTTTGACATGTGCGTTGCCGTATATGAAACGGTTCCGCCACTCCTCATAATGCTACGTGCAGGCGATGCTGTTGGACGTGGAGGCGAGCTCGCTCTTGTCTGCGGGCTTGTCTGCGGCCGGGGCGGAGTGAGGGGCGGCGTGGGGGGCGCTGAGCGGGGCGCCGTGGGGGGCGGTGTGCGGGGTGGAGCCGTTCTGGAGGGACACCTCATACATGTTGGACGAGTTCGAGTCTTCGTTGTACGACAGGCAGCTTACTTCGTCCGCCTAGAAAGGAAAATATTTTTATGAGTAAAGTCTTGATATTTTAATAAGGGTTTCTTTGAATTATTTATGACTAAATATTTAATTGTTGATAAGTCACCTAGATACACCTAGTAAAATCAAATGTATGGCGAGTCGTGCTTGCGCTTGTTGCCGGAGGTGGTGCTGCAGCAGCGACGCGGACAGGTACTATAATATATTATACTCACGCTGGACTCGGACAGCCTCTTGTTCTTCTTGGCGGCGGGCGGCGGCGGCGCGTCGTGCTTGCGCTTGTTGACGGAGGTGGTGCGCTCGCGCTTCAGCAGCGACGCGGACAGGTACTGGTGCAGCTGCTTGCGGCGCACGTGCCGCGCCTGGGGTGCCATTATTTATTTATTCATACTTGCACATACACAATTTAACAATAAATTGACATTTCGTGTTGCGGCGTAGCAAGAGACACTGGATATATGATAGCCACTGTTATATTACCTTTATAAATTACTTACATCTAATAACTATCTTTACTTGTGTATCTAATTATATTATTTAAAAGAAGTGATAAATCATCCATTGCCATATTCACGTACTAAAGGCTAATCCTTTAGTTTAGTTTTTAATCCTTTAGTACGTGAAAAACACCATCGGAGTACATAAATCAGTCTACAGGAAAACTTTCACTTAGTTTATCCTTCTTCTTTGGCAAACTTTGTGACTACTCTGTTCTTTGGTGAAATTTTTGACTACTGTGTTCTTTGGTGAACTTTGTGATTACTCTGTTCTTTGGTGAACTTTGTGACTACTGTGTTTTTTGGTGAACTTTGTGACTACTGTGTTCTTTGGTGATCTTTGTGATTACTCCATTCTTTGTTGAACTTTGTGATTACTCTGTTCTTAGGTGAACTTTGTGATTACTCTATCTTTGGTGAACTTTGTGATTACTCTGTTCTTAGATGAACTTTGTGATTGCTCTATCTTTGGTGAACTGTGTGATTACTCTATCTTTGGTGAACTTTGTGATTACTCGGTTCTTAGGTGAACTTTGTGATTACTCGGTTTTTTATTGAACTTTGAGATTACTCTGCTTTTTGGCGAACTTGTTGATTACTCTGTTCTTTGGTGAACTTTGTAACTACTGTGTTCTTTGGTGAACTTACGTCAATATATCATAGCCATAGTTTCTTACCTCTATAGTCATGGCCTCTCGCAGCATGTTGGTGTTCTTGGCGTGGTAGTGCACTGCTTCCGTGAAGGAAGATATGTCGTACGTGAGGTCCACGTTGACGATGTTCTTCTCAAACACCAGCCCGATGAACCACATGGAGCAGTGGTTGGGGACTACAGCGCCCTGGCAAATATAAGAAATTATTTCATCACTTATTTCTTTAGAATCAAATAAATATTTTTGAGAGTTAAGTTGATCTTGATTTTATTAAATGGAATATCATTTACGACTATTAAAAGGGCGCGGGTTTCGACCAATACACGAGTATTTATTTTTTAAACTATGAACAAGAACTTTTCATATAATTTGACAGTTTAATTCGAACTTTTATTAAATTTAGTTCATCCTGGTGCATGAACCGTGAAAAACCTCAAATACTTCGCGAGGAAACCGCGGCCAGTTAATTTTGAAATAGGCTAGAAAAGTCTCGCTTTCATGAGTCAACAATGATCAGTTGAAAAATGATTTGTTTGTGTTTCAAGTTTATAAAAACACATATACTCACATTCTCATTAGTGTTGACCTCGGGCGCCGGGTCGGTGGGCACTGCGGAGCCTGCAAGTAACACACGCTCTCTTCAACATTTCATGGGTCCCGACACGCGCCCGCCGTCCGAACACGCTTATATCCGGTGGACTTTTATATAATATTGTTTTTTTAGGAAATAATTATGCAGCTGGTTGCGAAATGCTACCATTGCTGCGACACCGGACGATGATTAAATAATATTGGTGTTATATTGGCAGTGTGTTTTATGTGAGTGTCGCAAAATGTGGGTGGCGTTGGAATCAAATTAAGTAAGGTGTGGTGTAAGGACTATGAAATGTTTACACTTTATAGTTTAATACTGTATTCATATCGTTTAAGTATTGGCAATGTTCATGAATTAGTTAAACTACACTTTCATAACCAACAAATTTTAAAAAGATGCAAATAAAAAAAAAATGTATCAGTGTAATAATTTAAAAAAAGATGTTAAAATTGTCTGTATTTGAAAATCACCACCTTGGTATTGTGTACAACGCAAGTTAGTCTGTCAATATAACAACAAATTAAACTTTATGTTTACAACTTACTTACGAGTAAGTTACTCATATCATACAGATCAAATCAAACCATAAATTTTAGTATACAACATTATTTTTTGGCGTAAAACGTGTTCGCAACTTCGAACGCATGACGGGACCCTAGGAATAACTACACACATTGAATAAAAATAGTAAGTTCGTATATTTATTATTTATTCTATATTTCTTCTAGGCAAGCGTGCTACATCTTAGACTATAGTGGTGCTTAACATCAGGCAGGCTATAGTCAAACGTAAGCCTATTTCGTGTTAAAAAAAAGTGTGGCGAACTCTGGAAACCGCCGGAAGTGCCTCTGGCACGGTTTGATTAATGTATTTGTAGTGCAATGTGCAAATGCAAACTAAGACTGTTAGCCGTGACCTACTATAGTAGGTATAATAAGTTATATGCTAGTTAATCTTTCTGCTTTAGTCACACATCCAATAACTAACAGCCCTGGTAGTTGCTTAACTTTGGTGTCATTATCATTGGCAGAAAAAATGGCAATATAATCAGTACTTTTTAGTCTAATTCGACGTACATAACTATTAGAATTTATATGGGACAAACAAATGTACTATAACCTACATCTTACCTTCAGTTTCGACTAAAAAATGTAATGTAATTTGTAGTGGTGATGGTCATCTCAATTTTAATTTCAATATGCGAGAGACTAAACACCTCAGCGAATAGTTTTATCAAAAACATGTGTTATTAAAATCAGTTCAGTAGTTCTCGTAATCTCATAACTTTTCCACCTTTCCATCCGTAGGAAGCGCCCGTAGCTCAGCTAGCGGAGGTAATCGCATGCGATTACTAATATTAAGCAAAGGTCGACGCGGTCAGTCCCTGGATGGGTGACCGAAGAGTGGCATTTCATTTCGATTGCTTCCGTGGGTCGGATGACACGTTAAATTGTAGGCCCCGGTTGTTTGTCTGTACGGCAGTCGTTAAGCCATGTCAGAGGCCCTTAGGGCGGTTTGCAAACTCTCGACATCGTCAAGCCAAGTTTGAGCAGAGCGGAATTGCGAACTCTCCAAGATAGAATTACAATTTTGGTCATCTATTAAGACCTACGAATATAGCAATTAAAAAAAAATAACTATAAGGCAAAAAATTTGATAACTATAAGGCAAAAATTTGAATAACTATAAGGCAAGTGGCACTTCAGCCGCTTAGTCTGAAGTGTATGGAAATGAGTGTGGATTTTCGCGCCTGGCAGTTAGTAGACCGCAGCCTAGTTGGTTAAGGCGTTCCGGACGGTGATCAGAAATACGCAGGTTCGAATCCTGCCGGTCGTGATTATATTCGTTCATTTTCCAATAAAAAGTTTAACTATAAGGTGTGTAAAACTGACCAGGCGGCAACGCGAGCGGCTGTCCGTTGTTAGTGTTGAGCGGCACTGAGTTGTAGCACTCCGGGTTCACGTGAGCTATCGTGATGTGCTGGTTGCGCTCCAGGTTAGCTGCGGACACATAGAAGCAAGAATTTAAGCAAAAGTTGACTAAAAAGTAACAAAATATGTCTCAATCAGTGTATATGTCAGAAAAAGTACAAAAAATAAACAACTACTTGTGGTATGTACTGTGTGGGCCAATTAACTAATCTTGTTGACATTTGAGACGCCTAGTTTGGGGTCTACTGTAAATACAACGATCCTATTGTATTGTAAATTTACTAATATATGAAATTTGTAATGTGTAGGTTAAGTTTTCAAATGGCAAATAAACATATTTTACTAACTTTTACTTTACTTAGGGTGAGACAGATGAAGTTTTTTCAAATATAACACTTACTGATAAGATGTCGGATCCTGCTCTCAATGAGGCCGCACCACTGCAGCTGGTCATCAGTGGTGGCTGAAGAAGCTAGCAGCACTATGAAGTGCTTGTAGCGGGAGAAGAAGTTGGGTGCTTCGAAGAGACGCTCCCAGCCGCATTTGCCCAGCATTATCTCGTCGGTTATTGCTAGACCTGGAAGAGATAAATGGATGATTAAGACTAATGTTTAAATGTTTTACGAATTATTTCGTATTTACAAATCATTTTATAGAATTCAGGAGTCAATTTAGACTTGCTACTTTTTATTTAAGTATCGCGAATTGGGCAATAGTTAATTAACACTTCATTCGAACTCCATGAGTAAAATTCCATCTAACAAAACAACAGATTGTCCTCTTCCATAGCCAGAAAAAAAAAGGAATTAGTCAAGTAAATCACGACAAATTATGGCATGGATTTGAGTTTTCCGTGGAAGAACCTGAGCGCCCCCCGCCATGTATCTGTCCAAGAGAACTCCCTAACGAATTGATTCTGCGGGGGAGTCACGACCCTCAGCAACGAGGAAACACGACAAGTCAATATAATCCACGCATTATAATCCAGCGAACTTCAAAGCGAGAGTGAATCGGTTCTTATCGGGTAAACACGCTCCATCTTAGGCCATAGCCTTTGCTTACTAACAGGCACACTATGGTCAAGTGCAAACCCGTTATAGTTAAAAAAAAGTCTCATACCTAGTCGGAACTCCTCCATGATGACGGTCCTGGTGGAGAGCGACACGTTGAAGGTGGAGTTCTGCTGCGGGTACGCCGGCGTGATGATCGGCATCAGGTGGAAGCGGTCTGACACGTTCACCTGCAGATAGCATACAATATAGTTAGGTATGTCATTTAAGCTTGAGTGTTATTTTTATAATTTTTAGATATTGTTTAAATATCTTTAACAAACAGAAAGTTAGAAAAAGAACAAGCTTGTGCTGTGGTCATCACTTTAAAAAAAAATATGGCGTTTGCCATGTGTCGCCTATAATGCGTGCTTGTTCCATTGAGATAAATCACATAGATTTTATACTATTCACAAGACATGCTTTTGGGATTTCGTTTGCGTGTGTTCCGTTTAACATCTTAGTATAAAAGGGACAAAACTATGATTCACACCAGAAGAACTAGATTTTGTTGATATTTTCCTGACAACTTCTTTGCTAACTACTATTAATACTAAACTCACCCGTGGATCCCACACTGGAAACTTCATATTGACCGAGTCCGGTTGTTTGAGCAGCACCGGCTGCGGCCACTTCCACTGGCTGAACACCAGGAAGAACTTGTGCACCAACGTGGCAGGCAGCGCGTTGGGGTACAGCTGGCAGGTGCGGGCTACCAGCATAGCCCACGACACTCCACCCAAGTACCCCAGGGTGTTGGAGTAGATGCCGTGACCTGGGAATGTTTGGGCAGTTTTTAGTTTCGTGTGTGGATGATAGAGGGGGTCACTTACGATTGTTGATTGGTTTTTGGTTAGGTTTCCGTGGTGTGGTGGTGAAAATATACAAGTACACAGTACAGATTTCATGTCCAATATTAGTTTTAAAAATAGAATTTTGAGTACATTCATGTTTTAGACTGCTTCGTTATATACAATCTAGAGAACCGTTACTGCACAAAGAATCTCGGTCATTGACCTGTGTATGTCCATTATTGTCCATCTCTGTCGTTACAGCGTAAAAACTATTGCTGTCTTCTAGCTCATACCGTGTGCTGTCATAACTGCCACACTACTCCATATGAACAACAGATAGCTAAATCTGGAGTCCATCATCATCTTTCGTTCAATTCTACTCACTCGTGAGAGCTTTCAGATATAAGGTTTAGCTACAAAAGTACTCACGCTTGGCCCACAGCTTGATGGCTCGCAGCGTGAGCCTGAAGTTGTCTATGTTGGGCACGAGGCGCAGTATCTCGTCGGTCACGCGGCACCCGTTCAGGGAGCGCACGCTCTTCTCGTCCAGGTTCTTGAGTAGCATGTCGTCGCGGAGGTCGAAGGAATCTGGACAGGGAGATACGTTATTATAAGCTTATAACTTTAAAAATATATTAATATATATATATTTTTTAACATGAAATAGGCTTACGTTTGACTGTAGCCTGCCTGATGTTAGGCACCACTATAGTCTAAGATGTTACACGTTTGCCTAGGAGAAACCTATTTACTCTGGATTTGAAGACCCCTGGGTTATAATTTTCTGGGAACAGGGCTCCAGGTAGAGAGTTCCATAGTCTCGCTGTCATTTATATTCAGTGTTGTTTCGTTGCGACTGCTCCTCGCCGGTTTCATACAAGAAACTTTATTGTATGAAACCAGCAAGGAGCAGTCATAAAACAAACAAATTTATTGGTTTTTAGATGGGTTCCTCCACTAACGCTACTCTTTAATAACATTTTGGAAGCACAGAGTGCAGTGATCACTGATGTCAACCAAAAGTTATGAACGTCTGGTTTAATATCTTAATTCTAATCAAGTGCTTATTTTGTCATTTTAAGAAATCTTAAAATAAAGTAATCAAACGAACCAGCATAAGCATTATGCTGATTTAGGACTGTGTTGTGGCATACTTTATGTGTGTACATTGTACAATGACAGTTACAAGGTAAGTTCATAAAATCAAATGTTTGATTTAAGTTGTCAAATTTTCAAGTTTCTCTGTTTCTTTCATTACCTCAGTAAAAAGCACATTATGATAACTTACCTGGTATTTCCTTCAACGCGAGCCGTGCGAACAACAAATCTATCTCGATGCCGTCGAAATTCATCTTGATTACTGGCACAAACGCGTTCTCTACGGATCGCAGGTCTTTTACCTGGAAGCACGGAAAATATAAGATCAGTAACTTTAACATACCTACAAGTACCGTAACATATTATCCACAAACCGTTTAATATACCATATCAACCGCATCATTTAGTAACACAAGACTTAAAAAATAAAGACATATCACAATTTGACCATGTAAAAAACGTTGACTATAATAAGTTAACGATTAGACACATGTTTATATTTTAATTCAGAATAGGACCTTGTATGTCACTTTTAATTATTTTTTATATTTAATTACCTAACTATTTTCTTTGTATTGTAATGATTATATAATTAATTAATTAAGGTAATTGGCTCACGTCGTTTTAATTCAATTGTAAATAAATAATAATATTACAAAGCCTTCTCGCCAAAAGCGATTTATCCCAGACAACTGTAGCATGGAGAGGAGTCGACAGAAAAATAAAGGATGGGAGCTACAAACAAAATCTTTTTCAGTTTTAAAAAAATAGCATATGAGTTAGTTTCATACCAAATTTCATTTAAATCGTTTCAGCCGTTACAGCTGGAAGAACTGACAAATACACACACACAATTGTTTGCCTTTATAATATTAATTAGACGTAGAAATAGGAACGAAAGAAATCATTTATTTTAACACACAGGACACAACAATAAAAATATAAAAAAGTTGAGTAGAATAGAATAAATGATTGCATGTTCCGTACCTGCGGCTGGTGTTTGAGCAGCTCGTAGAATGACTGGAAGTAGTCACTGCGGTCGATGTGTCGCGGCGCCACGCACAGCGCGTCTATGTCGGCGCCGCGGTGGTGGACCTGCGAATACATAAGCAATGTTGTAATCCACGCGCTTTCCTAGGAGAATCTTTTTTAACGGTTTTTAAACTAACGGTGGTCATAACTATTATAAGCTACGAATGAATGATACAATAGAAACATCTCTCTCTTTCTCTTTGAGTCGTATTTCCTCATGACTGAGGTTGTCGTGACTCCCCGCAGAATTGATTCGTTAGGGGAGTTCTCTTGGGCAGATACATCGTGGTGGGCGCCCAGGTCCTTCCACGGAAGACACATGTCCTCGGATATTGTGGTCCTCTAATATGTCGGTTACCTCACAATTTTTTCCTTCACCGTTAAGCGAGTGTAAAATAGAATAGAAATACATATAACTAAGTCTAAAATAAGAGTTCTATGAGACGGTCAACCGCCGCAGTTGCGGTTGTTTTTTTTTTTATAAAAAACTGGCAAAATGGCAGACGGACTGCCTGATGGTAAGTAGTCATCTATCTATGGACACTTGTAACTCCAGAGGTGTTGCGGCGCTTTGCCAGGTTGTGTTGGTGGGTCGGGCTTCTTACCAAATTAATCATCATCATTGCCATTATATAAAGGTGAAAGTGTGTTAGTTTTTGTTTTTTACATGTACCTAGATATATATATACTTAAGCTACTTTTTTTCCTGAAACATCACGAGCATAGCCATAGGCATCTATCAGGCCTTAATAAAAAGTAGTTCTAGCATATATTCAGGATATGATCAGTCTCCATACAGATTGCATCTAAATCGATCCAGCCATACCTGTTTAATTCACATAGCAGTTTTTTCTTTAAATGTGGCTTTAGTGAAAGACACACTTTTGCTTTAGTTATAAGTTAAACCGTAAATACCATTACTAACTTATAACTAAGCTATAAGAACTCTGTATCTATAGTGATAGGCTGATACAAAATCATTTATGGTATAACAATATCTCATATCAAAATTCACCCATACAAACTCTAAATAGCTAAAAACAACATAAACTTCTCAGAAACCATAAGTATCACAAAGTTTAGTTACATGACCCAGGCAGTAGCTGGTGATTTCCCCTCTGTTTCCAGGAAACAATAACACTATTTATAGAAATGTATACATCACCCTAATGTTAGACTAAAATTAGCTGAGACATTGATGTTGTTGCCCTTTTGTTGATGAGATTGTTTGGGTAACAATCATGTTTATAATTAGACTGTATGAGAGGATTAGAGTGCTGCTGGACATAGGCCTCTTTTAATTAGCTTGATCTTTGTTTATTTAATAGATGTAGCAATAGTTATATACATACTTATATATTTTTTTACATGGGATAGGTTTACGTTTGACTACAGCCTGCCTGATGTTAAGCATTGCTGCAGCCTAGAGTGTAACACGCTTACCTAGAAGATACCTATTAACTCTAGATTTGAAGTCTTCTGGATTGTAGTTCGCAGGAAACGGAAAAGCTTCTGGTAAAGTGTTGCAAAGCTTCGTACAATAAACGTAGAGGCAAAGCGCTGTGCTCGACTCTATTTAAGAGATGTTAATGATGTGGAAATAGTTATAACTTTTTTTTTGTAATTATTTCTACTCAAGATAAAATTTATATAAAACATATAATAGGTTAGGTAGGCCAATAACAGGTTGGAGTGGTATCAAACTAGGCTTCGTGCATTTTATAGTATAATATAGAGTCTTGAGAGGGAAATAGAATAAGTTTTTAAAATGTGTTCAAAGCTGCTAGTATCCACTACCTAGTCTAAATAAAATGTCTGTTAGTGATCAAATTTATTTACCTATTTGAAATCCACTTGATTGATAAACTCCAGTGCTGAGATTGAACAAACGCCTTAGGAGTTTTTGACAAGACTTTTTTTTTAAGTTATACAGGTTCACGCGTTATTACAATTCGCCTGATGTTAAGCGACGTTATAATCTACGATCTAGCGCGCTTGTCTAGAAGAAACCTCGAACATCTGATCTATCTATATATGATCTGATGATTAGTGATCTTTACTAAGGTTGCCTGGAAGAGATAGCTCTACGCGATAAGGCCGCCCAATGTACATAGGCTAAGTAATATTTCTGTAAATTGTTTTATATTTTTTGTTTTTGTTTTCTGGTGTACATTATATTGATTGATTGAATATAAACTCACCCCAAGTCTATAAGATCCGAAAGTATAAATGTTCCCTCCAACAGTCTCGGCCACATTGGGCGGCATGTTCTTTCTCATGGATTCGTCTCGTATCCACTGCCTCACGATGCGGTGCAGAGCTCCCAGCACCTCCATACGATGGTGCATCTCCTGGTCTGATTCAAAGACCCCAAACGGTTCGAGAGCATCTTTCAGCTCGTTCGTCTTTTCAATGTCTATGGGCTTTGGACCTGGTGAGAAAAGTTTAAGAAATTGAGTAAAATAAACTCCAAAGCCAAGCTCCTAATGTGGGTGCAGATATTCGAGTGCTATGGTTCGCGTTGAATTTATGCAAGACTGTATTTTATACTTAACATTATATTGTATGGTGATTATCATAATGTCTAACTGGAATGTTTATTAGTACCTGTATATATCACAGTTTTGCTAGTTATATATTGTGGACGAAACAGGCAGCTTTTATCATAGCATTAAAAGTAAAAGTAAAAGTAAAAAAGCCTTTATTCAATTACACATTTGATATTATATAAACTTGCACACATTAATTTCACCACTTTAAATATCTAATGTCAACCACTTTTGTATACTTATGTCGAGAATTTTATTGTCAGTCAGTAGAAAAAATATGTCAAATTATTTATAGTCCATGATATGTCGTATTGATATCCACTTGAGTGTTGTTTAGCGTCATAATATAATTAATTCGTCGTGTGTAATTGTCGCCTCATTGGCGTAGGCCTCATAGCATTATCTAAATAATATTAGGGAGTTTATTTACACCAGACAGTTATGTATTTGAACACCAAGTTAATAGAAGTGACATCAGATCAAACAACACAGTACAGATATGTTTCATTTTGGGCCACACCAAGAATGGAATATTGGAATGGTTTCTTTAATGGAATTAAACTGGCTTTCAAACGAAGCTGCGAGAGCATAGGCACTTGGCCTGCCACAGAATATTTACCTGCTAAAGATATAGCGGATGTCATGCCCAGCGTCTTCAAGTTCTGTTGGTTCTGGTGCTCGTTGCCTTTATGCTGGTGAGGCTGCATGTTTGTATGGGAGTACTGTGGCGCCGGCCACATCTTGCCTCCTTGTCACACTCCTCTTGGTCAATATACTGTTATATCTATGTCCTTGTCGTTTCACAAATGTCTCCTCAACTTCTCAAATCTCTATACAAGAATCTTGCTTGTCTTATGACAGTTGTGTAATAATTCTTCTTATTTTCTCATATTATTGGTAAAGTTAAGATTTGGTGGACAGACAATAATGATGGCTCCCCGCTCAGCAACTGCTGGGTCTCTACACTGGATCTAAAATTGTAAATAAAAAATGTGAAATACTGAGTATGTTTAAAAGTTCATCTAATAAATAAGTTGTTTCTTGTATGGAGTCAGTACATTCCCAAGATTATGATGAAATTGTTTTATACCAATTAAATGTTTCCGCTCTTCACTTCAACATATTTGCATTCCCCATCATTTTGTTTGTGTAACAGTGAAGGTGTACCTTACAATTTGCAAAAAAGCAACTAAGTATGACTATTTCTATGATTCTAGAACATAATATATGTTCTGGTAAGGAAACTGGTGGAATTGGCAGAAGATCGATCAGGAAGGATGGCACATACTCCTCAGACAAGGACCTCACCCTTAAATATGTGATAAGAAACTAGCACTACCAAAAACAACAAAAAACACCAACATGGTCTTGTGTTTCATTTTACACAAACTTTTACAAGTGTGGTGTTATCCTCCCTGGTGGCTGAAGGCCTCAACTCCCAGTGGTAGTGGTACAAGTATAATTTGTCTCTGGCCCGGGCATTCGAGCGGTTAAAGGGTTTTAATACAGTTCTCAAAAGTAGTTTTCATCATATATATTTTTTTTATGAAGGAATGGGTTTGCTCTTGACCGTAATTCGCCTGATGGTAAGCAATCTTTCCCGTCTAAGATGGAGCGTGCATACCCAGTAAGAACCGATTCACTCTTGCTTTGAAGATTGCAAGAGTACAAGTTACAGTATAAAGAAACTCATTAATTGACCCATGGATATCTCCTGATTCACATTATTAATTCAATATTTCTTTTTAGACAAGGCTCTACCTATAAAATGTATTCACATATATTCAAATCACTAGTGTCTGTAGTTAGCAAGCATATTACTCACATTTAGTAACTACTAAACAATATGAGTAATTTATTATTGTTTTGTACCTTTGCCCTATCTATGTCAGATATGAACCAGCCAATTATCTGATAGAAAAGCAAAAATGTAAATAAGTTCCATCATATTGACTTAGTCATCTTCAGTAGGTAGGAGTTGTTGCTATTTTTTATAGATTCCAATTATAAGATAAGCCCTACAGCAGTCTTAAAGCCATGTCAGAGGCCCTTGGCTTGATAAACTCTCGACACCAGAGTTGGCCACTCTCATTTGATAAGAAGAAGCACTATGCAAGAATTTACCCAGATAACTTCCTCATCACTATTACAACTATTTTAACAAAGTTTTAGATAATAATTAATAACTTTCTGGTATAATAAACTGCACTGAGTTGAGTATATATTGTCTTTAGCTCTTGGCACAAATACTTCGTTGAATATTACTATGATAATTTTATTGTAATGTGACTTAAGAACAGATGAGGTTACAATATATATCCATGTGTGTACTTAATTGAGAAGCCCACTTCTTTTGTAAGTTACAAACCCACTTTATTACACATACCTCACTATTGGACAGAATTTGGTATGTAGGTTACAAAATAAATAAACAATTTCTTACAGAAAAAAATTATGTGGATAAAATTTAAAAGCAAATGGATTGTTGAAATTTGAGTTATTTTATCAAACCCCATGTAAAATCTTCATGGATTTGCTTTATTGATGGCGGTTTCTCATACAATACCCTTTTTAACCCTTTAGATACTGCAGGGAGTTACTAGGTACATCTTCTCAAACAATTTAAACCTTATTTCAAAGCTGTATAGTACTTATATGTATATTATCATTCCTTACAGTTGATTAGCCTGAGGGGTTGATTTTCCTGTTTCATTTTAGGTAGGTATTTAACTCACAAGGCTAACATCCTTTTGAAATTCCTTATGTTATTTATTGAGATGACACTGGATCTCAACTGAGAAGTCATTTCAGAAAATATTCTTAATAATTTCTCATCTAGGTTTCCTAACAGATAATATTTTTCCTAATATTGTGTTAGCTTATGAAGAAAAGAGAAAACATGTAGTGGTAGTTGTGTATCAGAAAATAAGGGTTTCACATTCATGAATACATTGTAAAGTGTAAAAGTACTGTTAGTATTTAAACCTTATCTATTTGGTGAGTACCTAGGTACTGGTTTTTTTTTTATTTACATGTCCAGAGCTCAGATTAACACTGACTAAACTGGCTGAGTCATGCATTATGTATAATAGTACTATCTCGATCAACAAACTAAATTTATAGCTTTGCAACAAGTTGAAATACTTTTCTAGAAATCAAGCTTTCTATGCACATCAATGGCTCAATGATGTTAGGAAAAAATATCACACAGTTCACAGTTCATTCACCCACCCTGATGATGATCTGTACAAAAATAACTCAACTCATTAACAAATTCCCATGATGGGAGCGAACCAATTCATAAAATACGTGCAAACATCATAGTTTTTTTGCACAATAGATTTCTTGATCTTTCTTTTGTTGTTCGACGTAGCGGAGTAAGGTCATGTCTTATGTAAATATGTTTAATCACGATGCCTAAACCTTGGCCATGTTACTGATAAGCATAAAGAAACACAATATCGTACACAATTGTACAGTTATATGTGAAAACAACGGAAAAATACACAATATACAAAGGCAAAATGCGATGCTCACGTTGTGCTGCCGAGGCTACATTATTTAATGGAAGAATTCTATGCGAAAACGAACGAAATGAAGTATGATAACTTACCTAGCTAATAAAGTAAGCATCCAATTCTATAATAATTCACAGGACTGTTTAAATTAAACCATAATTTTATGAAACTAACACTAAAATCCAAACAAGCACCCAGCAGTCGCCAACAACAAGGCAGCCATTTTGACAAAGATGGCGGACCACAATGTAGCCAAAAATTAAAATTTAATTAGCGATGTTGCTGACGTAAAAAAAAAGTTTGGTAAATCGACTTGCGACTTGCGACACACACTGCGATACCGCGCAGTACCTATGTAAACGTGCAGCGATGCCAGCGATTACGATTAGTCGCTACTACCCTACACTCAGTTTGAAACAAGGGATTACAGAGGCAAAGGGTACCAGCGAACAGCATTAAGGAAATTAAACATTTTACTTCAACT
The DNA here is from genome assembly GCA_964023185.1 of Macaria liturata. Taxonomy (NCBI): domain Eukaryota; kingdom Metazoa; phylum Arthropoda; class Insecta; order Lepidoptera; family Geometridae; genus Macaria; species Macaria liturata. The sequence goes on along the minus strand of OZ026807.1, from coordinate 15,429,255 downwards.
TAATTTACTCATTAGGGGTAATAACGTAAACGAAAAAAAAAACAGTATACATAATTTAAAAATTCATATGCAACGCTTGTTTGTGGTCGGTCTCATATAACGAAACGCAAAGATGCGTTCATAATTTTATCTACGCGCATGCTCTTTCAACAAATTTTGTGACGTATCCAAACTCTGTTGAACTGCCTGGATTCTTGCTATCCTGCTTTAGAACCCAGAAAAAGAAAGAGAGAGAAATAGAGCCGGTTGATGTTTTCGTGTCAGCCTTGTGCCCATTCGAGGAGTAGGTAAAATAAAATCCGCCATCTTGAGAGTGAATTCAAGAATGCGAGGACTTTTTGCGGAATTAAGTGATTATTTGTGATTTTTAATATTAAATGGACTAAGTTCTAGGAATCTTAGGACGTCGCTCTGCTCGCCAAAGCCCACGGCATTGTCGTTACCGGTTTGCGCGCTGTTGTTCCCCTGAAACTGCGAATTCCTTCATAGTGTTTATGTGACAGTCGGGAGAAGACACCGTAAGCTTTCTAATAGTTTTTTGCGTGTCTATTTCCGTTTTCCATCTCGAAGATCGTTAGCATATTCGTGAAAGTGAATTAGGTACGCGTTACGTGCTGTAGCTATCGTTTTAGGCTTCTACAATGTTTTATTCTGGTGGAAAATGCGGTTAGATGGGCGTTGTTGTTCCGCGTGCGGTGGTGCTGAGGAGTGCTGGTGAGGACCGGGGCCGGTCGTGCCGTGTGAGCGCGCGCCCGCCGCGAAGGATGCGAACGGCTCGGGCCGGTTAGGGAGGTGATATTGTGTTTGAACTAGTGATCTTGTGATAATGTCGACGACTATGCGGCCGACACTTCAGACTGTCCCGGAGTCTCTGCCGGCGGACCATGTGACGACGCCGGCGCCGGCCACCACGGCCACGACCACGGCCTCGGCGCCCTCGCAGCCGCGACATCCCAGACCCATATTCAAGGTACGAACACCTCTGCTAGCTTTCTGCTTCCCTGGTCATTTTAGATGGTGGACAAATTTATACCGTTCTTCGATTCTTGATATTTACGTAGATATTACTCTGTTAGGTATGTCCAAGCAACAGCTTACAACATTTCTTACATATTACCTACAACCTTAAAAAACTGTCTAAATTTATCACAGAAAATTTTCAAAATATGCAAAGAGATACCCACACAAAATTTTACTTGACATAAATGTAATCATAACAAACTACTAGTTACAGGTTATCAAACCATAATAATAGGTGGCTGATAAGCCCCTGATAAGTTGATATAAACCTACACCACTAAATCTTGACTTGACACCTGTTTGTAAGGCATCTTCTTACTAAATAATGAGAATTATAATGATTGTGCAAAACTTGATAGTAGCCTAGATGTCTAGATGTTAGAAAGTGTGGCCAACGAAGCATTGCCAACCGCTAATCTCAAATGAATCCATAAGTAGGCTGGTTTCAGCGGGAACATAATTAGATTAGTTTTACAAGCTGTGTCTATTAAGTTTATGTGTTTTGAAAACACTGTTACAAATCAACATCTAAAATACTTGCATTGATTTATATAATATATACAATTTGATAGTATTTGATGATTCTACCCTGGCCATACAGAAAAATATTTTAACTTGTGTTGAAAAGCTGATTGCTTATCAAGTATGCCTATTGAGATTAACAGCTGGATTGGTTATTGTCAAATTGATTTTTATTAGAATCTAAAATTTCTAATCAGTTAAAATTTTTATATTTTAATGTTATGGCTGTCTAATCTAAAAAAAATGATTTTAATTAGATATCTAGCTATAGGTATGTTGTTTTGCCTGTAAAAAGCACCTTGGCTCACAGTATCAATGTAAAATAAATTACTTATGACTGGTAGAGTATTATTTGAATCTATAGGTACCAGCCAGTTGCATCCACCTAGCTACTTGGTCCTAGTCTATATTCCTGCCTTGAAGAACTAACAGAAGCCAAGCAACTGAAGACATGTTTCCACTGGCATATCTAATTACTTAGGCATGCATTATTATGCATAAAAACATTCATTGTTCTTTCAAGTTTTCCTAAGTTTGTGCAGTGATTCAGTAGTTGTGTTAGGCATTCAATTTTACATGCTTCTGTCACTTGTAATGTTGGTATTGTGAGTGTATGTTTGGAAGTATTACACCATCATCTGAAAATGTACTGTATTTTACAGATAAGATCTGTCAATTGTGTGAAGTTATAAATCATGAAAAGTTGTGTGTAAATAGAAGTCTTCCATTACCTACTTACATTGATTCATTATTTATTTATTAATTACATATACCTAAGTATGTTGCCATGTTTGGTACCAATAAAATAGAGCCATTAGAAATAATGGCATTTATTTATTTATTTATAACTAGCGGACCCGACAGACTTCGTCCTGTCTGTTGACTCTTTTACTCTTAATTTATTTATTTATTTATTTTTTCGAATTTATCTCGCACTAAAAACCATCCTTGAATTTCAACGAATATTAAAAAAGAAGAATTGGCCTAATCGGTCCAGGCGTTGTTGAGTTATGCGCTTACCAACACATTTTGCGATTCATTTTTATATATAAGATGGTACACAAAACAGAATGTGTTCCCAAATAAGCTAAGTATACATTCAAAACTGGTTTTGATCCAGAACAAATTCCTAAGATAGAAAAAAATATTATTGGCATTGTTTTATACTGGATAGAAAAAATGATAATTTTTGCAGGAAACAGACATTAAAATTAGAATAACAATTCAAGGAACAAAGTTCCAAATAAAAACACAAACATAAATTATGCCTAGCCATCTGTTGCTATGTGTGTCATATTTTCATTTACAAATACCTAATACCTTCACACAGTAGGTACACACCCTATTTATAATAAGTGATGAGTCAACTCTACATTTTCATATATCATCATCACCTAATATATCAGCACCAACAAGTTAATTTTGCTGAGGGATTTTAATTGATGTAACAGCATACTGGTATAGTTTGTTTGAACACAGTTTAGTATAAACACTTGGACAGTTACTTAGGTAGTAAATCTTGTGTAGATTAAACTTTAGTTGATGGATGACATGTTAAATTGTAGATCCCAGCTGTTTGTCTAGTATGGCAGTCCTTAAGCCATGTCAGAAGTCTTGATAAACTCTTGACACCAGAGTTGGCCACTCTCATTCGATAAGAAGAAGAAGGTGGAATCTAATATGTAAGGATGTGCTGTGTAAAACATATTTCTTAATGATTCTTATTGACTTCTTACCTCCTCTCTAGGTACCTATATCTTTTCAAGAGTATGTATTAAATAATTTAGTTAGAATTACTCCGTAATTTCCTACTGAATTAAATATTGAATTGTGTTTTGTAGGGTCTGCAAAACTGATGAGTTATTCATAATATTTTTAGAATACCAACATTTTAAAATAGAAAAAATATGCCTTGCAGATCTAGGTTAATACTCCTGCTCAAGTATTTATCTGTCCATCATCAAGATTAATTTGAAATGACCAGGGAACCATAAATTGTCCTATATACCTACTGCTTTACTAGCTTCTGCCAATTTGTATTTTGTGTCAATCTCTTCCTGAGATCTATTGTATGTCTTATGTTGTTTGCAATTATTTGTATTATTGTCACTATGTGTTTGTGTACCGTGATTTATGAAAAACTATTTTTACCTACAAATCAATCTACATTGCATTCATGAACCTATAACTATAATGAACCTCAATATTTGAAAGTTTCTATGTAAGTTTAAAACTTTAATGACGTTGTGGTGAACTTACATAATTCATCTTTCAAAAAAACCTTTTTTACATCTATTACATAGAAAAGTGTAGTACATATTTCAATCTTTAAAGATACCAATCACTTGCTTACAAAGTGCCTCGAATATATTATAAGAATTTTATAGTGTGTGGTAAGTAACTATATTATTTGTATACTCAGATAGTCCAAATAAGTACATATGTCCCTACTTATCTTACATAGTTATACAGGACTCATTTGTAGCCGTCTAGGTACATAGAATATATTGACATATCTACCTGTATCCTTATATTACTCAAGTTCTGCCCTAATACACACCGGTACATACTAAAACGCGTTCGAAAGGGCGTAAATATAGGCACATATACATAGGTATCGCAAAATGGGTGCCAATTCATGCATAAAGCATTAGGCGGACCTTGTCTCTCTGACAGGTTTTTATGATGTTTTTCTCAGCTTTTTTTTAGGGTTTTCTCTTACCTATTAGTTGATAGAATCTCCCGCGCAGTGTTTTCATGTGAATGTAAACAAACACCTTTTATGACCGTTTTTCTTCTCTCTTTTTGTGTAAATTTGGGATTGAATAGTTGAGTAGGTCTTTCCTTGGCTTTTCATAATATCTTAGTTTTAACTAACTTAAGACAGTACAGACTACCTAGGTACTTTACCTAGATTAGTACAAATATAATATAACTGTGGCTACGTAGGTAGATATTACCGTAATATTACCCTTGTTTTTTTTTACGTGGGATAAGTTTACGTTTGACTACAGCCTGCCTGATGTTAAGCATTGCTGCAGCCTGCTTTTATGCATATTAAATTCTATGGTTTCCTGTAGGTAAAGGTTTAGTCATGCGAAATTTCCTTTATTGAATAACAGTTTTCGTAATAATTACTCAATTGTGTTAATAATATTTTTTCATAAGGTTTGTAGTTACTTAATAACTGAGTACTTAATAACTTAGTATGTTATCTGAACATTCGTTCCTTAGGTATTGTTAATTAATACTTGTATTGCTATTTAAATTAGACGTTAGAGTAGAAACGTGTTGATTGGTTACACTTTTGACGTAAATATTTACATTTAGGTAAGTACACGTTTTTACAGTTAAATGAACTTGACGTGATTATTTACATTATGAATATACCTGACCCTGTTTTGCCACGAGCGCAGATGCAATTTGTAAAACTAATAGTAATAAGTACTATGCCAAACGCAAAAATCATCACTTGTATTTAAAATGGTCAATGATGATATACCTACCAATATTTTTTATATTAATATTTATGAAAGTACCTACTTACCTACCTAAGTTATATATCTACACAAAAATATAAAATGTATTCTACAGCTTAATCATAGAAAAAACAGTTCCAATCTCTGCACATCTAAGCTACCAAACTTCCTTTGATAAGTCGTACAGAAATTCCCAATTCACTGATTCCTGCCCAATATATGTACCACCTACCTGCCACTGGAGAACGTGTACTGAAAATTTCATCACACATTCATTGCTTTGACTGTGACCTGTAGTATCTATGAATCTGATGAATTTTGATCTAGTGCTTATGTAGGTACCTTACCTAGTAAGTAGTTTTTCTTTGAGGCAGGTATGTGTATCTTACCTAGTTCATACTTACATATATATTTAGTTTTTCTATCTTTAGTTATGAATGTATGAACTTATAGCTTTTTGTAGAAGTAGGTATCAAACAATGATCTCAAAGTTCCCACATTGAGTTCGAGAGTTTTCATGCAGCTCTAGGGGCCTCTGACACGGCTGCTGTATTAGGGTTCTGTGATTATGACGACCAGCTATCTACAATGCAGTGCTAACTCTACGTCTATTTGTAATATTTATTTCGTTGAAAGTGTATTACGAGTAATCAAAATAGTCATCAATATTAAGTTCTTAATCGGTTTTATTTGGGCCTACTTGGTATTTTATTAGACCTCACTCATACGAAAATATGATCACCGGTCGACTAAAATAGAGGATCGATGGAAATCCGACCCGATCGTATGCAACGGAGAGTTCAACAGAATGTCACTGACAAGGCAACTCATATATTCATACCTATATAAGTATGTATAAGTACACATAGATGAAGTTCATATATGACACACATATTTTATTAACGCAAAATTTTATTGGCACGGTGACCGGTCGAGTCGTCAATACTCGACCAGACTGGCGAATTGAAAAAAATTATCGATAGGCCACCGACTGTAATATGTACAGACAGTATATGTATGTATGTGTTTGTATACGTCATGTATTTACGTAACAGATTACGCTTACGTGGTCAGGCAGGGCGGAAAAAGGGCTGTTTTTGAATATAAATTGAAGCAATCTCGCTGTGTTGGTTTGAGAGTTATTTTTAAAACTGATACATATATTGGGAATGGCACAGATATGATATGGAAGCTGTTAGAATTTGAAGTTTGTTGGTGACTGAGATACATCAGCGGCATGCTAGATTTTATAAGTGTCATACTTCTAAACTACTAAGCTATTGTTTATGGTTCCGTCTAAGACATAGCTTACATGAAGCTTCATGTAAGCTAGAAGACAGAATTGGCGTACCTATTCCAAGCCGGGGCAGTCAGTATACTAGCTTTACTTCCTAGCTTGAATAATTAGCGTTGTGTATTCATCATCATCATCCGCAGCACTTAAGATTTTACTGCTGGGTATAGGCCTCCCTATGTATGTGCCATCAGCATCGATCCTGCGCAGACCTCGTGTATAAGGTAGTCTCTACATTTTATAAAGAAAAGTCGTTTCCCGCGTCTCTCCCTATGTCTGTATTTATGCTTAGATCTTTAAAACTACACAACTGATTTTGATGCAGTTTTTTAGGGTGATTCAAGAGGAAGGTTTATTATTTATTTATTTTATTTATTACCGTCTCACTATAATAATATATGTTCATATATTATATAGTGAGACGGTAGTAGTGTGCACTGTCAGAGTGTCATATCTCAATGCCGCAGTTATGTCACGCGCCCGTCGCCGATGCATGCGTCTAAATATACCCAAGCTCCGGGTAAATAACGTGGGTTTCGCCTGTCCTCTGCTACACAGGGTAGGGATGCACAGAAGGATAACTAAACAATATATTTTTGGAGCAAAATCTTAAATCTTATCATCTATCTTATCATCTATCTCCTTAACTTAGTCGTAATGTGTGTCACTGAAAGCCGTGACTGCCCCTCGAATCTATTCTACGGGGGAGTTCTCTTGGGCAGTCCGTCCAGTTATAATCTTTAGTTGTTAGACTAGCTTTAATATCAGACAGATAGATGTATAAAATCTTGTACAAATTCTTAGATCAGTTACAGAGATATGTGGAGAAAAATATGAATAAGTATTGCCGTCATTTATATTATGTTGGTTGTTACATTTAAGACATTACAAGAGATCACGTAACTATTGTACGAATTATGTAGCCATCTACTATTTTACATTTGTAGTTATTTCTGGCTGCAATGTATGATTCGCTATCTTTTAAAATACTCGATTAGTACTGATCTAAAAGCGTCATAAGTTTCTTATCTGGCCCATCTCTAGTCAACAACGAACCGAAAATATTTAAAATAGTCACCCGCCACCCGTTGACTCTTAAAACACCATCAGTTTAATTTGAACCGGGGTCGTTGAACTATACAGTTTAACAGGTCTTCTTTGGTTTAATTTACGGTTTCGTTGCTTTGAAGAAATAACAAATACCTACCTAGTTAGTTATGGAAGTTTCTTGAACTAAAATATGTTTAAAATGAGATTGCTGGGACTAAGACCAGCTTGCACAATTATTCTTAAACGCATTTAGCAACAATTTTTAAAGTTATAATGTGGCTAAATTGGTTTTACTCAATTGAAACTAACTACTTAGTTGTGCAAGAGGGGCTAAAGCTTGAATCGATTCTACATAAGGATTAGTTACTGTAATGTTGAATATTGGCTGTTCACATTTAGTTACTAGGTATTCAATTTTTTTTTTTTTAACTTGAACGGGTTTGCACTTGACCATAGTTTACCTGATAGCAAGAAAAGGCTATGGTCTAAGATGGAGCGTGCTTACCCGATAAGAACCGATTCACTCTCGCTTTGAAGATCGCTGGATATTAGGAACTCCAACTTCAGTAACTATCTCGATTAAGCTATTCAATCCTAGCAGGCTTCCGAACTTTAGATAGGTATTCCTAAGTGAGCTTTGAGTCCCCCAAATCAATCAATTTAACAATTGACAATCTAATTAATGAAGTTTCTAGTTAGGTACCTACATAGGTAGGTATAAGTTTAGATTAAATCACCGAGGTCCGCGTGTACAATGCCTTACACATTTACTCATATTTTACTTAGTAATTTTGACGGTAAATACTTTAAAGAATCGTTGCACTAGCCAACCAAACGTAGAGATAAAACACTAAAACTAATCACTCCTAGATTCGGGGTTATGCGGCATATATTTAGGAACCCAAATAACAATGAGAATGCAACACAATTATTCCCGAGGCCAAGATCTATTTCATTCCGCTGAGTCATTACATTTAAGTAGATCAGATTAAGCCGAAAAGAACAGCGCAACATGTCATAATAAATTATGTAGTTTCTTACGTACTTTGCGTTAATAATAAGACTATCTATACAAATAATAAAGCTAAAGGGTCAAAAATCTGTACATAGAAGATATACGGAAATAATTTTGTTCGGGTATACCAAAGCGATAACAGAACACGTTTTAGCAGATTTTAGAATTTATGCCTGTTTATTTAAAAGCGCATCACGCAAAAACGTCTGAACGGATCATCATGATTTTTGGTATGTAGATAGTATGAGGTGCTGCGAGTGACATAGGCTACTCTTCATCCCGAAATACTTAATGCGAGCGAAGCCGCGGCCGTCCACTAGTGACAAATATCTCGCATAACAATCAGACCATCCGTAATGCAGTCTCGTCAGTCGGCGAACATGAAAGCGTGGTCGTCTCGTCATTTGTCGCTCCACTAACAATTAGAACTGACTGATTAATTCCAATTCAGGGCAGGAATTCCCTGGATAGTTGCATCACTGGGACACAACCGATAACAAGCAATAGACGGCGTATTATGAACAAATTATTTCTGTCACAAATATAGTATCGTGTCTCGTGGCGTCGCGAGGTGTTACCTGTTTTAATCTAGGATGAGAAACATCATAAACATTTAAAGTTATTTCAGTACTTAACTATACAATTTGGTCCAACTTGATTTTTAGCTGTTTCATAATGTTCATATCACACTTACGACTTTTACTTTCTCTTTCTATATTAGGTAGTTACTCACATAATATTTACAAAAACAAACAAAATTACAAAATTTATTTATTTCCATTTTACAAATATAACCTTAATTCTATTAACTTATTTTAAGTAGGTAAGTAAATGACTATTACCTGCAGTGAGTGAAAGGTTCCAGTGATTACACGAGCCCTACACTAGGTTCGAGACCTGTATCGTAGGCGCTCTCACAAATCAAACTGTCCATTGTAGTGTGTTTCGGTGCGGATTCTTTGATAATAATAGTATGAACAATATTTGGTTCAATTCATGTGATATATTAATGTATTAATAGTTTTGTTCGGTTTATGAACCTACATACCTACATACGTAGGAATGATTAGGTATATTTGGTTCGCATAGAGGATGCATACATTAGTCACGTAGATGTCTCTAATTTATTTTGTCTGTGTAGCTCAGTAAAATACCAACCGTGGACTGAATGTTTAGATTGGCTGGATGGTTTGCCTATATATATATATATTTTTTAACTAAAACGGGTTTGCACTTGGCCATAATTTGCCTGATAGTAAGCAAAGGCTATGGCCTAAGATGGAGCGTGCTTACCCGATAAGGACCGATTCACTCTCGCTTTGAAGTTCGCTGGATTATGTACAAATTACTTTGTATGAAAATATAGGGATGATTTGTTACTGTCGGTTTTGGTTAGAGCAAGGAGGTATTCGGTCGGAGTCTCGTTAAAAAAAACAATATTCCAGGGTTGCTAGAGTTCTTACTTCAATTATTATAGTGTTGACGACTTTTGTATTAAGTATTGTACCTAGTTACTTAGTACTTAAGAATATAAACTTTCTTTAAAAAGTCTAAAATATATTGACAGAGGCGGAGACAGACTTAAATTACTAAGTAGTGACAATGATACATAGTACCTTTAGTCAACAATCGTTTCAACAACATACCCTTAAAATATTAATTTTACTATATACGTATAGGCATGTACGCTAATATCGATCGTTGCCTTGTTAGCAATTGGCATGAAGTCAATACTTCACTAAATTCACGTCTTATGACAGAAAGTAATGTACCGCCGCTATTTGTAAGCTAATCGTGTCTGGTTGCGAGTCTCCATCATTTACCATAAATGCCAAGGCCATCCATCACAAGAGAATTTCACCATTATCCTCCTAACTATAGTAACGAAAGTAGCTTGAGTACTTGGAAGGTTTTCCCCAGTTTTCACGATAGTTTCCTTTTGTATTTATTTCGCTAATTTGTGAAAAGCTTGGGAGCGATCAGATAGAGGGTTCGCGGGATTGCATTTCGAGACTATTATATGCAAACATTGGCACTGGCAGGCACCACCGAATTAAAAGGATTGAAAGGGGTTATTGGCTAGACATTTTAGACATAGGTTCTTATCGATCAAAGTAGTACTTAAGTATGTTTTCTTATGTGATTTAAATATCGAATTGCTGTTCTTACTGTAGTTTTACTAATACCATATTTTATAGCGTGTATAGGTGCTATATGCTCAAAGATTAGACATACCGGGTTTTATCTAGAAATGTCACAAAACCTGACTTTACTTATTACTAATTATTTATGACAACGGTCCAATGTAGGCACCTACATTTTATTGGTTAATTAAGATTGGCAACACATTTACTAACCAAAGAGTTGTCGAATAGTAAACTAAACAATTTGAACGGACTATAGCACTAAATATAAAACAAGTTGGACTTGTAGCAACGCCAGTCATAAACCATTAGGTATGACATTTCAAAAGAAAGTTAAAAAGGGAAAGAACAGCGGAAAATATAGTGCTAAAGGCAGTCGAGATGGGAAAACTTTTTAATTCAGTTTCGTGCGATAAAATTGCATTTAAATCTTATAAAGGGCTAGGATGGAAACGCTATTAGGAGAACTTCCAGGAACTTAGGACTTGATTTAGAATGGAAAGTTATGTAGTACTTAAGTACTTTGTTGAAGTTGATACCGAACTTATTTGTCTGCTTGAAATATTTTGATTGCTGGAGTTTTGGATTTCCTTTTATCAACTTGCATAGGGTAGTATTATTATGATCGGTGGCATATGTTAGCCTTTAAACTTATTCTGGAACATATCCATTTTATAAGCATATTGATTTAGTATTATAAACCTATACATTTTAAAGAAATTCTGCAGCCAGCTCTATAATTTGCCATTAATATACACATATTTCATTTAAGAAACAAAAACATATCAAGAGGCTAAAGTAAATAATCCTGTTCATATTGAACTCATGATATTACAGTAGTCAATGCGGCTAGGTAGTGAATAGTTGGGAATGAGATCTTGCCTCTGATTTCGGTAAGGAATTCAACCTCGGCATTCATGGTATCAGATACTAGATCGATATTACACTTGTGTTTGTGTCCGGTATTCGTTTGTAGTCGGCAAGTTTAGTTTTGTTTAATAAGGAGGTTTTATTAGGCAATTGAAATATATTTTTGATACGCCGAAATGATATTTTTGATAGCCTGTTTGTGTTTCTATTTGCGATATAACTAATGATATCCGTAAAAAATGTTCTTAATGACTTTTGAGATATATCTGGGTTTTCACTGTTTATAGTGTCCTAGGTAAGCGAGCGTGTACAGTCAAAATATAACTAGGTAAGGATAGACCATCACATCTTTATGGAGTGTTTGATGTAGATAAAAATATTGAGAGAATATTTCTGTACGTTAAGTAATTGAATGATCAATAATATTTTCTTAAGTTTGTAAGCTATGTACATACAGCTAGTTCTTAAAATAAGTTTGTCCAGACAAAGTAAACTCAAGCTGTGGTATATCCGGCATCGAATCCTAAACGAAGCACTAGTCGCCGTCCAACTTTGAGCAATGTCGTCAAAATTAGGTCTCTGCAAACTTTGTTATCCCAACATATTCAGCTCCCAACTAGCTCACAACTCGTGGCCTAGGCACTGGACTGAAAGCAAGATACTATGTACGTAAGTAGTTATTTGGTCTAGGCTTTAGGCAATATGTATGGCTGTAGTTTATATTGTGTGTGAAGGTTCCAATAAATTTATTATGAAACTCTGAAGAAATATGTGATGTTTTTGTGTTTACATTTACAATGTATTTCCGCAAAGTGACGCTTGATTCAATATCTGAATAAATTGATTGTTAGTTCAAGTTTGTATAATGTAACTAATGAGGTCACGTTAGGATTTGTTATACAAATACATCAATCAATATCGTTGCTCTAAGGTACAAATTTTCGAGTTTTATGACTTACGTGTTACTCTGTAAACGGCAACACTTAGGCTAGAATGTTATTTCTGTATTTACCTACTTAGGATGCGAATTAATTACGAACGACCTATGTAAAAACGCGTTATCTGATACGTAGGCAAATTACCGATGTGCCTAGAAACATGGCAGCATTTGTTATACACCTTCGTCTATAGTAAAGTTAATCAAATAAAGTAAGTTTCGTTTGAATTGGACATCGTTAGCAAATAAAACTACTACAACACTTTAGTTTGATTCTAAGCGAAGTACGGTGCTTTTACTTAATGGAGGATCAATAGAATAGAATTGGAGCAAATTTATGTTAACTTTACATGAATTCAGACACACATACTTATATATAAAATTAAATCTTACAAAGCTATATGTATCATGCTACTTTGGACATATTAATTTATCAATGTGCTTATTTATCTTTTATCTTATCTAGTTGATCATAGCACATTTTTATGATCCTCATTTTACATAAGCTTTTATTATTTCTACTCACACTACATACACACCGCATACTTACATATCTATTACATCTTTATTACCTAGGATAATGCCTAGACTTAACCACCTATCACACTACTTTATCGTTACATATTGAAGGTTGGAAAGCAATATATTGGTTAGCTATTTAACTAATTAAATAGCAGCAGCAAAGATACAAATACAAGATAAACCAAAACATAAAAAAAACTCGATGAAATTAGAAATTTGAAGAACTTTTGATCGGTCTATGTCTTAAATTTAACCTGCTAAAAAAGCAATTAAAACCTGGATCTTTTACGATTCGCTGTTTTGTTATCAAACAAAAAATTTATCCACTATTTTTCAAAATTGCACAAATCAAACGAATCGTATTTAAAATTAACCGAAAAATACTGCTTACACATCCATGTGTTGGCCGACCGTTTAATTCATCACCGCAAAGTTTATCTCACGAAGCCGAGTCGCGGTTTCGTTTTGCAAACTACATACTTAACGTACCTAGTTTCATAATGAGCCACATGGCATAGTTGTAGGCCTCAACGATGCCATACTTATCTTAGTACTTGAACTTAATTGGGTGTAATAGGAGGTAAGAAAATGGAGAGAGAATAGTGTTGAACATTTTTTAAGGTAGAGTTAGTACTATATAAGTAGCCCTAAGTAGTTTCGACTATTAACGCCACGCGGTGCATACGTTAATCCAGTAGTATTATGGTAAGGTAGTATTTTTGACATGTTCCAATGAGAAAAACGAGTCAAAAGATACTTAGTTATCACATAGTTGGTCGAACAATTAGCTTTCAAAAACTCTAGATCAACTTAGGCTACTGATAATTTTACAATTTAAAAAATCAAAACAATCTGATGTACCTAAGATGACAAAGTATACCTTATTAAACATAGGCCCGTAGGGTGATTGCTTGAATAATTAGAATAAGAATTCCAAAATATGTATACAGGAAAGTGAATATATTACAATTACACACAGCACACATCGCTTTAGCCGCCACAAAAAATATATAACGTCACCTCCACTGTTTTTAGCTTCAAGGGTGATACCTAGTGCCGTGCATAATATCACAAACTCCGGCATAAATTGACAATGTCATCTGATAGTACTCGCAGGAAAGTGTGCTGAGTTGAGTGTAGAAGTAAGTATTTTAATAAAGTTATGTATATGTATATCGTAGCTATGTAGTACTATGTACAGAAGAGACAAAAATAAATATACCTCGGTGTAATTTCGTATGGTATCTTAGTAACAACAGAAATAGAAATGTTAACAATAGCTTTCTAGTTGGTTTGGCGAACTTGAGCTTGATCCGTATCTTAGGCATCTAAGTATATAGGTATGTATATACTTAGATATACCTATATCTTATATAGTTCTATATAAGTCCACATTGTAAAACATTTACTTCCTTTACTTACTCTAATTTAATCATTAAATCTAATTTAATGGCTATATTCTGCTAAATTACATAAGAGCCAAATATTGTTATCACTTTCCTTGTCAAGTGACATATATATAAAAGAGAAGAATTACGAGCTCAATTAACAATCAATAAACACACAAACACAGTAAATAACGCAAATTATCAAGACTCGATTCGAAGAAAGCAATACCAAAAGGCAATAAACATTATACCATTAAACAGTTAACGGAACGTTGATGGTGGCAAAAACCTACCTTGGCAACATTTTTGTACAGGCATGTATTGTTTGGTTAGCTGAGAAGCAAGTGATGTAAATATGGAATGATTTGGTTGGAAAATAATTATTTATTGGGTTGCAATTAAATGGAATAAGAGGTAGAAGTCGTCTTAGTGACTGCACTTACTTATTTCTACTAATTTTGAAAGCTTTTTGAATTAACAATCTTTTAGACAACGTAATAAAGGAACAAAACTTTTAATTTATGACACGAAAATTGTTATCATTTTATTTGGTTACAGTGGTAAGTAAGTTCGTATGAAAGTGGCAAATGATGTCGAGTTTTTCAATTCGCCCTTAGGGTCTCTGATTACTTAAATGTTAGTTTTTAGCTAAAAGTAGGGAAACACTACTTTTACTGTGCTTTTACATATAAATGTGTATTCAGATTATTTTCTCTTCGTAACCTTGACACATTTTGTTTCAAGCTGACCATGAAAAAAATTTTGCTTACAAATAAAAAAAAAACAAAATCAAAAATATATTTATTTACCATGCAAATATTAAATACATTGGTGCACTTATACGTAAAATATGAAAGATTTTAAAGATTTGTCATGACATTTTGCGTTCCATGTAATGTCTTCCCTTTTCCATTTTACGACATTCTCCCCTACAACATGTATGATCACATATTGATTACGTGAGGATGACTCATGCTACTTCGATTTTGTTTCTTTGTTGAAATTTGTGATACTTTGTACTTTTAGCTTTTAGTAGAGTTCTTATAAGATTGTCGACGAAACGTACATATTGTAAGCAGTTATTTTAAAGTTACTAGTACTAAAGATGTTTGTTTAGTTGACCTTTGTATATATATATTTTTACTTACATATTACGATTTTTGTAAATTTATAAAGTTATCAAATTCAATTTTGAGTAAGTATAAGATATTATCTTAAATATGTTAATCAAAGCTTCAGCTTTTTGAACTAGAGCATTTGTTGAATATCACAACACAATCATAAAGAACGAAATAAAGAGACGGTAAACAAGAAAAGATACTACGACCTTTTATGCGAATAATGTTTATATAAGTGTACATATTTAGAATATGTCTTTAATTTTATAATAATAAAATCTGACATGTAATTCGAACAAATTATCAATAAAATGTTTATCTGTTTATCTGAATCGTTACTAAATAGAAATTACAGCGGAAGATTCGGGCTTCGGCAATATCGCGATATCATAACAGAATCTCAACAAATTAGAATATCTTACGAGAATATCGTAGTTGATTCAGCTAAACGTGTTTATTACTCGTTTTCGGATTCGCGACGTTTTATTTATAAGATTTTTACGAGTATTACTCTACGTAAACGTTTATTATTGAAATCCAAGTGTCTGTTTGATTATTTCTGTAAATATTTACTGCCATATCGGATTGTGAAAGTTTCGATATTTGGTTTTGAAGCATGTAAGTAATGACTTTGAATTTTCTGATTATTTCGTACGATCAAGAACATAATTAAGTGTAACTAAGTCCTTCTTCTTCTTATCGAATAAGAGTGGCCATCTCTGATGTCGAGAGTTTATCAAGCCGCTCTAAGGGCCTCCTGACGTCCTAGACAAACGGTCAGTACCTACAATTTAACGAGTCATCCACGGTAACGCCCAAAATGGAATGAATTTTCTATATATATATTTTAATGACTAAGTACTAAAGTACTGTAAGTGTATAAAATATCTTCAGAAACTAACATTGAGAGGAACTCTCAATACCAGAATTCTCACATTTTAAGTTTTTTTTTATACGTACGCATCCACTCATCATTCGGTTCTTTACGGTACCATGTCCAACACATCCAGAGCCCAGTTTTGTCCCCATATAAGGCCACGAGAAAGCTGACAGGTCCTCCATACTGGCGCTGTGTGACATTGCAATTGCTCTATAAAAATGCACTTACGACTTTCTAAATGCATCGCCAGCTAAACCGTGTTTGCAAATTGCACCGATTGAACGATTAGTGTTTTTGCACTTGTAAATATTTTAATTCGAACTCTATCTTAGATGTTCGGTTCTTGGAAATGGTTAGAGGATTGCTGTGTAACGTTTAAACCTGATTCTGAACTTGAATTGTAAAATTGTATGTTTCTGCCTCATATTGTTAAGTAATTTTTTTTTAAATAAAGCAGTTACTGTTTAACTTTTATGTGTTGTCAATTCAAATTTTAGTTTTAAGTAGTTATTATTATTTCGTTTAATTGAATAGTAACTTCTAGTGACGAGTTGCATACGTATTGTACTAAAAAAAAAAACAATCTTATGAATGTGTCTTTAAATTAGGTATTTATATTAAAATTCTAAGTACCTAAGTACATAATCCACACCGACTTGTACATATTCCCAAGCTACATAAATCCTTTATTTATAACCTGAATCCTCATTGACACAGCTCTACGCGCGGCACCTGAGACCAAGCTCTCGTCCGTAGAACCGATCTACTTCTGTGATAAACTTATGCAGATTTTTAAATCTACCCTCGTTGTGATAAATCGCTGGAACATTACGCGGTCTTGTTTTAAATTTATTATGTCATTTCGTACTCACTGCCGAGCAGATTGGGGTATGTATCGTTGGGAATGAAATATTACGCTCTTCTAGATGTTTGTACATTTTCTTTTTTTGCTGTTTTGATTGCAGCTAGATTGCAGAATAAACGAATTGACGAAACTCTCTCATTTACTTTTTTAAACGAATGATATGTCACTGTAATTTCAGCTCATTTCTTTTCTTGTGATACAAATTTTGTACGAAAGTTTTTGATTACTTTGCCTTTGATTTACATGTCTGAGTTCGTCTTTACTTAAAATAGTTAATCATATCTTCATATTATTAATATTAAATTACATGATAAAAAACGACAGAAGGTACATTGCATATTGTTTATATTTATGCCACACACCTTTATCGTGGTTTAACTAGCTAGAATAACTCTTGCAAGTGATTTAGCCAATAAAGTGTAAAAATAACTGTCGTATCTTGACTCGACTGTTAGTTATCAAAAACTTACACGTATTTTCGTCACATCCACTTGACGCACTATGCATAGAAATGTTGACATAATTTATAAATACTAGGTATAGCCTTTGCATTTCAATGATTTAAAACCATTGTTTTAGGGTTTTAACCAGTTTTTGGGTATTTTGTGATGATATTTGTATAATTTACTAGATTGCAATTTTGTTCAATTTATGTGAAAATTACTTATCCAAATAAAATCATGTCATTTTCTATGTTTAAAAAGTAAAACATACAGAAAAGCATGCTAAGTAACTACCTACCTACCTCGTTCAAAATATATCTACGTTTTTTGCGGTAACAATATGGTAATATAAGAACAAAAGATTTTTTATCCGACCTTACCATCGAATGACAAATACCCACGTTTTACTAAGTACCTAGACACGGCAAGATCTCGTCGCATAAAGCTCGCTTTTCATATAACACATGACATCACATGAATTGTTTAGATACACTCCATTAAATGTCGTACACATTCGTAAACCAATGAAAAAGTATGGACAACAATTGGCAATTTGTTTGGAACTGATGTGGGAGCCTCTTCCGTCATTTTGTTTTAGGCGATTTTAGTATGAAAGTTTTTTTTAAGTGGGATAGGTTTAC
The DNA here is from genome assembly GCA_964023185.1 of Macaria liturata. Classification (NCBI taxonomy): domain Eukaryota; kingdom Metazoa; phylum Arthropoda; class Insecta; order Lepidoptera; family Geometridae; genus Macaria; species Macaria liturata. The sequence goes on along the minus strand of OZ026807.1, from coordinate 15,411,067 downwards.
GTTTGACTACAGCCTGCCTGATGTTAAGCATTGCTGCAGCCTAGGGTGTAACACGCTTACCTAGAAGATACCTTTTAACTCTAGATTTGAAGACCGCTGGATTGTAGTTCGCAGGAAACACAGGTAACTAGATATTAGTTACAATGATTAGAAAAACTTTTCTGATGTTGATTACTTATATTAATTAAGACGATGAGACCTTAATAAATATTAAGGTCTCATCGTCTTAATTTGTTTACAAGACTCGTGTTATTTCGACGATAGTTTACTAAGTATTTAGTAATTACAAAAATGTTTAATGTGCTAAGTACTTGTTTTAATAATTGTATTCGTATTAAACGACATTATTATAGAAATTAGAAGCCTTGTATATATGGTGGTTACTATAATTAATAGATAAGTTAAGTAACTATGTAAGTCATAGAGGCATGATGTTTGATTAGTGAAATAGCTAGTTTTCCTATATCTTTCCCTCAGAATATCCCTGTAGATCACACCACGTTCACAGGTAATATTTTCTGCAAAGTCAAAATAAAACAAAAAAATCCAATCTTTCTAATCTTTTTATTTTCCTTGCAAAAAATTAAATGATTTCATTTTCAATACATCATTCCATGCACGCAAAAACAGCGCTTCGCACGTATTCCATCAAATGTTTTCGCAAAACGATGTGTAAAAAGATTACGTATAAAAGCCTCGGATACTTTATTTCCCCCTTGACATTCGCCCTTCAAGACGGTCTCTTTGTGAAATTATGCAAAATTCTTGGTTAAATGGAGCGGAGAAATGTGGTATATATGTATATGTACTTGTAATGTTCAATAATGTGTCATAAGTACATTAGACAGGTGAAACGTTCTTCGTAACTTTAACTTTTTATAGGAAAATGAGCGAAAATAATCACGACCGGCAGGATTCGAATCTGCGTATTTCTAATTTACCAATAAAAAGTTTAAGTTATACAATCATAGTGCGGGTTTAGCACTTGTCAAAATAACTCGTATTTATTTTCTTCTTTATTCTTAAGTTGTAATCTTTTAGTCCTACTCGATCACTAAAATATTATAACTTTTGAAGGTCCCTTAGGCGGTTGTGTCTAGTTAATTACTAACTTTTACTATAAATTGGAGAGATTATATGTTTGTTCTAATAAAATGTTGTTAAAGTATCCAGTATGCTGGCTTGTATTTTGCGCATTGAAATTGTTTCAAAGAAATATAAATGTATAATATTTAAGCTTTAGGTATATTTTTCTATAGGTACATTTACAAGACTCAAAAGTCTTAGAATCAATAGTTTATATAATACAATCAAGCGCATCTTTAAATTCAATCTGTGTACGTAATCACATAATAGTTCGAACTTGAACCGGTGGCAAAACTAGCAAATAGTGACTCATGCGACCAACGGCATACCGGTTCCTTTGCAAATTAACAAACGACAACACTTATTAAGACACCTCCACACACAAGTTGAATCTTGGCATATACATACATATGTCTGCCTGCAAAGTTATGGTGGAAGTGCCAAAGTGTCAAACAAATGCTATTGTATGTACGTTTCTTGCGAACTACAATCCGGGGTCTTCAAATCTAGATATTAGCTGTGGTATTCGATTTTAGTGTAGGTAAATAGATGCTTTTTAAGTATGCATGTCACACTCTAGACTTACATTTCTTAACTTAAGGAAGGCTGTAGTCAAAGGCAAACAAAAAAATCCCGCTCCTGGGCAAAGGCCTGCCATAATAATATGACTAATAAATTAAATTAAAACAAAAAAGTATGTCTACTTGCTGATTAGTTCGTCGATCGAGACGCGTGATAGACCTTGCGGATTGGCCCGTGACAAATGGTTCAATGAACGGTTAGTATAGATACTAGGAATTAATTCACTGCTGTCTGGGTTATTATGTCTATGTGAATTCACCACCGGCTCTATTAACCTCACCGATGATGCCTTCAACGGCAAAACTTCTATAAAATGCGTTTCGAATTGAACCCTATTACCATATCGTAAGAGTAACATTTTTGAGTGTAAGGTTGGGTATGTAAGCTATGTTTCTCGATAAAATAAAGCCATTAGAATACTTGCCAAAGGATGGGTGGACACACCCTGTCTAGTTTTGTATGTGCTAAGAAAGTTTTATTCCCCATGTGTAGTAATTAGATGTATTGGTTGAATGAAAAGGACTTTAATTGCTAAGAGTTTTGGTTGTGTTGTGGCAAATCTGTAAGCAGCTATGAATTATTTTTACATTATTTCTTTGAAGATTATTTTATAATAGAAAGTATTTATAATACAAATATACATATGTGTATTATAATTGTGTAGTTTGGGTAAGTATATAAGTATTTTGCATTGTTATATTTTTTGTCTATAATATTCATGAATTCATCTAACTCTCCATACAAACTACACCGGTGTACATTGGTGGCCGGTGACTCAGGCCGGTCAAGTTTGCCTCTACCTGGTCGGAATTGGTGTGCGTACATGGACTAATTAGAATGCAGCTACTTAATTCATACATGTATTGGTGTCTTGGGTTGTGAACGCGGTGACTTAGTTTGTGCTGAAAGTTGTTCGAATGTTTGCATTTGTTGCTTAGTTTTGATTTTGATTGGCGATGGAAATGAGTATAATCGCTCTAATGTTATAAAGGCGACAATTTGAGAGTTAACAGCCAAATTACCTAACTAATAAAAACATGGAACTAAGTAAGTAGTAGTAGTAGTAATCATGCTAAAATGTTTTTGCAAATCCCAAGAAAGCACTTCAAGAAGGCAGATCATCGATATATCGATATTTTTATATATACTTTTTTAATGGAAAATTAAAGGATTAAATCCTAAAAAAACCCAGCACTCTCCAAATAACAATATTGGACTGCCAATGCAATTAGACCTCTACAGTAAAAAGACTCGCTTTTAAACACTAAAACGTTTCACTTGTAAAGCTTTAGAGCTATTTTTAGAAGCTGAATGTAGTGGCGACTTCAAAGCTAGAGCGATCGGTCAGTGTGTGCGTGACAGTTTTAGGGTTAGTTTGCATTTAGGTCATAGTGGGAGTATGTTTGAAGCAGCTTTAGTATTTTTATATAATATGTGTGAATTGCGTCAGGATCTCGACCGGTTCCAGGGTTCCTAGCGATAGGAAGCTGTCGACCGGGATATAAGGAGATAATTGGGGGAGAACTTTGCCTTTGACTAATAAATACAAATACAAAATTCGATTATTTGACGTAAATATTGTACAATAACGTGTGAATCCTCTGACCTCGTGTAGAAGTAGTCTTGTAATAAGACGGTAAAAGTTTATAATTTATACAATGTACATAATATTGTTAAAGTTTTCAGTCTTCAGGTCATAATTTAACCGGTTCCAGCCAGGCTTAAGCCGCAGTGTAGAAAGGCCATTGTATCTTGTGATTTACTTACTTATTGCAGGATTTGTAAGAAAATAAATTTGTAATAGTAGTACCAACAGTATATTTCCAAATTGCGCAATACAGTTGCAAATATTATAATCTAATAGGTTTCATATCATCTTATGGTCTAGCTATGTACATTGTATATATTATACCTAGATATAAATATCTTTTGGGAAAATGTACAGATATGCGTTTTATGGGAAAAATGTGGTAAAAGACTCCATATGCCTGCGGATAAAAAAAAAACATGAAGCAAAAGCTAAAAAGCCTACAGCGACCGCAAAATGTAACTGTTACAGTATTACATAAAAAAAAATCTTGCAACGCATTTGCGCAAGCGGCGCTCGTGTCATGCACTAGAAACTCATTCAGATAAGGGTAATGTGGGGATGTGTTCAATTATATGTAAGTATTATAACGCAATGCAATTATATTATTTATAATAATTGAGTATGTATTTTTTATATACGTGTCTAGCTGTATATTTAACTCAGTTTATATTTTTGGTTCAAACATTCATACTTTTTAAATAAAAATAAGCAGGTATGTACTTAGTAACCTGAATTGAGTTAAATGAAATTAAAGTTACGTGTAGGTAAGTAATTTTTTTTTCATGATATAGGCTTGCGTTTGGCTACAGCCTGCCTGATGTTAAGCACCACTGTAGTCTAAGATGTAGCACAATATAAGAAGGCTATATTTTAGCAACTACATATGTTTTTGTTATAAAAACTAGATTTGTTCACGTTTGACCACAACTCGCTTGATGTTGCGCGCTTGCCTAGAAAACCCCGGTTTTTAATGATGGTCAGGTTCACCCTTGTCTACAATTTGACTCATTCGACAATCTACAATACTATTCGCTGGCCGAAAATAAGCAGATTCACTTATAAGGGTTTTAAATGGAGCGTGTTTTCTTACCAAAATAGCATTGCTTTATCTTCTTTCACAGATACACTTTAACTATTTTTAACTGTTTATTTTATTATCCGAAACAATTTACCGAACAATCGCGAGACTGTTATTTTCACAGAACACCGGCTGGAATTTTCGTATTATTGCTAACAAGAAAGTTTTTTTAATTAAAAAACTGCTTATGAAAACGTTGACCCGCTCTTTGTTGAAGATGTTTGATCAAAATTACTGTAATTAGGAATTTTATATTCAGATTGGTACGCTTATATTGGATTTTAACCAGTTTTATGTAAACTCAGGTTAAATTACTGTAATAAGTGAGTGTTTGTATTAATAAAAATGGAACGCCGTTACGGGTTTTGATAGAAAAAATAAAGGTACAAATATTTTCGCTCAATTGACATTGCGGTCAACAACTGACTCTGAAATTTCCGAAACACTTCATTATTTGCTAGAGAACAGATACTTATTTTAATAACATTTATGAATGAATATGAAGACCTTGATTGAACTAAATATGTATATATTTATTTATGTACACATACAAATTTCGAAAAAAAAAATGTGCCTGGTATTGGGGCGTAGCAATAGACAATGGCTCGGCTTTATGCTTTACATTTACTTTTAAGTGTGTAATTTACTATTTGTTGTAATTTAGACTTACCTTACCCTTAGTTTTTATACGTACTCAGAAATTGAATCTGTATTACCTACCCCTTTAACCAGTTGCGTCATACAACTCGGCAACAAGTCACATATTTGCGAACACGCCGCGTGAAGCGAGCCAATGTCGTGTAATGGACCGAATTCTTTGTTTTACGTCATCTATGGACGTTTATGGAAGTAGGTAGGTACTGGAGGCCGTGACCCGGACTGGGCCGTGTCTCTCACTGTCCCTAAACTGGAGTAAATGTATGCTCTGGTAGGTCTGTAATGGGTGTATTAAATACTAGTATGTAATGTTTAATATATACAAATACAAATTATTTTATTATGCCAGAGTAAACACAGTTTGTACTTAGATTAATGTACAGGAGCTTAAATCTTACATGTAGCGGTACAAGTTGGTATTCCATTGTCCCGCGCTAAGTCCCATGGATGGGCTTTTATTGCGGGACAATGTTTCCTTCTGTGACTTTTTATTAAATAATGAAACTCATAGTACAAACACAAAATTTTCACTTTACATAATATGTATACTCCTGCTAATATTGTGACCGCATCTGTGGCTCTCGTATTGGCTTATTTAGCCACGAGCGCGGTTGCAAAAATAGTATGGACCCTACATAAATCATCTCTCGTAGATGCAATAAGGCCATTGATGATGATGATGATGATGTTTAATAGATAATTTGCTCCACCTTCAGCCAGTTTCGGTATAGGTTACCTTGTACTTAGTATTTAAATGAGTGGACTGTGCAGTTTTAAAGATATGTATACGGGCGAATAAATAACTGTATTGTGACACTAAATATTACAAATTCAATTCAATATATCTTTATTCTACACCAAAATAAATTAAGAATATCAAAAGGACTTAAACTATAAATATATGTACAAGTGAGCGGCCTTATCATATATGTAAGTGATCTCTTCCATATTATGAAGTATGGAGGAAGCTTAGACGCTTGATCAATACAGAAGCTACTCGTATTTATTGGGTTCAAATTGAATGTGTATAACTTACACACGTATTATGAATGAGGATATCAATGAATATACCTGTAGATGAATGAATGATCGAATTTCAATGGGCATTACGTTTCTAGTACGCGCGTATTTCCATTAAAATGTATGATTCCCTACTCTACTCATTCAATTTCTCATTGTTCGTAGCTACATTACTTTGTATTTACTTCACCATACAAAACGCCCTGATAGCTAATCTCGTATAGAAAACAGTATCTTCGAATTACACACACAAAATCCCGCAAGACAAATGGGATGTCCTTTTGATACTCGGGATATTTTGATATACCCGACCTTTATACCCCGATACGGCAGTACGTCGTGGATGAGAATGTCAGTAATATGTCATGTGTGTGTTTTGACGCCATATTTCTCATAATATATGTTTATGTAGTAAGTAAATATGCCCTTGAACTTAGACTACAGAGAAGATTACCACCAGGCTGTTGTAGTAAAAAATAACAAATTTTACGGTGTACAAATCAAAAGTCAATAAAAAAATGTCTATAAGCAAGTGTGTTCCAACTAACTAATGTAATGATATATTGTGTGAAAACTATTTCCTATAAATTACTATTGAACTAAGTAATATACGGTCTTCAAATCAAGAGTTACTTAATCGGATTTTTCTCTAAGCACGCTCGTTTTGCTAGATCGTGAAACTGTGCCGCTGAACTTCATGCGAGTTGTAGTCAAGCGGGAACCCGTATATAAATCATTTATTTCAATGCATTTTTCGAACGCTATCAAAGACCTATGAACAATACGTTTGTATTCACACATATGGCTTAGTTCTGCATTAGTAACGAATCAGATACAGTGTTGCTTTATCTCTATTGTAATGCCAGCAATATCTATAAAAACAAAAACCGCGCTCGTAATTCGTAGCAACAAAATTGCAGAAACCGCATAATTCCAAACACGTTGCTAGCCATGTGCTAAGAACCATTTTAGGTACTAACTAAGATACGTAAGATACTGTATTAATTCTATAACGGGAAGCTGTAAAAACTGAATGGGCGTTTACTTTGTAGCAGTGCTTTAGATGAGCAGGGTTTGATTTTCGTAGGTAAAATGAAAAACTAGCATTAGGTATATCGTATATGACACATCTATATCATCAGGAAAATGTTTTGCGTTAAGTATATTCATAAAATACGTCACAATATCCAATACAAAAATAATTTAAGAACATGTCCACACATTATAGATATAAATATGGTTTTAGGTTGATGATGACTTTATTTAATTATTAGTTGTTTGAAAGAATGGTTATCAGAAATTAGAAACTACACAGACTGTAAACATAGTCGACGTCATCATCACAGAATCAATTTAGCTTACGCATCTCCTTTCAAATGTTGCCTGGAAGCGAAAGCTTTTAACGATTAGGCCGTCACAAGTGGCACTAGTTTTATTGTATTTTACTTTACTTAATACAGAGTTAATCTATTTTATCCATTTCAAATATGTATGAATTGCCATAGTAATAAATCTTCCACTACGAATCATCTCTGACCATCTAAAAATCACTTTCATCAGAAGTGTATCCCAGTCGGTCATAAAGTGTATCCAGAAGCTCTAATCCTAACATAACATCCCACTTTATTTACACCAGAGATTCGATCATTCGGATGTCTTCTATAGTAACTGTCATGACAGTACAGTAACTAGTACATTTTCTTAAAAGTTTAGTGGAAAATTTGTTAAGGAAATTCAATACATAGCGGTGTTAGAAATATTAGATATTATACATTTACAAATACACATATGTAGTTACAGGACTATCAACATTTATTAGTTTCATTAATTTCTATCACAATACTAGTACATCTAGTTAGTATAACAAATCCGCGAATCTCCGTCGCTGTCTCCGAACAGTGCGGGCGCGGTGCCAGCGCGAATACAGCGGTCTCGTGAGCTGGTGCCGCTGATTATGCCGTGTAGATTCTTGTTTGCTTGATTGATAAGTGCACATGCACTGAGGTTTATTTGAAGGTATAAAGGTAAGCGAGTTGTTGTGAACAATACTGTGCTCCTGTCTGTGTTCATAATTTAAGTACGCGCACATTCCATATGCATTAAGTATGAGTGTACAGGTGGTATTGCGAGATTTGCATAGACTTGTGCATTTCAAATCACGATTAAAGAGACTTTGTGAAGAGATACTACAAATAACTACACATTTCTTATTACATTTTAGTCCAAAGTAGTAAGATTGCGAGCAATTTTGTACGATTTTGATGGTCAAGAATGCGATGCATATGTAAATTGCCAACACATTTTTTTCACTTAGCTATCAGTTTTAGGAACCTATTCAGCTTGTGTTTTATGTGAGTAGTGTATAGAGGTTTTTCTTGTCTGTTAATAACCATCCGGAATTTGAATAATATCTATCAATTGAGCCAAAATATGTTCATTTGTTTCATAAGCCTTCTAAATAGTAATCTAGATCTAACATAATAGGTGTAATCCATGAACTATCCCAATGTCACGATCTTCGATGACGTCATGCGTGCGAAGGGAAGTATTTCGGTCCCATATCCGATTGTTGTTTTGGCAATCACGCAGGTTGACTAATTACGGTGTTCCGAGACGAAGGTGTGGCTTTATGATATCTCAACTATGGCGTTTTGGGTGCTACGAGTATGTCGCGTTTGGAACATATGGTAGGGAACAGAGTGGATTTCGTGTTAGGGGTTCGTTTGGTTGTTAGTAGTTTGTCGAGTGGTGTTTTTTTTATAAATACTGTAGCGATTGGATTGGTTATTTACTTTTTTTTGTTAGGTAAGTTAATGATGTATTATTTTTTCATGAACGCCGTGAAGACACGTGTCAACATCATAAAAGATATTGAATCAGGCGTTACTTTGCGGAAATCCATTGTTACTGAAACTTTGGAGAAATATGTAGTGTTTTTCCGCTGCGACTGCTCCTTAACCGACATCAAACAACAAACTTGATGGTTTTTAGGTGTGTTCCTCCATATACCACCGCCACACCTCACCTCCTAACCAACGTGGCCTCCGTGGATCTCGAGATTTACCAACACCGCACCTGTCTTGAAGCTTCGTTGTTCTCTTTCGGCAAGATATTCTGGTCGACACGTGTTTCGCCTCTCCACGAGGCATCCTCAGGACTCGTGTTGACTCTTCGAACGTCGGTCCGGTTTCGGACCGACGTTCTCGGTTGGTAAATCTCGAGATCCACGGAGGCCACGTTGGTTAGGAGGTGAGGTGTGGCGGTGGTATATGGAGGAACACACCTAAAAACCATCAAGTTTGTTGTTTGATGTCGGTTAAGGAGCAGTCGCAGCGGAAAAACACTACATATTTCTCCAAAGTTTCAGTAACATCATAAAAGTTGGCGTCACAAACTCCATCAGCTATTCTAACAGTTTTTTACACAAGACTATAGATATCATACGTAGACAAAAAGTATTGTTTAATTACAATGTGTGCCTTTTATAATACGAACTTAAGGTAAGTTAGTGAGCATAGACACAAGCAGATAATAAATAATTGCAAAAATAGTTGTACGTATTCACTCGACTTTCTCGAGAGATATTACTATTGTTTAGATATCTCTCAAAATATAATATATAACAATTTGAAAGTGATTTATAATGTTCCTTCCGTGTCTCCCAAAACGGTCCTTGATCTTCGTCACTGATAAATGAAAATACATTTTCTAAATTAAAACGAGGATACCCCAGCTGAGGCCAATGTCCTGATAGATTTTAGATAGGTAAGTATTAAGTTTAACTGCTATTTATGTATTACTTAAACTTGGATATAATACGGTTGCAGAAATGCACAAAACGCCCCAAGCGGCCCCACCTTAGAATTAGAATTACGGTTGCAGAAAACATAGATTTTTTTGTACTGTTAACAAATTAGGTTAGACACCTTTGGTGCAAGATAAATAGATACTCGTAACAATTTATTTTAAACACCAACCGTACAGAGATAAATAAATACACAATGAAACACACAAAACTTTAAATTAGTCCAAGCTGGATGAAATATCCTTCTGCGAACTTAAACCTTTCTAAATTGGACTTAATAATTTATAACAATAGATTGTGTACCCAAACTACTTACTAATAATATGTACTTACACACAACATAGACTTACTAAATCCAACTTCACTAAGTACTCCGTTAAACTGTGTTCTAATACCTACCTACCTACCTAAATGTACATATATTATGTATGTACTTACGTATAATTTTAGGGCGTGAATGGTAACACCTAAAGCTTGGCATAATCAAACATTCGAGATTGATATGTAATTTATTAATGCTACCAAAGCGGTCCTAAGCAAACTGAATGTATTCGATTAAGGTTGTGTGTAATGTAGGGTATTTCAAGGTGTTTGAATAAAAGCTGTGTTTAAATTTCTTGCTAGATACCGATTTAGATTCATATTATGGCTTGAACTTTGATTGATTGATTGATAAATTCTTTATTAAAACACCACATACATAAAAAACAATACAAAAAACATAGAAAATAAAATTTGCGTTTTAATTGGCGGCCTTATCGCTAAGAGCGATCTCTTCCAGGAACTTTACAATTTGAAAGCTTTTATTTTAATGAGATACGCAATTGTGGATGTCATGAAATTTAGTTAATGAAATAAAATCAGCTTTGCTACGATCAGAAAGACATTAGGTACATACATTAGGTAAGCCTTCACATATAGAATAATAACAGTTTCATATCAGAGCTTTCTATAATGATTTGAAATTAGAAACACTAGGCATTAACCACTGTTAACAAAACTTTTTTTTATCAACGCGGCAAGAGTACTGAATCGTAGCTGCAGTACAGTCTAGACTATTCTCGGTGACCTCAAAAACAATATTATAAACACGTTGTTCTAACATGTACCTTTCATCACCGCCATTATGTTTCCGCTAATCCTCTTATCATCTAAATTACTATCTATTCTACTCGTATCTCCACATCTTAGACTGCCCACGTGTTAGTTCGGTTAGTCACCTCGCAGCATTGAAATTATCTTCGGAGCTTTCAAGGGCGTGGCGTGTATGGTAATTTGTATGCATATTGCACATAGAAGTCGATGTGTTTGTGAGGTTATATATTTAGTTTTATGTATGTGTGAAATACTTCTTACCTTCAAAACTATACAATTGGAATCTTATTTTAAATCTGTCGATTTTATTATTGTTTGAATTTATGGTAAAAGATGACACCCTAATCTTCGGGCTAGTTGAAATGCTAGATGTCAAAATGTCCAAGATTCAAAGCGCTTCGAAATATATTACCAATAAGATAAGATAATATTAATTAACATATGATATGTATTATTATTAATATTTTAAACAAAGGTCGTCTGGAATGCAAGTTCTAAATAAAGCTATTTGTTTTCAACCTCGAATACGTCAATTCTGTGACAGTCAATTTTAGCTTGGACCTTGCATAACGCGAACAGATCTGCGCGCACAATATGCAGGTTACTCACCTGACCGGTGCACACGTCCTCAAAGCATAGACAACATATTCCAGAGATACCCTCTGTATGGTATTTTTTCTTAGATGAGCCCAATAAACCAATGCAGCAATGAAATATTATCTGTACGGATAAAGCGATTTCAGACTTAACACTTCTTCTTATCAAATGAGAGTGGCCAACTTTGGTGTCGAGAGTTAATCAAGCCGCCAGGGCATGACATGGCTTAACGACTGCCGTACTAGACAAACAACCGGGACCTACAATTATATTGCATGCTTTGTATCACGTGTAATTGTTACCGCTATTTGAAATATGCGTGATGGACTTTGAAATCACAATGAGACATCAATCGGGTTTGATGTCATCGTCCCCTGCCTCTCTTACTGTTAGCTAAACTGCGTCGCAGCTTAGTCAGTTAGCTTCCGCGGTGACGTCACCATTTTGGCCGTATTCTATTCTGCTTGTAGGCGTATGCACATAAATTTGAACTTCATTGACTCTTTCATAAGGTTGCCAATTGCATTTGTCATTTACTTATCGTGTGAATCTTTTACAAGACGCATGTAATCGTATACGCATTAATAAATAGATAAATAAAAATATATATTTCGGGACATTGCAAATTTGAACTTGAATATTGATGAATGGCATGTTTTATAGATTGTCGTTCTATTACAATATTGAAAATATCAACACACTGCGAAACTTTATAAGACAAAGCGATATCTTTATTCTTATGAGATCTATCGTTTAAAAATAGATAGAAGTAACAGATGCAGATTTGTTTTCGATTCTCATATTTTGTGTTACTTACTAAATACGACTGGTTTTATTAAAATATAAATAATCATTCAGATATTTCATATTATTGCGAAACAAAGGTGACATAAGCAGCATAAGAATTGAGGTCATTAACGACAGATTTACATATTCATCAATATATACAAACATAAACAAGGAAGTTTTGATTAAATTTATAGATAGCTGTAGAATGTAGATAAATATTATTATTTCTTCATATTTATGATCTCACAGGCTTCCTTTCAGAAAATAATTAGCATGTATTCTTCCTGGTCAAGAATTCTAATACAACAGAACATGCGTCTACCTCCACAGATAACTCAAATTTGTAACACCACTCTTTCCTTTCTCCCTACAAAATGTCTCTCCATCTGCATCAGGTGCAGCCAGGTGGTTACAGGAGCAATCTGCGTGCAACAACAAACAATGTGAGCTTGATTGAAAACTCGGTGTCTCCGGGGTTTACTCAACTGTTGTCGTTGAAATTTAATTTTAATGCGTGTTTCTCTTTCGTCTCACGTATTACTTTTAAACCTGAATCGAAGAACAGTCGGTTGGTCAGTGCTTTTTTCCCATTCGTTGTATTGAATTTCATTTCTTTATTTATCTTTTAAAGACACCTCTTGTAATAATATATTTTTAGCGGGTTTTCTTTGGTCCCTGTTTGTGTTTACATAAGTTACCTGTAAGAAGTTAATAGTAATGATATCTTATAAAGTTTCGTAGTGCGGCAGTCGCTTCACGTCAATAAGGTTAATGTTCTAACGTGCTATTTTTAGGAAATGAATAGCGGATTCTAATATTGGAGTGTTTTCCTCGCGTGAACGCTCTGTCGCTGTTTTTGTTTGTATTCGAATTTTTGGACTTATACAGTATACAGGTAGTATTTGTTATACTTGCGATATCTTCTCTATTATTCTTGTTTAAGAGTAAATAAGACGTCGAATATTGGCACAACTCTTTAGTTCAGTTCAGAATTAATAATTATAACTTTGAACTGATTAACATTACATCCAAATTTACCTGCTATAAACAGTCATTCATACTACTATAAACGTTACAAAAACAACACGCTATTAAGTACCACAAGCCACTAAACCAGGTAAAGTAAGTACCTGTACTTATACGACTCGTACAACTACAGGTAAGCTGACATATATTACATATGTTTAAAGTCAGATATAGTTAGGTACAAAACAGGTTAGCTAGAATCTAGATGCTATGTATATCTAAGTATACATATAATAAAGCTAGAGGGTCTAAAGTCTGTTCATTAAAGGCATTCAAAAAAGAAAATTGGGGATGATTGGAATTGATAAACACGTTCCAACAATTTATACAACTTTTGTCTATTTATTTAAACTTGCATCACGCAAAAACGGCTAATCAGTTCTTCACGATTTCTGGTATGAGGTCCTGGGAGTGACATAAGCTACATTTTGTCCCGAAACAATGCGAGCGAAGCCGCAGGCGTCCACTAGTATAATACCTAGCCTAGTCAGGTATAGTTAGTGTAACCGCATGATCCCTAGAATCGCCCTAATCCTACTTGAATTAGGACTCATTTCGCCCGTAGATTAGGTGGACTAACTGGGCGTTAGCTAATAAGAATAGGATTGCTGGTTCGTTTTGCTTTTTGATTAAGGTCAGACTAGTTTTTAGAGTGTTGTACGTGATTTTAGTGATATGAGTTTTAGTAGGAAATTCTAAAAAAGGCTGGCAACGTATTTGTTGAACTGTGATTTATAATAGATAAACGATTTGTCTCAAACTCACTCAAACTCAAAAATGTTTATTGGTTTCATACAATACTTACTTAATACTAAGTAAAGATATATATTTATATCTAAAAGACAATATATTTATATACAAAGATGCAAGCGGTGTGTTGGCACCCGGACGAGAAATATCTGTATCCCGGATACCAACATTGTTATGCTATGTTTGAGGTTTAATTTAAATCCGTTTGCGTAACAATCTTAAAAAGGGATTAGGGTACTAGTTTGATTTGACTATCAACAGTGCTTAGCTATGCCGAATTTGTAGGATGAACAGAAATCCTAGCCTATCTACTGGTATCACAATAATATGAGCAAACAAGAAAAAAAAACACTTTAAGACACAATAGAATAAATTCTATAAAATTTTCAACACCATTGACATTTCTCTATACACCACCATAGGGCAAATTACTCACTTCGTTTTGCGTTTATTCGTAAAGAGGGAGGCAGAAATTCGTCCTACTTACAAAGGTCAAGGCGACCGCTTCAGAAACCCTTCGGAAGCTATGGGAATTATCTATTTCATAGACGATGATGGGTAAATTGCTTTCATGTCGCGTGGAATATAAAATAGAGTTAGTTGTTGTCAGGTCACTCAACTGTTGATATGCAGATTTTATGTGATCAAGTTTAGTTAATGATCATGTTGTATATATGTTACGGCTAATACCCGAAGTGCGGCTACACCTAGTTTTAGCCGGTTAGAACTAGGTGTAGCCACTTAGTCTTGGTTAAACCCCGAATCGAGACATGTTTTGAAAGAAGTTGGCTCCTCCTCGCTTCGCTCGTCGTCGCATGTGCGTGGTAGAAAGCAACCTAACGAACCTAATCTACCTTCTGTCACAGACAAGTGACTTCGAGTCCAACACTTGCACTACAACAGGACTTGAGACCTAGTTTTACTCGAAAACAATCGGCTAGTACTAGGTTTAACCAAGACTAAGTGGCTACACCTAGTTCTAACCGGCTAAAACTAGGTGTAGCCGCACTTCGGGTATTAGCCGTACCATATATAAATAAATAGATAATCTTATTATGCTAAGTTAAGGAACTTGAATAAAATTAATAAATAAATTAATATTCCGGGACATAACACACAACGTCATCTAGCCCCACACTCAAACGCTTGTGTCGTGATAACGGAGACATAGTATGGGAAGTTTTTTAGCATTGACTGTGGCATTGAGAAGAAAATATTTACGTATGACGTGACTTAGGATATCAGTTGGTTTTCAATTCCCGTCACTTTAGAACATAAAATGTCGCGTTCTTGATGAGGAGATTTTTTCACCAGCTACAGTAGTTCATTATAATGTAAAATATTCATCGCTAATTTGTCTACTTATACAATTGACTAATTATGTCGGTTTATCGACAAACAGCGCGCGTAAATCACGCGAGGTGAACGATCCTCCATTCAATTTCAATAGGATTACTGTAAACACAGTAGTGCAAGTTTGGTCGACTGTTGGCATAGAAAAAATTAAGGCGAAGGGAAGTATTTTTTTTATGAGATTGGTGAATGTCGGAAGTTTCAAAACCAACACCATATACGTTTTTTTATGATATGGACAAATTGTACGGCGGCTGTCTTAAGACAAACAGTCGGCATTAAACAAAACAACAAAGTCACGGTTTTGGTCAATGCAACGGAAGCGCCCAATTGGAAACGCTGTTTTTCCGCTTTAACCGTTGTTTTAGTAAGTAAGCTCTAAAATCTCAGAAACCTGACTAAAGTGACATTTTATATTTCCTATAGCTGTAGTTGAATACCTACTTATTTTTTTACTTGAAATGTATTTGCGTTTGACTACAGTTTTCTATAATTCCTTACTGTTATTACAATGCGCGGCTGTAGCAGTGATGACAACCGTTTTATCGCTCTGTACGATCGCGTGCGCCTGTTTAGCATTCGTTTGTGAAATTCGATAGCGTTTGGTCACCCGCTCTGCTCAACTGGATGAGTTGGTCTGCCTCTATACCTACTTATGCATGTAATAACTATAAGTATCTATATTTGACTGCCACGTGGCCTTTTAATCTTAGTCATTTATTCTTCTCTTCTTAGTAGCTAATAGTAATTAATAATGAATTTTGATAGACTGGACCTCCCCAAGAGAACTTCATTCATAAATGAAGTCTGCCGGAAAGTCACCATAATCGTCGGTATTGAGTAGAATACTAATATATTAATATTACTCACTCAAATAAATAGTGAAAGAAATCCTCTAGAACTTGTCGTCAGAAGTAGGTGTAACGATTTTATTACCCACTTGTGGTGAGTGGGTGGCCTAAGATATAACGCCACGTGGCAAGTCGCAGGTTTAGTCAGTCAGGTAGGTACGTAGTTCGCTTATAACTTTTATAGTAAGTAAAATTGCTATGAGAATGCGAACTCTATTGTCGTGGATAGGGTAACCTGTCATTATAGGTTAGATAGAAAGAATTTGCTAATTTTCTATAAATTATTTCAATCGTGCGATTAATTAAATTGTATACCTTGGTTGTTTGTCGTAGAATGGTAGTCATTTGCAACGTCAAAAGCCCTTAGAGTGATTAGAATACTCAAAGACAGTGTTACGTTTCTATCATAAAAATCTTTTACCGAAAATATACAACACCAGTGCCGTCTAAAAATAACACAATACGGAAAGGGCACGGAAGCAAGTGTCTTATAAAAAGTTAAATATTGAATCGGTCCGTAATCTGTGTACGGTACCTGAAACGACACAAGTTTAGATGACTGAAAACACGATTATAATAATAGAACTTGTGCTACATATTTTTTAGTTTTTTTACTTCTGCACTGCCCAATATACATTATCATTATATTAAATAAATTTAACATGTAACGAATAAAGTAAGACTTCAGCTATAGTAAAAGTGTGATACTTATCCAAGTTACAGCGTAACAGGCGCCATGTAAACGAACACTCTCAATAATGGTAACCGCAGCCGGCCTCGCATAGTTTCAAATTGATCCGCCATTTTATAAGCCGAGTTTCCCTTTTGTTGTACCTTATTTGATAAACGATCGAAAGTTTAAAGTTTTTGTGAACAATATATATCAAATAAAATTACATACAACATAATGAAAACTATTGATACATATTTTTGTTTGTTATATTTTACCTAAGGTCCTGGGATCGGTTAAAAAATCATGTTTATCAAAAAGTTAGCTTCTTTCATAAGAAAGAAATTCCGGCCCTGGTATGTCCTAATTGTCAATAAATGTAATATAAACAAAATAAGGCAATTTTATTCAGTAAATTGGGATCAGTTTTATATATACTTTTGTACTTTTTTACCGTAGCACGGTTATCGGATTGAAATAAGTATAAATAATTGTATTTTATTTCTAATCTAAGCACCTCTGACGTCACAGCAGGATAATATATGTACTCGGCACTTTCCTGTACACAAACGAGTAACATTCTAGTTAATACTCATTTTTTTTTTTTTTACGTGGCATAGGTTTACGTTTGACTACAGCCTGCCTGATGTTAAGCATTTATTATTGATTTTATCGTGACATTGTTATTATAAGCATGTTAATGTTTAATTAAAATATTGTGTTACATTTACATTATTAGTAGTAATAACATACTCAATTCATACTCATATTATCATAACCATTATAATTATGTAGAAAAAAAATACATATTTGCTTATTTGCTAGCAATTACAAAAATAGAAACGGTTTTTTGAAATGACTAACAGCGCGAGCGAACACACAGACAGACGCTAGTAAAAATATATTTATACATAATACGCTTATTTTATAATATGAATGTAACGATTCTATAATTCAAGCTTGATCTGTACTGCTAGTTGTTCTGTGACTAATTACCACCGACGTGACACGTATTAATATGTAGTTTTAGTTACATTCACTAATTGGTCTGGAGCCTAGACGAGGCTATGTGTTACTTATGATATCTCTTGTGAGGTATGTTTGCAAAATAATGAAAAAGCTAAGCAAGTACTAAGTACAAAAACCATTATTGTGTAAAAATGCCTCAAACATTTTCTTATGGGTAAGTAAAATTTAGCGATAAGTACTTGATTGAGTATCGATTTATCACTAAGTTCAAACCTTTCAGAATAATGATTTTACTTAATTTTTAACCGACTTCAAAAAAGGAGTCTCAATTCTTTTGAATGTTAGTAATACGGGATCAAGAGGAATTGGTTTTCATCAGTTTCCATTTTCACTCGTTTTCAAAACTATTCTGTGAGGGGCACTGTGCTAAAATGTATTCAAAACACAGTCATAAAGGAACGCTCTGCAGTTCTTACATTAACAGTAAAATTAGTAGAACAACAAAAACTAGCCACTGAATGACAGAATGATTGTTAAAGTCGCGTTCAGACAATTAACAACTAAGTACAATAGAGAATAGACTATTAGGAAGTGAAATTTTCCAAGAAACCGCCGTTCGCAGCATAATACTGTTTTGGTAAACTATTGTCAACGTTGTTTTAAGTTGCTCGCTTTGAGTACAGACTTATTTTGAACCTCTAGTACTGCTTAGGTAATGTAAGTAATTGTTTAAAGGAAAATTTCTGTACAAATGCATGTGTACCTATGTTTTTGAACGTTATAACATAGTATACGGTACTGTGATAAAATTGGCAATGGGCGTTTCCGTGAGTCGATAAAACGCGAGATTGTAAATGTCTGGTGTTTGTATAATATATTTGTGAATTGTTAACCATGGCGGTGGCCTAGGGTTTTTTTAAAACTCTTGGGACCAAAACTCGCCACTCTCCATGGCTTAACGACAGTCGAGATATATGGCATCTGACCTACGGAAGCGCACAAATGGAATGTCGGTAAATTTTGAGTAACCCTGTATAAAATATGAGTAATGGCAGAAGAAGAGGTGGCGTGACGATATCACCCAGGCTGCAGGCGTGGCCTGGCCGCAGCTAGCGAGAGACCGCACTAAGTGGAAAGCAATAGAGGAGGCCTTTACCCATACTAAGGTGCCCTTATAATATCACCAAAATTGTAAATACAGTAGTTACTATAATTAAAACTTAGAATTGTATACAACTAATTTAAATATTTGAAGGGAAGAAAGGCTATTTTTTTTTATTTAACACTAACGCAAACCATTAACCGCATGGAAGTACATTTTTATTTGTTTTTCTCGCGATTTATCGTATGCATAAAATCCATCGAGTAAAGAACCATGTTGACCATAATGCATTTTAAACGATAATTTTAATGATCGGAAATGGACTTATATCCTCAGTAAATCCATGTCTAAGCTAACTGGTAAGATATTGATAATATTGCATAGGTTTTGCGTGGATTGAAACCGGTACTCGTTTGGCGGAAGTTAGATCAATATAGTATCATCCCTGGTACAAAATTAGTGATGTTATATTTTAAACTTGTGATAAACAGTGATTGTTTTGCACTTATTTCACTTGTGTTTCACTTCTTTAGATACAGTATGTATTTAATACCTTTAATTATTCTTTAAAAAAACACTACACTACGTAAATTGACGCAGAGAACCCAAGCGGCGAGTAGCTGAACTATACCGCTACAAACTAAACCCATACGATTCAGAACCCTCAAGTTGCTACAAAGTCCCGCTACTCGAACAGAGATGGCGCCACTTGTATTTCGCTCGAGTTTTATTGATTCGTTACAAATTGTACTGGGCTTGCACCGAGCACGGCGCTCAAATAGAATATTGATTGTTTTGCGATACGAATGTTTGTCGGATGTCTTATCTTGTACGTGTGTGCAGATGATATCGCCGAGGTGTGTTTTATGTATCTTTGGTTTTCTTTTAGTCGCCTTCTTGTGCTTTTAATAAGGTGTTTGAAGCAGATTTTTCTATTATTGTACTTAAAATGTCTGTATTGTATTTTATGTATGTAATAAGAACAGCTTTATTGGTCTGAGAGACGTACTCTAAGTGTCGCCACCTCTAGTTTTATGTCTTGGGTTAACGGATTCCATTAGAAATTAGGAATAGTTGTTTT
This sequence comes from Macaria liturata, assembly GCA_964023185.1. NCBI lineage: Eukaryota > Metazoa > Arthropoda > Insecta > Lepidoptera > Geometridae > Macaria > Macaria liturata. The sequence continues at coordinate 15,390,965 of OZ026807.1, read as the reverse complement.
TGCAATGTAGGTACAGTTAGTTACCATGGCTGTAGTCAAACATAAGCCTATTCCGTGATAAAAACAAACAAACTTTAGTTCAGATTGATTATTATTATAATGTTTTTACACAAGACCTGTAATAAAAAAAATGATAATTCTGAGCAGAATTGGAACGAGCTGCGTTGAATGTCAATCTGGACACTCAGGACTAGTTTACACTAGCTTCTATTGTATATATGTACTAGATTAATGAATATTGAATCAGAATAGCAGCTGTAAAGGTCGCCCATCTTGTGCGATTTCCCGTCAAGTGGATGATTGCGCGGGAACTAGCTGTGGTCGTGTCAAGGCGGCTATACAACTAACTATACCTGACTGCTATTATGTATTAGGTATAACAATAACTACATTAACGGTTATGTGTGGAAGTTCTCAGTCTGAATTTTTTTTTTATTCCTTATTACCAAGGATCTTGGTTGAATTTAAACTTAACAACCGTTACGCACTCACGTTATAAATAATGTAGAAAAGTTAGCTCTACATGTTTCGGAGCACTGCGGGCTCCGTTGTCAAGAGGACGAGGTTGTTGTAGTTAAATTTAATAATGTCTTACGGAAACTGGTACAAAGAACTTGGTTCTTCCAAAGGATTATTAAAAACATAAAAGACTAAATAACGTTTTTAAACAAACCACTTAGGTGTAGGATCTGCCAAGTGCCATATTGGAAGCCAATTCCGAAAATTAGGATCATGGCTAAGAAGAAATACACTTACTGTAGGTTTTTGTTTGTTGACAAATTCCTAATGTAAAGCTTCTGTGTACTATTAATATAATATTATTAGAGTAGGTGAAGTAAAATTAAACCTATCGTTGCGTCGTCTCAAATGACCTATCTTAATCTAGCTAGCATAGAACCAGTGTAAGTAAGACAGTGCTTCAAATTTAATTAATCAATCTACGTTTGAGATACGATCCACAAAAGTTCGAACCTTGGTTATCTTATTAATTTTAGTATGATTGAATAAAATCTAGGTAAAAATAATACATTTAATCAGACGGCTTATTAAGCGGTTTAATAGACGCAAGGGTCAATAAAATTAAAGAAAATTCGCCATAAGAAAAGTAGTAAAATGAGAAAAACTTATCACCCCGCATTTTATTTATCTTGATCGGCTGGGATCTATCCATTAACGCTGAAACGTTAATAGGATTCTTATGATTATCGACGTTTTGGAGAATTTTATTTGAGTGGATGGCTTAACGATAAGTAAGATATTTAACCCAGGAATAATCTTTAATTCATTATTTGAGTACGAACCCTTAAGTTTTTGGTATAATCTAAGTAAATGGAAATGTTGAATGATTTCAAGATAGTTGTTTAGATTGCTTAAAAACGGTTTAGGGGCAAGTTTGTCTCCATGTTTGATATCTTGCTGTTGTTACAGACAAGATATTTAATAATAACGAATTAGCTTAAAAGTTTGTTCGGTATGTTTAGTGGCATAGTTAGATAGGTCTGTTATTTAAGTACATATAATAAATTTGTAATGTACTAGATATCAGAAAAACACGGGAATACCCAAAAACTAACAGAATCATTAGGAAAATTACCGACCACCCGTCGCCGCCACTGCTATCATAAACAAATACATCGCCAGAAAGAATCAACTCGTCTGTAGATATTGCACAGATAAACATATTATCTATTATGTGGTATAAATAAACAGGTGCGATAACTGCTGTCTACTGTGATATGCTCGTGGTGAGTTTTACGAAGATCTGGTTTGAATTAAAATTTAGCTACAACTGTTTAGAGCTTTGATGTTTTTTTTTATTTTTTATTTGTCGTTCCACCATTGTTTCCCTCAACATGAGTCAAGGACATTTTCTGGCTGAACATTTGCTAAGGCGTAATGAGATTTTATTATCGGTTTATTAGAAACGTCACATGCAAAATTTGTACATGTATATGAAAACTGATTGTAGTGCTTTGATGTTGTTGATTATGCTTAGTTTCCAACTTTTGTAGATAAAGACACTGAACTTCAATACCTGATGTAACTTTTGTAATTTAACTTGGATAACTATTTAATTGCCATTGAACGTAATCTAATCTGAATGCATTTCTGTGGTGATATTTAAGTTTAAAATATAAAGTTTGTACTGCGTTGTTTACTGGTTTTAAAGATTAAAAACGGTTTCGGTCTTATTCCAAGTATCGTATAGCGTAATAAATAACATCTGCGGTTATTGCAACAAATAACTAAACTAAAACATTCTTCGTTTGATTCCATTTATTTTTCAATAAAAAATCCTTTCTTCGCACCTTTTGTACCTTGAGTTACAATATTAACACCTAATCAAAGGGAATCAATCCTTTCAGCCGACAATGAAATAAAAGGGGCTTCACCCCGACACGAGTGACTGGCGAATAGGAATTTAGCCTGAAAGCCAACGACCTGACGAAAGTATGGGGGATGGTGGGTTCTGTTGCCATTGCAGTTATGTTGCTACTGTGGAATAAACACACAAAATTGCATGATAACATAGTGTTAGCCTTAATAAATGTGGTCGCTTCTGATGAAAAACACTAAGATGAAAAGGATTAATTAATATTAACTCTTTTATTACTGTTACTTTGTGAATTTCAACAAAATTTACTAGAATGAGCAAGTAGACTTTTCGTTTACCTATATATTTTATGTTTTACGTATTTTTCGGTTTCATGTTATTATCGAACTAAGATAAGTAATTTAGAGTGAGAGTAAGTGATTTTTCGTGTATTACACTTTTACAGAATTCTGCTTGCATGATGACTGATAAACAACGTATTTCGATCAAATCAGAGCCAAAGTTGTGGTAGCAAATTTTACCAGGCACAGTTAGAAAGCACCCTAAATATTCTCCGGGCATCGAACCCGAGAACAGTGATTTGAGGGTGACGCTAATTGCCCTGGCTAAACGGTCGTGTGAAAATTTCAGCACCCACGGAGATTGGATGAATTGCCTCCTTTGAAGTGTTAACGCTGGGTTTTAATGAAATTTCAGCTAAATAGGCATGGTTGTAAATACATGGTTATATTGTGATGAGTTGAACAAGTTAATGACAGAGTGATAGGTAGGAGAAATGTTAGAAGACCATGCTTCGGTGGCTAGACAATATCAAGAAGTATGAAAGCAACACTTGGGCAAGAGCAGAGCTTAGCAGGGAATAATCATGTATGTATATGAGGTTTCTATCCTATGCACTGCTGGTGGCTATATGAGCTGATAATGAAAATGAATGTGGAATATACAAAAGATATGTTATAATACATGAAAAGCCTTAACAAAATTTAATTAACCAAATAAATTTCATAGAATATTACCGTGACCAAAAGATCAGTTCTTTTTATTTTCTTTCAACAGTTTTTCATTATAAATACATATATCTATGTATGTACATATGTACATACATATGCCCAAGTATACTTTGTGTGACAGCTATCAATAAAACATGACCCAAACTTTCCAGCTCACATTTCAATTATTGCGTCTACGGAAGAAATGCTGAAACGAAACACTGAAGTGTAACAATTTCCTACAAAAAAAAGTGCTGCTACTACTCTGAAATCTATTGAGCTATTTTGAAACTTATAACAACGAGATAAAGTTTATTTTTGCTTGTATCTTTTGATGGGCTTCCGCGTAATTTTGGTAAGACAGTTTACGTTCAACACAAATTCGCTATCGACATATTTACAAAACACTTCTACGTGAGTTTTAAATTGTTTTTACATACAGAAGCAACGTAACATTAACTAATACACGTGGTCAGTTTATTTTGAAGTGTTTAAAGTTAACTGATGTAAACAATAACATTCGAGAGTGAACCGGTTTTTTAGGAAACATAGTGCTAGATCGTACAATGTAAAGTAGTTTTACGTGAAGTGAGATTTTGTGGTGTCTTTCAGGATACGCTGCTAAGTATGACTATGATTTTAATTATATTTCAGGATGATAAAGATGCTGCATTGCTATGGCTTTTGCAGTAGTTATAAGGTTGAGTTACTGTAGTTTGCACAACGGGCGAATATTATATGCTATTAAACCGTAACATAACGTCAAAGAAATTACACTAATAGACAAAAACTTACACCAATACTTTTCTTGATTAATCCCAACCTCCCAGCTTCTTATACTAATCTTAATCAGTGTGTTTCCTGTCCTTAGGGACTCGTCCAAATACATAATTGAAGCTACATTATAGGTGTTCCCGAAACCATCATAACAAATATTTTGGGTCTATCTTGAGGTTAGCTATACATGTTTTATCTCACGAAGTCTTGCTTGGCTATTAATGTTGTTATGTGAGTACGTACGTACATTGTATCTGCTCATTCTTATATGTTACTCACAGTGTCGATAACGATTCATTCTTTTGGGCTTAAACACTCTACTATTACCTAAGCTGTAAATTTTTGATACTTAGATTGCCTGCAATGCCAGTCACTCAAACTATACTTACTATGGTTGTAGCAAGAGCATGCTGAATTGATTTGGCTCTCAAATAAGGCGGCCGAAACGCGTTGTTACACGTTTGCGGATAGATGTATTTTTAAAGGGTGATAAGTCAGCTATAAAAAATATAGAGAAAAAGGAAAGGAAAAAGATAAGATGGAAAAGAGAAGGACATACTCTTATATCGATCAAATCAAAGAGAAGGCAAGCGTCATGTCTTATAAGGAGGTCAAGGAATTGGCCGAAAATCGAGGAGAAATGCGCATATTCCACAGACAAGAGCATCGCTCTTAAATTTTGACTGTAACAGAAACTTCGTGAGACGTGGACCTTAGACTTATCCAAGTACATATGTACATTATAGGTGTTCTTGAAATCAATAAACACAACTATGTCGGTCCTGCCCCGAAGTTGGCCACCACTCTCAGTTGGTTTCATTAAGTAGTTTTAGTTTAGTTTTAGTTAGCAGCTGTCAATATGGGAAAAGTTGGAGCGAAACATCTTCATTACGCTCTCGCCTGTATATTTTAGTTGGTAACAAGTTGTGGGATCGCTAATAGGATAGGTATCTCTATACATACAAATTCTAGCGAAACCTTACAGGTCTACCGATTTTCGAAGAATCTTATTGCCATTAGAACTCTTGCCATTGTGGTTTTCGAACGCTTTCTGCGTTCGAAACAGTAGCATCACTAGAATTTTAGTCAAACACTTGTTATAAAGGATCGTGATTAATCGATGAAGTCAGTTATTTCTGTTCTTCTGTAAACAATTAAGATGTATTGAAACCTTAAGAGGCTATTTCCTTATCTGAAATCTATTTAATTGTCTTAAAAGAAAGAAAAAAATTAAAGGAAGATTTACTATTAGTAGTTATAGTGTAACTAACGTAAACCCCATAACCACAAAATGTTAATTAAGTTACTGGGAATAAATGGCTTTATTTATTTAGTTATATTGTGGACATACATATGTAAAGGCGTCAAACCTTAACAGGCGTGCCAAGGCAGAGGAATATTCTTTGAGCTATATTTAGATCCAGGACCCTACGTTAGGTAATCCTTTGAAAATTAACTCAGTCAAGTGTTGCGCAGTACGAAATCAAACTGAATGTGAGAACCCTTTTGTGTCTGAACCATTTTATTTAACCAAATGTTTTTCTATTCAAAAAGGCTTTTAGGCGACCTAACGTTTTTGGAGGATTGCGTAATGGCAAATGCTAAAATGTTCACCAATAATATATTTAAGTATTAGAGACTTATGTTACTTAAGTATTTTATCAGTATCAGATATACTTGGATATTACTGGTAATACTGTTTAAACTGATATATGGCGCGGTTTCTCGGGATTATACCTGTTTTAATCTAGAGTGTAATTTAGATTTCAGATTTGGCTTTGACTTTCACTGGTCCAAGGCGAATCATGCCTGAACCGATCTCCATAGTAATCATAATCTAAACCTGTGAAGCTATTAAGACGGGATAAGATTATAAGCACTTAATCTTTTTAACGTTTGCGTACCTTATGTGAGGTTGTAATGGCGAACATACTTATATTTAATGTGATCTTTATGTACCCATTTACATGCAAATAAATAAATTAATCTAAATAAGATCTTTATAGCGTGAAGACTGATTCTCCGATTTTAGTTTCGACTGTCAGTTTTATAAAGGCAAGTCTTATGAATCCAGAAGTAGGTCCTGTAGTTGTAAGGCGCTAATCCCCTCTTGGCGTCAAGGCCACCAGCTCCGGACGCCGCCAATTATCCACTGGAGCCGTCTGCAGAGGCACGGGCGAGCCTCGTGACTGGGTGCTGGGCAGGATGTTATGTACGCTGCTTGAGGAGTACATGTGTAGCTAGTATTGTGTTGGGTGTTGGGTGAAGAAAAGTCAGAAAGAAAACACTTTTGTCATTTCATCATCATCGTCATCAGCCAAATGAGACCCACTGCATAAGGCCCTGTCTTTTAAAAAAACAAGAATTAGTATGTTCGAGTACAATTACAACAAAAAAATATCCGGTTTCAACTCAGCATATGTTGACTGCGAATAGTCACCGTTGGTCTTCCGTTGAGACCGACGGGTGACGACACGAATAAAAAATGTAGGTAGGTAAGTAGATGATTTGTCTCTTACAAGTAGATCCTCCTTTATATATATTTTGTTGCAGTCCATATTATACATATCTCGCCAAGCATCCAGTGGTGGCCAGCGTCGTTTGTGCTGCATTAAGAAGGAAAGAAAAACATTTATTGTAGCTAGTAATAAACAAATAAGTACAAGCAAGAAATATATATAAAACTACTTAAATAAAATACCTACATATTTTCCACAATACAATTTACCAGAACATTTATTCATTATTCACTTTGAATAAAACCATCATAAAATACCGTAGAATCCTTATCACGTTCCCAGCTCACATGTCTAAATGGCCGACAACGTAACACAAATGTGAGGCGAGCCAGAAATAACAAGCCAACTAAGGATCGGAAAATGGAATACCTACTTCATAACACAACGTGTGTATATGCACAACATCCGTAAATGCTTTGCTTCTCTCGAATTGGGTCGTATGCCACTCTAGCCGACCACCCTACTCTATGTTTTACTTATTTTGTACAGGACTATTGGGAGAATATGTATATTAAGACTGGTAAAAAAACACTAAACATATAATAAAGCTGACGAGGGTCAAAAGTCTGAATATTGAAGATATTAAAAAAAATATTTGAAGGTACATACATACTTAGAATTGATAACAGAACACGTTCCAACAATTTCTAGAAATTTTGTCTATTTATCTGTGTCACTGTTTGTCTGTTTATTCAACGCTCATTACGCAAAAACGACTGAACGGATCGTCATGTTTTTTGGTAGGTATATAGGTATGAGGTCTTAGGAGTGTCATGGGATAGTTTTTATCCCGAAATAATGCGAGCGAAGCCGCGATTAATTAAATAATGAGGTACAGTAATCCAATTAATTATCATAATAAATTAATTCATAATTATGCAAAGGTATACAGGTACTAGTTTAATATCGTTTGCTTATAACCTTGTTTTGGACTGTATAGTAGTGTGTAGTGTCCCGAAGGCCTTGCACAGGTGCTAATGTGAACATTATTATAGGTACGCGCGAGATAAAACCGGAGAAGGGTACGTCTCCTGAGATACACTTACCGTGTACAAGATACTAGTATTTTGTGTGGTCGGTTTACTGAGATCAGCCTAGTACGTAGGTTGGGTAGAGGATTCTGAAGGATGAATCGTAGGAATCGTAGTAAAATAGGTGTTAGCACGTTCACAGCCATTGGCTTGACATGCTTGGGTTTTATCTATTTATTTATTTTGAAACGCTAAAGAGGCTTACCAGTATGGAATAGCTCGCATAATGCTAAAAGCAGCACTGTTTTCTCAGATGTGTAACACTTACTGTATTAAAACCGACTTACTATTTGTTCTGTTTTATCTTACAGTGGTACACATGGTCGATTGTGCCATTATGTAACCAGAGGTATTAATGTTATCAACTCACTAAAAACCATATTTCATCATTTTTTTGCCAATTTTTTTGTTCTTGGTGTAAACATTGCATCGATTTTGCCTAGACATCCAGGCAGGACCTGCGTAAAGTACGCGGAACTGACTCCATACAATATTCACAGTTCAATACATAAACACAGTGAAACACTACAACAATACCTATCCAGCTGGCAGCGTATTTACTAGTTCTACTAGTGCAGCCTCGTGCGGTGCTAAAGTATCAAAACATAGGGGCGTGGCGGACCAAAGGATTCTGGATAGGGCTGCCATAGTTTGTTTGTTTGTTTATTAAGTCTGTCTAAAGGGAATAATTAAAATAATAAGATTTTATGCGAAACTAAGAGAAATGAATTCTTTTAAATCTCATATTTCTACGATCAGTCGTTTGAACATTGTATGTAGGTTGGTCATGCAGTACGTATATCATTCAGGACTAAAAATAAAGTTAATTGTTACCTGTTGCTAGATTCTAATTTGATTGACTATGTGAGTCGGTACAGTTTGATAAAGAAGATATCAAAATGCTGCTGACAAGGACTAAAGTTCTGTTTCCAAGTTATTTCATTGTAGTCTAGGTTTGTGAGTGTATTTTGCAAGTTCATTGCATATCCGATACGAGATATTATCAAAGTATGACTTTGCGTATGAAAGATTCTTGCTCTAATATCGCTCTTGCTCATGGCCCTTATTACTCAATCCAAATGGTTACTTAATGGTTTTCTTGCGCAAGTGAAATGTCTTCAACGGTAATGTTAGGCGAGTTTTGTTAAGGAGTTCGCTTGAGCAAGTTATGATTGTAATAAATGGAGCATTAGAAAAACAGAGTTGCAACGACATTGCGCGTGAAGTTTCATAATTTATGAGAAATATGATGTCTGTATGATGAAGGACTTATTTTTATCAGTCGTTGACAGGCATTTGTGTCAAGTTATAGGCAAAACATTTTCGATTTGCTGGTGGGAGCTATCCATAGAACTCATCAAAATCAAACTAGCAGTAAAGAGGAATACGACCATCTGACCAGAGTCTTTCTTGAGTCGTATTTCCTCATGGCTGAGGGTCGTGACTCCCCCGCAGTACGAATTCGTTAGGACGAGTTCTCTTGGGCAGATACATCGTGGTGGGCGCCCAGGTTCTTCCACGGAAGACACATGTCAGAGGGTACCAGAGTCTCATGAAGAGATGGTTTTAACTAAATTATCTCGTAATGTTGTATATCCCAGGTAAAGTAGACGCAGACAACCCTACGTTGAGCGTGAATTAAAATGGCGCGTCCGCGGCCGTCAGTCGCGATCCGCCCAGCCGAAGCGCTGCACGCCGCGTCACTCTATCGTTCATTCGACCCGATACCTTCATTCACTACGAAAACAACAGTGACTGTGTTTTGTTCAGTGCACTCGGTCTCGACCAATCTTCCGCAAAGAAGATTGCCTTCCGAGGCCGTCTGGTTATATTGGATGTTGCACGGATCGTGAGGCGTTGGTATGTTTTGTTATGATCGCGACCGGTTCTTCTAGTCTACTACCAGGTCTTATTTACCTACAATTGTGCAAACAAATATAGCCTCAAAGGACTGTGGGCGAAGTTTTATACGTTTTTGTTATCACGCTAATAGAATGACGGTTGGATTCATGAATTATTTAACGAAGGCGACGAGTGGCGGATTTAATTTGTCATTTATCATCTGATGTAACAACGTTATGATCGGGAAATGGTACGCGGTGGGATGGAATTAAAATTGTTAAGAACGATACCTAAATAAATAAATAAATAAATATTTCAGGACATATCACACAGCGCCATCTAGCCCCATACTAAGCTTACGCTTGTATCATGGGTACTAGATAACGGATATAATACATATATACTTTTCTTTTGTAAATACATACTTATTATACATAGAAACGACCAGACTCAACACAAGTAATTACAAATTTTAATATTCATAATTACTTGTGTTATGCGGGAATCGAACCCGCACCCCTAGATTAGAAGGCAGAGCCACTACCAACTAAGCTAACGGAGCAGTCATCATCTAACTTCATTAATAAATCTTTGATAAGACGGCCTGTTTATGTTTTATATACCTAGGTGTATTATGAAATTACCTTACACAAGTTAAGTAAATTAAATTTAATAACAACAAATGTATCTCCTGTTTAGAAACCGAAGAAACAGATCGTCTAATTCGCAGTGTCCTTGGATTTAAAACTCAGTTGAACATTTTTCTTTGACAGATCCTCTAAAAAAGTCTTCAGAGATCTGATTAAACCATAAGCCTCCCATTCCCGAAACACACCTTCATCAAGAGCAATGATAGGGCATTAAATTGTTTCCCATTTCGAGTTTCAAAAAGTCCCTCAAGGCAGAAAGTTGGGAACTTTTCCCACTCTCAGATATAAAGCTTTCTTGCGAAAGTTTCGACGTACATTTTTCATCTGCTCTTCTGAGTTATGTGTGCTGTTTTACTTTTCTAGTAGTTATCGTAAAACCTAAGTTGTGCGTGGCTGGGTACTACAAAAACCATACAATTTTGAAAATCCACATTATATTTTTACACCTTGAGTTGTTTTAAATTATTAGTATTTAAATACGTGGTACCTATTTTATAATTTGATCAGCCAAAGTTGGGTGTACGATATATAGGAGTATGTCTCACTTTTTGTGTTTTCAACTAACATATCAAAGTTAAGAGTGATCTCTTACTTACTAGTACTGTATACAACCTTAATTTATATATGTGTAGTTCTATTGAATTCAAAACTCTTGAGTGACTGTAAGTTGAAGAAACTTTTTTGTTGCTAATTTTGTTTATATAATATACTTATAGTCTGCTAAGTTATTCTATTTTACTTGAATGTTATCATCGATGGAAAAAAATAGTATTGTATGTCTTTGAACTTCGAATAAATGTTACTGTTTTTTATAATATTTCAATAAAAATGGAAGGCATTTGTAGCGAATATAAGTACGATATCTCAGAACCTTTTTTCGTAGAAATGCCAATATTCCCGGGACCTCCCTGTTTTTAGTCAATTGGGAATTGTTAAGGATAATCCGGGATTCGGAGGAATTACGGTACTCATTGATATTGTACATATTTTAATATGAGACATTCTTTTAAAGAGAATGTTGAAAGGAATAAATAATTTGCGGATTATTTACCAGTTATTTATTGTAAATAAATAATTCTTAATGCATTTATTCTAACAAAACAAAAATCTTTGTTAGTAAATACTTAACAGGATTGATTGAAAAACATCACAAACTCGCAAGACTAGGTAGCTTGTGACATAATATGCAACATTTTTGAATATTCGCAAAAGACAAAACTGTTTCGTTATACATTTTATCAAGGATAATGTTTGCGTTAGCAATTTTTTCTTGCGAGTTTTCGAGTATCCAACCTGTCACATATTTTCAGTATATATTTAGCTCGTTATTTTTAATTCAAATCATCATCTCTCTAATGTCATTGAAGACGACACAAAACACAATTTAAAAGCCACCAATCAAACACAAAGTCATTGGAAGGAGCAAAGTAAAACAATGGATCTAATACCGTAACTTCAATTCGCGGCATGACTGTAAAATGTGACATAGACCGCCAGACAAGCTGGATAGAATACTAAATATGACTTCTTGTTGAGTACAAAAGTTATAGACAGAACTACTGTAGACATTGCGACGTTAATGCTAGTAGACTACCAGTAGTACGAAGCGCTTTTTCTTTACGTTTATTGTACGGACGGCGAAGCTTTGGAACACTAACTGTGTTTCCTGCGAACTACAATCCAGGGGTCTTCAAATCTAGAGTTAATAGGTATCTTCTTGATAAGCGTGTTTACACCCTAGGCTTGTAATGCTTAACATCAGGCAGGCTGTAGTCAAACGTAAACCTGTCCCACGTAAAAAATAATTCTTTTTTTTACGCAAATTGTCGTATTAACCATGAAAACAAGTTTATACAAAAGTAGCTATGGTATTTTAAACAGTGCAAGAACTTTTTGTTGTGCGAGTATTAGAATGATACCTAAAAATTATACATCGATGAGTTTCTTAGAATTTATTTGATCTGTGTCTGTCTATATCATATTGTTGCCGTAAATGGTCTCATGCCATATGTGTATGGAGCTGTAGGTAGGCTTTGGATTTGTTTATTCATAAGTCGCTGTTGATAAGGTATTGTGTTTTAAAATTTAGATTATCGACCTCGAAAGCTGTAGGTGTCGAATGATTTTGAATTCTTACATGTTTTTCATTCATGAATTTTACCTTGTTAAGTGGAATGAATACATGTGTGTGTCAACTGCAGTATGGTTCGGAAATTCATGACTACATTTAAGTCATTACTATTTCACTGTTTGATAACGTAATTTACAGAAAGCATGTTTTACATTATTGAAGTTAAATTATTGAAGTGCAAAGCCTTTTTTAAATCAAATTATTACTAGAATCGGAAAATTAATTCAGTGGTCATTTATTTACAAGTCTTAAACCTAATATTAAACCATAGATACAAATATAAAATATACACAAAATAAAATTTGAAACAAATAAAAATTAATCGGAAAAGAGATAAGCAGCGTTCTGAAACTGTCAAAACATTAAATCCCAATAGGACAGCTGACACCTAAAGTCCTATCAAAACCGAATAATTAAAGCAAGGTCGCTTGTTTTAGGCAGAACCCTTCCGGCTTCTCTCAATCTCGAAGTTATTTAGGGAATATTTAATTAGAAGCATTTGCATTGTAATAGATTTGGAATGGAATCCAATTTCGCGGTACGTTTTGTTTATTTTTGTACGCCTGTGCGTTGCAGGCAGGTGGTGTTTGGCTGAAATGGAGGGGTGTTTTTAATTGGTTGTTGTAATTAACAGATAATTTAAGAACTTAGAAGCTGCAGTTGTGATAGGATTGTGGTTATAGGGATCTTTATTAGATACGTAAATAGATGTCATAACATAAATCTTCTTCTTCTCGAATCGAGCTTGTGTCCAGTGTCAGTACCAGATATTTTCAGGTCCGACATGGTAGCTTGTAGTGATGCTTGTCTGAATAAGTAATAAGACGTTATCATGGTAAAATCGTTCAGATCAGGTTGGTTCTGTTGTATGGTATTACCTCAACTCAATGGTCATCTATGCCACACTAAAACATTATCAATTTTGATACCATCGAAAAATACAATCAGCTTAAATAAAATCCAGTTTAAAAGCCCAGTATTTAAAAGTCCACAAATGGACCGCGGTCTACTAGTGACAGCACATTTTTACGGCAATTAAGAAACAGGTACCGTTCCTATCCGAATTAATATTGCACAAGCCAGCCACCTGACCACAAAAACAAGGATATACTTCTGAATGTGGGGAACAACGACCGTGACAACGATATGTACACGTTTTGGCTTTTTATAGGTCTTGCATGGGTGGAATTTAATATTTTTCGAGGATACGTACTGTTTACGCATAGGTGGACTTTTGATAGACCTAAATCTAACCTAATTGTGAAGTAGTAAATTATGATATGGCTTTATTCTACCAACAAGAGCATCATAGAATTAATATTGCACAGGCCTGCCACCTGACCACAAAAACAAGGATATGCCTCTGAATGTGCGGGGAGAAATCATTTGTACACGTTTCAGCTTTTTAAAGGTCCTGCATGGGTGGAATTTTATATTTTTTTGCGAATACGTACTGTTTACGCATAGGTGGACTTTTGATATATAATTGTGATCAAGCAAATTATGACTTAAATCTACCGCTAAGAGCATAATAGCATTATTGTTGCTCGGGTCCGGCACCTGACCGCAAAAACAAGGATACACTTACCTCTGAATGTGTGTGGAGCAACCGTAACCATATGTACACGTTTTGGCTTTTTAAAGGTCCGGCATTGGTGGAATTTTATATTTTTGGCGGTATTTGTGGAATTAAAAAAAAAAAAAAAAAAAAAAACCTGTTTAGCCTATTGAACTTATGTTAGACTTAATTCTCACCTATATAAAGTCTAGTTAAAGGATTTATGGTATAAATTCACCGCCAAGACTAAAACTCATGCGAAAGAAAGATAGGAAAACTCTATTGTATTTATAGAATATGTATGTCATATTGTTATGCAACTATAGATGGCGCTGTGTGATATGTCCTGAAATATTTATTTTTTATTTATTTTTATTTTATTTTAACTCAGGCTGAACTCGATATTTTTACGTAGCAATTGTAATTAAAATATGAGTATGAGAAATCGCCGTATAAATACGGACTTTTGTTATTTAATCACAATATACGAGCATTAACGCAATCTCGACGCATCCTGACATCCTCCATTCACAGACGGCGCCGACGTTCCTGTCACATTTACATCGCACAGTTTGCATGACATTATCATAACGCAAAGTGCACTTCCGAGATTTCTAAAAATATGTTTCCTCGAGTCACACTTGAGCACTCCCAGAGACAATGTCGACGGGGACATTATAAAGTGTCTGTATAATTGTGTTGGCATTGGTGCTTGCTTGTAATTTGTGTTTGTCTTAGCTTGGATACGTTTTGCACTTGGGATATTTTATAGTGACTTAGCAAGTGTGGCTCAGCGGTTCCAGTGCTTTTCAGCCTGCTCAGTTCAGTCTGCTTTTCATCCAGACGCGCCCTAGTTCGAATCCGGCCCTACACCAATGACTTGTATTTTCAAGTTAAGTGTGGTTTTGCACTCGCTTAAGGGTGAAGGAAAAACATCGTGAGGAAACCGACGTGTTTGAGGACCACAATATCCGAGAACATGTGTCTTCCGTGGAAGGACCTGGGCGCCCACCACGTTGAATCTGCCCGAGAAAATTCCCCTATGTATGTACTCGTAATCACGTAAACCACAAGAGTGAAGCTAAATTTTAGTCAAGTGCTTATCTGTAGCATAAAAAAAATACCAGAGAATAGTAAACCACCTGATGAAAATAGCATATTTGTAAAAAACATATTTTCTTCTTCTAAATCTATTATAATTAATTATAATCTCATCGCTTGATATACCATATAGATATGTACATTATTGAAGGTACCTTCAATATTAATAAAATCTACATGCTATCAAGATACCTAACAAGAATTAATAGACTCACGCGACCCCTTTAATTGATGTTGATGTTATTATTTGTAAACATACCTACTGACTACTGCAAGGAAGTTTCCATGTTTAACATACAGCTGTACGATAAAACATAGTATGTACTATGTATTGACAAGTTTATATAGATACATACATACGTAAGTAGTTGTGTAAATGACAAATGTAATAGTTACGGCCTTTGATGTTGCCTATGTCATACAAGATTATATCAATGTTTTTTTTATGGTTAAAACAACTTACAAAACATATAGGTGATTAACCGTCTTATTGAGCTAAATATGATATGGTCTGGCAAATAATAAATGTTGTCTGCCTACATGTTACATTTTATTACTATAAAACTTGATCTCTTGATAACAATTATCTAATAATTATTATTATTTAACAGTGTTTAATATTGTATTAATTTGAATTAACAGTGGGCATTAATGTTGACCTTTTTTGACGCACGAGATACATCAATGTAACATATACCTATCACCTTTGTAATCTACTTGTTTTTCAACTTTTTGTATATTGTTGTGTCCTGTGTGTTAAAATAATGTATAATAAGATATTTCTAATTCTAACAAACAGAAACATTCCTTGACTATTACTCTGTAAGCGCTGCTGTAGATATCGGTAGATTATTATTAACGTGTGTCTTAATATATTATTCAGGTGACTGCGTGGGTTGCTAGATAATTGATATGAGGTGTTTCTTTGATTGAATCAATTTGCTTTACGATTCATTCGAGTCAATTGTATTTACTAAGAAATACTTTGCAAGTATACGGTTGATTGAATAAATAGTATTAAGAGAAGTAATTTTATTCAGTGCTTTAGTAGTTTTAATGAATTTTCAATATTACATAGGGTTTTTTTACATTAAACAAATAAAGGTAGTAGGTTAATGGTCTTATGTTATTAGGTTGAAGTGGACAACTTTAGGCTTAAGGTAGGGACGATGATATTTCGACTAGATTAAGTTTAAAACATATTCAAAATGTTTCATTTTTGTGAGTTTTTTTAGTTAAGTATGTATCTTCGTGTGCTTTATTCGACTTGAATTTACACATCACCTTTCTTAGCACATATATATAATCTTGTGTACAAAACAGGTGTTATGATGAATGTGAGCACGTATCGTATTTCTAATGCATATTGTAGCAGGCTCGTCAATTTACTAAAGGTAAACAGAATGACAGCACCGCGTGAGCGCATACCTAAATTATTAATGAAACATACCGAAAATATACACAGAAATGTGTTCTTAGCATGTATACGAAGAATTGTACCGACTATTCTAGGAACGATCAGTAAATCCTAATATGAATCCCATTTGTTACTTCATTGATTTTTAATGTATACTTTTACTATTTACACCCTGTGAATTAAATTAATTTGATACTAATAATGTGAATAGGTTAACTAGCTATAACCACAGATAATTTATTCAAATCGATTAAGTCACTTGAGCGTGAAATGAGAACAAATATAAAGTAGTAAAATGTGGTATTTCGTTGAATTCCGTACCAATTATCCGCAAATAATATCAAACATTTGTCAATGTGTGATATTATTTGCGGATAATTGGTATAGGATATGGATACAGTTCATAGGATAATTTCATATGTCACGAATTGGCAAAGGTATTCACGATGTGAGTGCTAAAGCCGCAGTCCAAAATTCGACTCACGTTCCCTTCGAAACAGAAGGAAGGCTCCAGTAAAATATTCGCGATAAAGTTTTATATATCTCGTGAATTTCCAGACCTAACGTACTTTACTTACCAACCTGTGTCGTATGTTACGAACGAAATTAAAGGTTACGATATATATTTGTTAGGTATCGACCCTTAAACGTACTCAATTATTTATTAAATCGTTTAGGTTGAAGCGTTTTATTAAAAGATAATAATAATTAATTCGCACGTTATATTGTACATCGACCTATTTTTTCGTTTGTGCTATAAAAGATATACTATGCTTGTGTAATTCTTGTTCTGTAATTTATAAAATGATAGATAAAAGCATTATTTTTGTAACTTGCTGTGTCGCGTAAAATGTAATAAATTTTAAGAGTCGCAGCTCAATGGAGCATAGTTATGAGAAGTTGCCTAGTGTTTAATTAATTAAGTGAAAAATATTAGTTACTTATACAATAACAATGTGTGTTTATTGTGAACCCCCAACTAGGCCTGGGCCTGTATCTCGGTGGTTCGAGACTGGGAGTAACCAAAATGGGATATTAAATAAGTGATTCGTGGATTTCCATTGTGAAAAGTAATCACAGTATCTAGTAAACAAAGTGATTAAAAGACCCATTCCTAATTTGAAAGTATGACCCCGTACAAAATAATGAGAATGAAGTAAAGAAAGATTATCCCATTGTGGTGGAAATAAATACTCTTCACCTGTAAATAAAGTACTGTAATTCCATATTCACATAACGACTTTGTAAAATTCCGCCGAAAGAGGAGACGCAACAGAAAATCTAATAACGTTATCTTTTGTCAATCTGCCGAGTAAATGTAGCGAGCTCATGTGTGCTTGTCTCAGATATGTATTTAGGGGTTTGTTCCGCAAGGGGTGTGTTTTTTAAAGTAGGTGTTGAGTGAAAAGTAGTAGTTAAACTAATAATAAATAAATATTTCAGGACATATCACACAGCGCCATCTAGCCCCATACACTAAACTTACGCTTGTATCATGGGTACTAGATAACGGTTATAATACGCATTATGATTTTCTTGTGCAAATACATACTTATTTTACATAGAAGCAACCAGACTTAATGCAAGTAATTACAAATTTTAATATTTACAATTACTTGTGTTATGCGGGAATCGAACCCGGCACCCCTAGATTAGAAGACAGAGCCACTACCAACTAAGCTAACAGCAGTCAATTGATGGTAACTCTTAGATAAAACTTAGGTTTGGTATAAGCTCTATACTTAAAAATATCCATATAAAAATCGATAAAAGCTCTCTCGCTAGATCAATTTCATTGCAGTTTTTTCATGAAATAAATTTGATTCGTATTTGGATGATAATGCAAATTGTTATTGCTATTAGCTTGAGCATGTATTGTACTATATGCACGTAAGATATTATCATTAGCTAATATAAATTTATCACAAATGATATAGGATCTACAGAGTTACCCACTTCCTCATTTCGTCCACTTTCCGTAGCTCATTCAGTCGACGTAGATTGAGGAAAAACCGCCCCCTTTTCGGGGCGTGCGGTTTTGTTACCGTCTTCTCGTGATGAGAAAACAAGCTAGCTCCAGATTAGCTCGGTTTTTAGCTTTTTTACATGTTTTGGTACGGGAACGTTTTCGGCGAAATTAAATTCTGAATTAACGAAGGTCGAGGTTGAATAACGAGGTTTTACGGGAATTTAATCAACTTCATTAGAATTCTTCGGGTTAGGCTATTGGTGAACGTGTGGTTTTGGTAATTCTATCTTTTTATAAAAGATACGATTACTTATGCCTGAATACTGTTCGTTATCCCGTGGTATTTCTGATCTGATGCTGAAACAATATTGCTATTCGCTTGCATAAAACATACCGATCCACTGCAGACTTGAAGATTGATATACATTTGTATATTGTTTGTGAATTCGTCGTTTACTTCTCGACATCTCATTCAGAAGGTCTAGACAAAAGACATTCGACTTTATGGATAGCAATATTCATCTTTATGGAATTGTAACATTTTGTTAAAGTTCAGATAAAGTTGAAGAATCGAGTTTTGTCTTAACAACGGTTATGTCCACTGTTGGTCTTCGGTTTCAAAACTGCATTTATTTCTTGAGCTAGGTGCGAGTTCTTAGTGTTATGACGTGAAACGCATCATATGCAAAATAAATTATCTTTCTATTCTCTAATAATATTCAAAGGATTTTTACATAATTTTAATAGTGATACTTATCATATCCCAGCCGCGATTACGTCAGCCAGTGGTCAGTTTTTGCGACCGAAACAATCGATCTTTCAAACATCATTTAAAAAGTGACGCAAAAGCGGCAAAAACTAGATGATGCTGTCAGTAGTAGGGATTCGAGAGTTCTGGCTCACCCAAAAAAAGTTCTAACTCACACCCCTAAAGTCGAGTCATGTCAACCTCACCGACTAAAAAAAAAAAAAAAAAAAAAAAAGTTTGGTGTCAATTTAGGGGTTTTCGCGGACGCCCGATCGATTGCTGCTATCCGTTTTTTGATATCTCTTCAATTTCGCAAGATAGGTTTTTTAATTCTAGGTGCCCAGTACAGGCAATTAGCTAATTAATTACCCTGTGCTCGCACTCTCATTGTGTATCGTTATCTACTGATAAGGCTCATTAACGACTGGGGTGATGACTCAATAACAACAACAACAACTTGGTTTACTTAAGCTTTATTCAAAATGGTATTTAAATATATCATGTAATATTATATCATTCAATATTGTATCATTACTTTCAAATAAACTGGTGAAATCTAGCATACTTCTTCCTTGAAACTTTTTTGTATTCGCTTGTCATTGAAATCCCACATCCTACAATATCTATTCAGGAAGGTTCTATGAAACCCTGCAGGTGGACGACCAAACGAGTCAAAATATTGTCCGATGTTGTTATCATCTATGTGGATGGATAGGCGCTTCGATGTGAACAGGTAATCGGTTCGCGGCATAAACGTTATTTTGTAAACTCCAGTAAATTTTATATAGGCATTCCCTGATCCCTATGGTGTTCATGTTTGTATGTATCACTTGTGAATGTTATGTGCTAAATTAACTATACACTATTTATACACTACTTATAGACATCTCGAAATGAAACAAGGCATGTGTTATACATGTTTTTATTATTCTTACAAGTGGATGGGTGAATAAAATGAAACATCCTGATTTTTCTTATAAGTAACTTAAACTGAATACATAACTTATCTACAATAATTCTATACAACTCTTCAATTAGGTACTATATTTACAATAAAGAACAATCAAATATTATTTACTACATACATCTTATACATCTAACATAAATACAACGTTAACATATTTTACAACATTAAATATTATGTATCTACATATCCCTTAATTTGTAGTGCCCCCATGCTAAAGTGGTGACATTGTCGGGTAAAATATACCTTTTTGTATCAGTAGAAGATAAACTTATTTTGTTTATTTTTTGTGTATAAATGGTGTGTTTTATTGACCTGAACCGGTACATAGTGTCATATTGTATATTTTTTGAAAATAGACATGTTTTATAGTTATTCATAGACATCTTTTTTGTGACACATTTATTAATTCCTTTGGCTTTTGTTGTCAATTATTTCTTGATTGAGTAACAACAACTCCCAAGAATGTCGTTAACGATGGTATTAAATAATGGGTGGTTAAATAAATCGTTTAGATAGGAATTTAGGGAAAGTAGACCTTGGTCCGGCTCGTTAGTTAAGTGATAGGATTATTTGCTAATTCTTAGTATAAAAGCAAAACATAGTTACTTTCTGGCATTATTTCACAGTTGTGTTTTTGAGACGAGTTCTTTGTTCAGTGCTTGTGTTTTTTTTAACGAAAATCTACAAAATATTAACGATGGAGGTAAGTTGTTACAATTTTTATTGCATGTCTTGAATGAGAAATTATTTCTTTTAATTTTTTATAATTTTTATAGTTTGTAAATCTTGTTGCAGAACATTTTTGAAGAAAATACATTCAAACAATATTATTATCCCTCTACATTGTCTGATGATGATACGAGTACATCAGACAAACTTACTATGGAAAAAGACTCGCTTAAAAGAAAACGAGATGAAGACATAGACGCTTTTTTCAATTTTAATAAAAGCAAAAAGAGGATACAAGCATCACAAAGTTCATCTGTATCAAGAGCGCAACAAAACGGTGTTGCTTGGATATCGACTAATCGCGATGACATGTCCTCATCGACGCATCTCATAAAAATAGAAATTTATGACATAAAAACTATATTAAAGATACCAGCCACACAACGGTGGAAACACGCTAGTACGCGAATAAAATACTACGCAAATGATGCAAATCAGAACATGGAGAGCATTAGAAAAACTATATTCAATATTACCAAAGAAATATCGAACACAGAGTCGAGTAAAAATATGTTTTTTAACAATACTAACTAAATTCTATTGTACATTCATTATGTTATCAGTGTAATATAATAATTGTGTTAATTAGTTCTAATTACTTTATTTCACTATATTTTTTCTGGGAAAGATTCTATAGTAAGGTAATTGTGTTGTCCTATGTCTTATGTTGAAGTGTATAAATAGTTTTCGTTAATTCAAATAAGTTCTCATTTTTAAAACTAATTTCGAAGACGCAACAACATAAAAATGGAATCAACGTGTACTAGTGTGTTTTTCACAAAGTCGGTGAGTAGTGAAAACCAAAGTGGCTTCGAATGCAGTGAAGTGGTTGATAAATTTGAACTTGACGAAATATGTGAAGAAATAGATATGATAGAGCTGTGTAAGAAAGTGGAAGAAGCTGAACTCTTTGACACCGAGTATGACAATGATTTATACGAAATCTGTGCCTTGGTTGAAAACAATGAAAAGTAAGTTAAAAAAATGCATATTTACACTCACTCAGTGTTTGCTTATTTTATCCTTTTTGTTAATAATTTCTTTTTGTTATAGTCAACCATCAACTTCATTCGGAGAGCAGACCGGGGGAGCCAGGAGAGAACTGAAACGGTTTGCCAACGAAGCTGCCAGCAACAATGCTAAAAGACCGCGGCAGGAAGAAGCATCCACTTCTGATACTAGTAGCGATAAGGTTCAATGTGATATTTGTAACATATTAGTTAGTAAGAAATATTATGCACAACATACTAAAAGTAATTTTCACAAAAATAATTTATTGAAAAATCATAATTCTTTTGAAAACGTTTCGGTAATTGAATCTGCATTTGGAAATCGTATTATATCTTACAAAATAAAAAGCAAACCACAATCAGATTTTATATTTCAAACACCGGAAATTTTCTTAGATTCGATAAAAAATGAAATGTTCTTTTTGATTGATGATGCAGTAAAAACTCATACTTCTTTAAAAATAAACTGCGTTTTACATGCTGATTTCAAACAAGAATCCAAAAATATTTTTAATAGCTTTGACTTCCAAACTTGTAACTTCGTTATATCCCAAGCTGACGACCTCAATGTTTTCATGGTATCCTTGCGAGACACATTGACAAACAAAATAAGTGAATTTGAAAGAAAAGATAGTGGTTGGAGTTTGTTAAATATAAAATATATTGAACTAAACATTAACAAGTTTAGCCCTCTGCGTGGTACATCCTATATTGACTTACCCAAAGACAGTAAGGACAAAAAAGCCATCATAAATGTAAAAAATTCCGATAATTTGTGTTTCAAATGGGCAATTCTTTCAGCAATGTTTCCGGTCAGCAAAAATTCAGAACGTCCTACATCATATAGTAGACATGTAAATAAACTTAATTTTGAAGGTGTATCTTTTCCAGTGAAATTAACAGACATATCAAAAGTAGAACAACAGAACAATATAAGTGTCAATGTTTTTGGCTTAGAATTTGATAACAAAACAAGAAAACATAAAGTTGTAGGTCCCTTATACTTCACAAAATCACGAAAATTTACACACATAAATTTACTATACATCCAAAACGGGGGAGTTGGACATTATTGTTACATCAAAAATTTATCGCGCTTAGTAAGCTCTCAAATATCTATTAGAAACGGTGCAGTGCATATATGTGACGGTTGTTTAGTTAGTTTTACCACAAGAGATAGATTAGTAACCCACCAACAAAAAGATTGCACGCACATCACAACCATTTTACCAAATGGAGAAAATTTGTCAAAAAATTGGTTCGGTCAAACAGTCCCCAATGATAAGTTACAATTTGATAACTTCCAAAAAACTATGAAGATTCCGTTTGTTATATATGCTGATTTTGAAGCACTTTTAAATCCAGAGTCAAGTCGCACAGATACAAGCGATTATTCAAAACCATTTACCACCAATGTTCAAAAACATGTACCTTACAGTTTTGGATATTACGTCAAATGTTCTTTTGATAATAATTTGTCCAAATATGTTTCATATAGTGGTCCTAACTGTGCTCAAGAGTTTATGAAATGTTTAAATGAAGATTTGAAGGAAATATGTAAACATAATAATCGTCAAAAACCTCCCAAACCTTTATCAAACGAAGAAAATGATCAAATAGCTACGTCTAAAATTTGTCATATTTGTGAAACAAATTTGAACGATGAAAAAGTTTTAACTTTTGATTGGCAAACTGGGGATTTCATTGGTGTCGCTCATGAAATATGTGAAAAGAAGTACCGTGCACCACAACACATTCCCATTTTTTTACATAACTTAAGCAATTACGACGCACATTTTATTGTACATGCACTTAACTTATATGAGGGTGAAATTGATCTTATACCTCAAAATAAAGAAAAGTATATATCTTTCACAAAACATATGATAGTAAACAATCAAAAAGTAAGTTTGAGATTCCTAGATTCTTATAAGTTCCTTTCGTGTAGTCTCGATCAATTAGCTAAAAACTTAAAAGATGATGAATTTCATGAACTCAAACGAATTTTTTCTGACAATACTGATTTTGATCGTCTTCGTATAAAAGGTGTTTATCCTTACGAATTTATGTCATCTTTCCAGTCTTTGGAGCTCAATTCATTGCCAAGTAAAGATAAGTTTTATAGTTCACTGACAGACTCACATATTTCCGATGACGATTACAGTCGTGCTCAAGATGTTTGGCAACATTTTGGTTGCCAAAACATGTTGGATTACTCAAACTTATATCTTAAAACTGATGTCTTGTTACTAACAGATGTATTCGAAAATTTCCGCAATCTCTGTTTAAAAACCTATGGGTTAGATCCTGCCCACTATTATACAGCCCCTGGGCTAAGTTGGGATGCTATGATGAAACTAACAAAGGTCAAATTACAATTATTGACAGACATTGATCAAATTGCATTCATAAAAGCAGGAATCAGAGGTGGTGTCTCTCAATGCAGTAATCGACATGCTAAAGCTAACAATAAATTTCTAGATGATTTTGACGAAAACTTACCCTCATCTTATTTGACGTACCTTGACGCTAATAATTTATACGGTTGGGCTATGTCACAATTTTTACCAGAAGGAGACTTTGAATGGGTGAATCCGAATACTAACTATAATGTTGAAGATACTTCTGATCATGGATTTGTATTAGAAGTTGATTTGCAGTACCCCAATGAACTACATGATTTGCATTCAGACTTGCCATTATGTCCGGAAAATATAAAAGCAGGAGAATCAAACGAAATTAAACTGATACTAAATTTAAACAACAAAAATAAATACATAATTCATTATATTAATTTACAACAATTATGAGTTAATTTTTATTAAGTGCTAAACCTGCACTATGGTTGTTTTAAATTAAACTTTTTATTGGAAAATGAGCGAAAATAATCACGACCGGCAGGATTCGAACCGGACCGAACCGACCGTAGCCTAGTGGTTAAGGCGTTCGGGACGGTAATCCGAAATACGCAGGTTCGAATCCTGCCGGTCGTGATTATTTTCGCTCATTTTCCAATAAAAAGTTTAATTTATTTACAACAATGTTTAAAACTGGGTCTCAAAGTTACAAAAATTCATAGAATACTAAAATTTCGTCAAAGTCCATGGCTAAAACAATATATAGATCTAAATACAAACTTAAGAACAAAAGCAACATCAGATTTCGATAAAGATTTTTTCAAACTAATGAATAATTCTGTATTTGGAAAAACTATGGAAAACGTTGAAAAAAGAGTAAATGTGAAATTACTCAATCACTGGGAGAATCGTGGAAAATGTTTAGGTGTGCAAGATTTAATCTCAAAACCAGAATTTAAAAGTTTATCGATTTTCTCTGAAAATTTAGTAGCAGTGCAATTAAACAAAACTAAAGTGTGTTATGACAAACCAATTTACTTAGGATTTTCTATTTTAGACATATCCAAAACATTAATGTATGAGTTTCATTACGATTACATGTTAGCAAAATTTGACAAAAAATGTAAATTATTGTATACCGACACGGACAGTTTGATTTACCAAATTTTTACTGACAACTTCTATGAAGATATTAAACCTGACCTATCCCTACGCTTCGATACTTCTGACTATGTACCTGATAATATGTTTCAATATCCACAAATTAATAAAAAGAGGTTAGGTTTTTTTAAAGATGAAAATAATGGAAAAATTGTAAAAGAATTTGTTGGACTTAGATCTAAAATGTATGCAATTCAAACTGAAGATAAATTGACAACAAAAGCCAAAGGAATTAATAAATGTGTCACAAAAAAGATGTCTATGAATAACTATAAAACATGTCTATTTTCAAAAAATATACAATATGACACTATGTACCGGTTCAGGTCAATAAAACACACCATTTATACACAAAAAATAAACAAAATAAGTTTATCTTCTACTGATACAAAAAGGTATATTTTACCCGACAATGTCACCACTTTAGCATGGGGGCACTACAAATTAAGGGATATGTAGATACATAATATTTAATGTTGTAAAATATGTTAACGTTGTATTTATGTTAGATGTATAAGATGTATGTAGTAAATAATATTTGATTGTTCTTTATTGTAAATATAGTACCTAATTGAAGAGTTGTATAGAATTATTGTAGATAAGTTATGTATTCAGTTTAAGTTACTTATAAGAAAAATCAGGATGTTTCATTTTATTCACCCATCCACTTGTAAGAATAATAAAAACATGTATAACACATGCCTTGTTTCATTTCGAGATGTCTATAAATAGTGTATAAATAGTGTATAGTTAATTTAGCACATAACATTCACAAGTGATACATACAAACATGAACACCATAGGGATCAGGGAATGCCTATATAAAATTTACTGGAGTTTACAAAATAACGTTTATGCCGCGAACCGATTACCTGTTCACATCGAAGCGCCTATCCATCCACATAGATGATAACAACATCGGACAATATTTTGACTCGTTTGGTCGTCCACCTGCAGGGTTTCATAGAACCTTCCTGAATAGATATTGTAGGATGTGGGATTTCAATGACAAGCGAATACAAAAAAGTTTCAAGGAAGAAGTATGCTAGATTTCACCAGTTTATTTGAAAGTAATGATACAATATTGAATGATATAATATTACATGATATATTTAAATACCATTTTGAATAAAGCTTAAGTAAACCAAGTTGTTGTTGTTGTTATTGAGTCATCACCCCAGTCGTTAATGAGCCTTATCAGTAGATAACGATACACAATGAGAGTGCGAGCACAGGGTAATTAATTAGCTAATTGCCTGTACTGGGCACCTAGAATTAAAAAACCTATCTTGCGAAATTGAAGAGATATCAAAAAACGGATAGCAGCAATCGATCGGGCGTCCGCGAAAACCCCTAAATTGACACTAAACTTTTTTTTTTTTTTTTTTTTTTTTTTTTTTTTTTTTTTTTTTTTTTTAGTCGGTGAGGTTGACATGACTCGACTTTAGGGGTGTGAGTTAGAACTTTTTTTGTGTGAGCCAGAACTCTCGAATCCCTACTACTGCTGTCACCAGTAATTGTAGATAGATTCACCGATATGGTTATAAGAAATAGTCAATTGGATGATTGGATTTGTTAATCGCTACTACTAAATTGGTTGGGACATTTGGATCTACTTACTTACTTTGGTCTACTTTTGACATATTAAGACGATATATATTAAATGTCTTCTAAATATATTTTCTTTTGTAAATACATACTATACATATGTTTTCTTTCTTTCTTTATATTATTCAACAATTAGTTACAAAGGACTGAATGCTATTCCTAAATATTATACCTATCTACTACTATGCTTCTGCCTAAGAACACCCCCAATGTGTGATTTTATATGGTCACGACCGCTTTGTCAAGAGCGTTACAGCTCAGAAGTGTTGGTTTTACTTCAAGCCAGTACAATTTCATAGGTGTGAAATTTTAAAGACAAAGCCATTGTATCCCCAATATCGCAGTAAAGTAATAAGGAAAACGTAACAGGAGCCGTAAAAGGGGATTTATTAGGCTGTTATTTGTCATAAACGCCCGCGAAGCTAACGCGAGACAGATGAGCTTTTTGTGGCCTTCTATGCATTATTCAAAGGATTTTTTAGTAACGTTCCGGTATTGGAAAGGTTTTTACTTAATGGTTCATTTTAAGGTTTTGTAAATATAAGAGAACACAAACACATAGTTGACAAATGCATGCAAACAATATAGTTTTCAATTTGCTGGTATCGTATGACGTTAATATATAATTTATCACATTTTGTTATAGGTACTACTCCAGATTAATAAGAAATTTCACTAGCCGTTCAAGTTTGTAAGTTAACTTTGAGATGTACATTTTGAACTTCATGGCCCGAGAAAACTGTCCAGCGAATCCAACTGTTCTGGAACTTGTTGCAAAACTTCCCGAACGTCTGTTTAAAATGCACATTAAACATATAAATTCTGCCACTGTGTCTGGAGTATTGTACTACTTTTTGGCACTACCACACCAAAAAGTATTTTCGTTTCGATAATTGTTTTACTAGGTATGTATGGATTCGTGTTTCATTACATCCTGCCCCAATTACTATTAAGTTGTCTTAATAGAAAACCCGAGATAAATCTAGGCACCCTGATTAATCAGTCCTAGAAAACTGGTGATTCTGCTACTGGTAAATGAATTAGTGTCAACTGGTTAGTACCTAGGCCCGGACGCTGTACGGTGAACTTTCCCCCTTAATCCTAAAAGCCTCTTCAGTATTCGAAGCCCGCTCCATTTGAGTGTCAAGTTTGATCCATTCGCTAACTTCGTGCGATGCATATTGTACGATGTTTCAAATTGAGGGTAGTTCAAACAAAACTATCGGCTTAATGTCTAACAACTGTGCGGGCTGAGCAAACTTTGTACATGTTTCGTGGTTAAAAATTAACGTGTATTTGTGTTTTAGATGTGATTTGTTAACTTAGTTTCGATTAGTTGCGTTGGAATTTCAAGCAAGGCAGTCTATGAACTATAGTCTGACACTGACAGGACATGTGCGTATGTCAATTCTGAATATACTGGAAAAAATATAGCTGTCTTGCTCATACCTCATACAAGCTACAAAAAACAGACAAACATACAACAAGGGTCATCGTATGAGAAACCACTATACAAACATATATTCCGCGATCTTGCTTTTCATAAGATATATTTAGTAAACATTTACCGTATTACTAATAGTAAAGCTATAACAGTAATTCATGTTCAAAACTGTCAGTGTGACAAATACTGCAATATATTTCGAAGACTCCGCGTAATAATTTCTACTAATTCTACAATTTTACTAAACGAGAACTCATAACTTGTGAAAACACTTTGAAAACTTCCTCGACGGCTCGTCTATTCCTTTTCATAACCCCGAACTTGATAAATAGCAGAACAACTGAAATAATTACCGCCCATCGGAAAACGATTCGTTACGTCCGCTTTTCAAATTTGCTGTCCTTTAGCGACTACTGTAGAATAGACGCCTCATGAAGACGAAAAATAATGTAGATACATATATTAAAAATCTTTAATTACTAGTGTAGCGAATTTATCGCTAAAAGCTACAGATATCACACGAAACGTTACCAACGTTATCCTTGCTGATTGGTTCATCGCAATTAACGTGTGATATGACTGACGGTGATTGGTTCGCGTTACATATATGATTGACAGAACGTTCCGTATAGTAGACGCCAAGTTGTCAGATATCCCTGAGTTATAAAGCCTATGTCCGTTTGTTTTCAACTGCGAAAATTTTTGTCCGAAATTAATTTCGAACAAGTTTGGATGTTTAATTTATAGCCGCAGTTTTTCCACCAATACCGCGCCGGTACGGAGCTGGAGTACGGAGTGTTGGCAAGTTTGCGTGGCCAATTTCAATTTGGCATTCTCTTCAAATTGTTGTTCGAACTTTCGGAACTTCAAAGATTTTTGTGTATCAGTTGTGTTGTATTTTTATTTACGAACGCTTTGGTCAATGTTTTAAAAATGACAATATCTTGAGTATTTTTCTATATTTTATCATTTGATGAAAAAATTTACTGTATTATATGTAAAAGGTAGGTAAATACCTACTATACGTAGTTAGCGTGAAATGTTTGAAATTTGAATGATAGGTCTAAGTTAACTACTTTTTTTTTTTCTTTTCTACGGATTTTCTTCGAAATATTTTTATAAATTTATAAGTTTTACAGTAATGTTTTGCAACAAAAGCAATTGTACCGTAGTCAGTTTATTTGTTTAGTACTCACCTTCCTTCAGACATTTTCATTTCGTTCGTCTGGCTAATTCAATTTGGTAGTGCGCTTTTGATACATTACTCTATGTACCTAAGTATTGAATATGTCTGGACCTCGATTCGCTAGATTCTGGGTGAATATGTCTGGACCTCGATTCACTGGATTCTGGGTGAATATGTCTGGACCTGTACTTTTAGTGGATTAGTGTAGGTTAAAAACAGAATGTCGTTTGAAGTATGGCAATTTTTTTACGTTATTTCTGACCCTGAGATATTTTTTTAAATTACCGCTAGAAACGATTCCTTAAAATGTGATTAACTTTGATAACCGCATACGAACATCTCAACAAATTACGCTGCAAGCACTTCAAGTCTTATTGTAATGTAACATTATATCATTATGATTCGGCTACTTACTCGTATATAAGCTGTGCCTTAAAATTAGTAGAAAACATCCTAATTATAATAATCAGTTAATAAGATAGCGTGTTCATATTAAAACCGGTAGCTTGGTT
Source organism: Macaria liturata (assembly GCA_964023185.1). Classification (NCBI taxonomy): domain Eukaryota; kingdom Metazoa; phylum Arthropoda; class Insecta; order Lepidoptera; family Geometridae; genus Macaria; species Macaria liturata. The sequence goes on along the minus strand of OZ026807.1, from coordinate 15,360,924 downwards.
ATAAATAAGATAGTAAACACAAGACTATATAATTCACCTCACGCGAAAATAAATATTTCGCTGCGTGGCTACAAAACAAACGTCCCGATACGAAAATAGAGCACTCGCGTATTTATGATTGGTTATTTTTAATCCTTCAATCGTATTCAAGGAGCCTGTACCATCATCTTTGGTTATGTCATGTCACTTTTCGAAAAACACAAAATCACGATAATCCGTAATGATTGCTTACCATCAGGTGAATTACGGTCAAGTGCAAACCCATTACTTGTTAAAAAAGAGCCTTTACTTCTTTGCAGTGCGAAAGAGGAACGAACTGACCAAACAAATACACCTTCACTTTTATTTCATTGTATAGTTAGTTTATGATGGTTACGATATTATTATATTATGGTATGATATTTATTATGAAATTAACTTTATCCCTTCGAAGATTAGAAAGAAGATTAGAACATGCAGTAGTACCAACTTCTTCAATCTTGCTACAAACGATTGCATCTCTGAACACATTGCGCAGGTGGTGATCGATTGCTAACTCTTTGTACAGGTCATTACTCTATTTGAAGTCGGTTAGTGTGATCTAAAAATACTGCTCCGTAGATTGATCGGGGAACTTGTTAACCTGATGCTTTTGATTAGTTCACGGTAAGGTTTGTTGGGGTATTGTAATGATTGACTAAGTGTAGATGATTTGTTGGTATATTATGTATGTATGTACTTGTATAGTTGTGTGCTAGCTAATTAGCGACTCGAAGTAAGTCTGTCTGACTTTCGATACAATAAACTTAGTTATTACTTTGGTTTAATGGGATTCGATGTATAGAAACAACTTTTAATTTATAGTGCTCGTACTTAAGTAATAATTGTTTATGTCATTCAATTAATTATCCGTTACTTACTCATTAAAGTATCGTAAGTTTTTCTTCATCTACTGAAATTAGATTCTAGATATTGTAGAATAGAAGCTAGACTGGTCGTCTTAGTCGTTAGTACTCGTTTTAGACTGGTATAATAATTAAACAAAATCAAGTACCTATTAGGCTCTCATTTCGCATACAAACTACTCAGTTTATCCCCACCCATACTTGAAATCACGTGCGAACGCCGCGTGTTACAAACTTGACTATCATAATAACATCGTCTGAAGTTGAACGTTTATTTTCACGTGTAGAATAGATAACATGTCAGATTCAGAGCCTATATCATCTATTTAGACTATCAGATGTGTAGTACAAAAGTATGATTTAAGTGTATGAAAATACGGTTCATTTCATAGTCCCAATTCTATTTATTTTAAATCGTGAATAGAGTCGTTTATAAAAAGGTCTTGGTAGGGCATCAAACAGTAGGTACATATAAATATAAACGATAGCAGTACAGTTTGAGATAGCTAGGAATTGCGTGGGCGTTCCACCTGCTGTGCTGAAAATAAAGGTCGTGTTGTAAATATACAAGCCTACGGTGTAAATGTACGCCCATAAAACAGGTTCCAGAAACGCGGTAAAGGATATCTTGTTTATTTTTTATGGGAAATTATGTAACGGAATACTTACCTTGGACGTAATGAAATATTTTTTAAAATATCGGTAAGCTTCTGTGTCTTGAGACTGTGCGAAAATATTATAATTCGTATTATTTTTTTCTGGTAAAATAACCGGATTTCACGACACGTTATTGTTATACAAATTGTTGATATTTTTATTGGTTTTCATTCTTCTCACGTTTATTTCTATAAATAGAAGGAAATGACTTTTGAAGGTTGTGTTTTATCGATTTTAGTCTACATAAATTGATTTGTGATTATTATTTTTATGTCTGAGTTTTATTAACTATGTCTACTACTGTCTTTCAAAACGGCTTTGTTTTTATTAATATAAAAGGGTAACGAACCGTTAAATCAAATGTGTCAACCGAAGCTAGCTTATGAAAATCCGAAATGACAAACAGCGGCAACAATACAAAATAATAACAGGTAATATACAAAATGGGTCTGAATTTACTGACATTTCACAAAATGTCCAGTCTACCTCTGTCAGACAGGCCGCGATAAGAACTTGTCCACATATTTTGTGTAATTTATAAGTATTTTGTATGAGCAAAATATGCGGAAGCTTCATTCGGATTCCAGTTTTTTTTTCATGTATTATGCTCAAACTTGTACGTTTTTTAGGTTATCAACTTTATTACGTAAAACATTAACGGTAATTGATGATACGGGTAATGTGTCGTTTGCTACACGAACTTCTGTAATTGAGAAGAAAGAAATTACTTGAAAAATTCGATCCAATTTAAAAGTATATTTGACTTTTAGACGATCTGTTTGTTCAATAAAAAAACTCTATGGTCGATACACAGAAGACTCTTAATTGTCGACACAAAACATTCATATACCTTTATATATAGATGTAGAATTGAAAGTTAATAATGATATAAAGATCAAAAGGCCATTCAGTATTCAGTACAACCCACTGTCGTCGATAGAAGCTGAAATGATGAGAAAAGCAGCTTTACGTAGAAACATGTTAATTGTTTACCAATAAACAGTTCGACCTATTATTTGCTCCCTCGCGGTTATTGTTCCGACGGAGCGATTATATTAATCCAGGATTGACGAAATTGGATTGCCGGAGCCTTGCCCTTTGTTGTATATTGTGTTAGTGGATTATACCTTACGTTCGACTTGGTGGTATCGATAAAATTGGATTTAATAAGTTTTCATAGATATAGGACGGCAACACAAGAGTTGAAAGGTAAAAAAAAAAGAATCAAACTGGTTTGAGATCCTTTTGTTTTAATTAAAATCATCACCATCATTGGCTTGTTGTACCTAGTTATACAATTGCATCTGTCGCTCAATTAATCACCAGAAAAACCTTAGAGGTCCTGTTTAAGATAGTAAATGCCTGGAAACATTAAACTGTAGTTAGCCAATGTATTTTCTCTTTACTAATAATGTAATTTAATGACTAAAATAACCATCGATAGCCTGTATATTAACGCAATTTAAAGGAAAACAATCCGCGGCTTTTTATGAGTACGATCAATCTTGTTGATTTAATACCGTTAAGAGGAAAAACGTTTCGTGGAACCTCTTTCACGTGTTCATTACCGACTGGAGGGCCGTCGCGTGCTTTGCCTAAATACTTATATTAAGGCACGTCGGCTTGCCTGGATTTTCATATTTTTCGTACGAAAACTGTTGCCTTACAACTTTTATTTTTAGTCATAATACAAGACTTAAAGGAAAACAAAAGCAAATCTACACCTATAAAACCAGTAAAATCGGTATTCTACCAAATCAGGAAACCCGTCACGCAACCGATCCCATTAAATGGGAACAACACTATGTTGTTCCTGTTAGACATTGGGTTTGGGACATTTATAAAGCGACAATTTAATAGGTGAATAATTACTTTTGTTTTACTTTGTCTTCAATTATGACTAAAAATAAAAGTAATTAATAGATTAAAGGATTTAGTACCATGCTACTATACCAGTGTAATATCTCTACAGAGCGTTTACATGTTTGCTGAGATTTTCTTCTAGAGATTATGTTTTCTTTTGAGTTTCTCAGCTTTGTCAACAGTCTTAATAGTTTTCGTGTACGAAAATTGACCTGTGCAATCAGCCCTTAAATACCGACATTAATTCGTCTAACGACCATGCCCGTTATGTGCCCTGCTTACGATTATTAGTAAACGTAAAGCTTCTGCGTAATCGTCATGTGCTTTTTCACTAACTATTTTTTAAAAAAGTCGTAGAATATATTCTCAAATATTCAAACTCACTGCGTGAGTGATGTCATGTACTAACCTAATTCTGATTATAAAATGTTTGGTAAGATTGTATTCGAGTTTCAATACTATAACAGTGAAACTAGAAAAGCTCTTTTCCAATGATTTACATTGTGTGTGTGTGATTGTGAATGACATGGAGAAAACAGATGGGTGTATGTCAAGATAACTAATGTGTCTAACAATGTGTTGTAATTGTGAGGTGAGGTATATATCTTGATTTCTTAAACATTTACTGTAGATAGTTTTAATACGCACGATTTTAGTATTTTCTTCACTTCTTTGTTATGGTTTGAAATGTCCTACATCGTGAACTTAGTTGCAATATTTTATTCGTCAATTTTATGCAAGTCAAAGCAGTCACGTTTCTTAAAATAAAAAGTAATAAGTAAGTATAGTGGAATAATAAGATTTATTCCACTATATTTTAAGTCGTATTTTTCTTCTGCATCACTTTGATATTAAAAATCAAATTAAACTCTGCAAATATTGCAATGTACAGCTTAGCACAAACTTTTCTGAAACCCTCGAAACAATGCGTAAACCATCCCACGTGCGCTGACATTGAAATTTAACGAATGCTTTGATGTTCCCTTTGATGGATATTTTATAGCGTTTTAAACGTTTTAATACCTATTACGTGGTCTTACGCTCGGTTTATTTCGTAAATTGATTTGGATTTTAAATCTGCATTTGATTTAAGCTTAGAATTTACTTATTAATAAAAAGGCGTGAATCGAATGACACTTATAATGTAGGATTCGCTCATCGTTGTAAGGCAGTCATTATACTATGATATAGACAAATCGAGTAGGAATCCGGAGGTTAGAGAAAAATTCAAAACTCTTGACACCTAATTGCTAACCCCAAGCGTATTTCCACTTACATACCTGTTTAAATGTCCTATCAATAACAGTTTTAAGTATAATATATACAGTTTCCCGTGGACGTTATAGCTGTGGTAATAGTAACACTAAGTAATATGTTTTTGTATAAAATGTACAAGTAAAATTCTTTGTATCAAGAAAATCATTTGATTCACGTAACATGTTTATATGAATCCAAAGATGAATAAACCTTTATTACAGAACTGATAATGTCTTACACTAAACTGGGTCGAATGCATTACATGAATTGCATCTAAGCAATGCCGATGCAATAATTGCTTGCAATCACAGAGTTATCAATGACTGTCATTATAGGTGCATTACAAAGTATAGGCTGCGTATAGAGATAGATCGATCGCAACATTTCTCTGTTAGATTTGTAACTTATATCTACAAGATGTTACAAATTGCTTGCGATTGTTGTTTATATGTAGCGACTACAGTAAGCCTAAATCAAAATCAAATTGTATAATAAACTTATATCATATTATGCTATAATTCTTTTATTGATGTACAATTACTTATATTTTAATGGTGTTTTTGTATTTTTAGTAATTGCCATAAAAATAACAAACCATTTAACCAAGGAAAAGGAGGAATTTGGTGGTGTTGGTACTTGCTAAACCGAGTAATAAGAACATATAGGCATAAATTATTTAGTAATTGGTTAAACTAGTTACTTATTAAACTATTAAACTAACTAGTTATTAAACTATTTTCTACACATTCGCTATGATTGTAGTCGCTTACATTGCCAAGGAATTCCTTTTAAAATCATGAGAATATAATTTGCTCTAAGACTAGCCATTAAGCCCGGGAAAATGCTTCTAAGCGGATTAAATAGAACTATCGAGCCTGCTGCTTGTGATAACGCTTTTCTGTAGGGTGCACAGGCGCTTATTCTCTATCCTTTTCTATCTTCAGATGTAAGAGGGAGAGAACACATCATTTCACATTTAACATTTTTAACATTTCTTTTGCACATTATGGGATTTGCTCTCTTGCTGCTGGCATTGCTCTCAAAGCGTTTTGGTTCTGAATAAATCATTTATCCTAGTAAAAGAGAGAGGTAAATAAAAATATCAATGTACATAGTATCTGCTACTTCATGCTTGCTCGAATTTTTATACGAAATGGCTTTGTGCTTAGTTTTTTTTTTAGCTTGTACGGGTTTGCACTTGGCCATAGTTTGCCTGATAGCAAGTCGTCCGGTGATAGAAGGGCGCGGGCGGAGTTTCCATAGTTTGACAGTACGCACAATAAATCAAGCGAATCGTGTGTGCACCCAATTAGCATACAACTAACAAGTACAAATACAAATACAAAATCATTTATTTGCCAAATAAATTGTCACAATATGTTTGGAATCCTCTGACCTTGTGGTAGCCGTTAGGCTGTGTTACGAGGCCAGAGTCATCTCCCAGTATAATATATATAAGTAGATCTCACTTGTTGCTAATGATGTTTGTCTCCTCTATGCAAATAGCGTGAGTGCTTGAATAAGGCTTTGAAATTCGGATCAAAAAACGGACTGATCCAAGTAGTAACCAACTTAAATACTCAAACACTAACTAGCAGATCTCATTTGTAGCTAATGATGTTTATCTTGTTCTCTTTGTATACAACTGCCTCTTGTTGCAAGCAGCTACCGGTGTAAAGAGAGGTCGCACTAGATAGTGTATGCAAATAGCGCGAGTACTTGAAAGATGCTTTGGTTTCACTAACGACGTGGGGTGACGGAGTGAATTTGCACTCGGCAGCCTGTCTGGGTGCTTAGTGGAAAGCAGTACTTTTAGTTGTAATGTAGGTTTGAAGAATATTGATTAGAAGTAGGGATATAAAAAAAAAATATTAGAAAACTATACATATACTAAACTATGCACAAAATTTAAACTAACTATACACTTACATTAATGTATTATTGGGTGTCATCTTCACATTGAATTTCGGAAAACAAATCTCCGCACATAATTGAAACAAAACTAACGCAAACAGCTGTTGTTATTGTCACCACCGCAGTTTGAACGACAGGCTGTTCGGTTCACGGCGTGCGTATGATGACATTTAATGAGCTGGGGGAGTGAGTGGTTTTGTGTATATCTATTATGGTGGTATGAGTGTGTGTTGTAGCTTTATATGTGCTTTGTGTAGGCTGTTAGTTTTGAAGTGAAGTAGCTAGTTGGTTCGTAGAGATGCGTGAACTTTATTATATATTTGTCTTGGTAATACCAGTTTGTATTACGTTTGTAATGTTTGGACGCATGGAGGGAGTTGGGGGAGACCTTTTCCCAGGAGTAGGACAATATAGGATAACAAAAAAAATACCAGTTTGTAAAATTGACTAATACAACTAACATTTAGATTAAGCTTAGTTAGTATATTAATTATAATAATTGCACGCCTAAAATGGTAGAATACAAGGGACATCAACTCTATCATATCATCTTTATCTTATAAATGTTTATCTTCTTTATAAATAAAAATGAATTGTTGTTCGTTAGTCTGATTAAAACTCGAGAACGGCTGAACAGATTTATCTTATCTTAGTCTTGAAATGTTCTTGGAGGTCTAGGGAAGGTTTAAAAGGGAAAAAATAAATAAAAAAAATACAAAAGTTTAGCTCGCAGTACGAAGTCTGCCGGGACAGCTAGTCTTTAAAATATTAGAATGATATTGATTTCCAATGTTTTGTCCTTCTTAAGACTTGAGTGAGATCAAGTACTCCATTGCAAGTTTACAAGTAGTTCTTTTCAGACGCAATCCAGTGTAGCGAACAGACTGCTTTCTAATTATTTTCAGCCTTTAATTAAATTGGATTGTAACATTATTAAGTAACTAAATACCGTTCGATAAAACATTCATTTCATTTCATTAAGCGTAAGCTTAGTATGGAGCTAGATGGCGCTGTGTGATATGTCCTGAAATATTTATTTATTTATTTATTTATTCCACGCTATCCTATCTTTACTGCGAAAAATGTTTATATACTCGTAGGTATGTACAATGTACACACAGGCCTGGTAATATAGATCTCATACCTCTCAGCAGATCTAATAAGCTCCAGTACATTTCCTTTATACCCAGTAGCATCTTCCAAGCACCTTTTATGATACTCTCTGTATATTGCAAGTTTTATAACTGCACGTCTCAGACAATAACACTACGCGAGGTGAATTCTACTGCAAGCCTTAGTTGTTGACTAGGTGACTGTTTGTAGATATTGTATCTAACGTAATAAACTGTGGGTAGGTAAGAAACGTTTGTATACCATAGCGATTATTACGACTACTAGTACACATTACATACGTCTTCATCTTAAACGCTCCACTACCTTTTTTAACACTTAAATTCAGTGGCACCTTCCACAAGCACCTTGCGTGATACTCTCTGTATATTGCAAGTTTTATAACTGGCACGTCTAGACAATAACACGGCGCGAGGTGAGCGAGATAAAAGTGGGGAACTACAGCCTTCCCGTGCAAGCTGTGGTGGCTGAGCAGGGTAGTGCATGTAGATACTGTATTCATTTATATTGCAATTATTTGTCCCATAGCTTATGGCTGTTATCTCTGTATGTAATGTGAGAGATTCTATTTTTTAATAAGTAGAGTAGTTAAGATAATTTTTATTTTATTTATAATTCTAATTGAATTTGTTTTTATAATTTGAATGCATTTTTTTATAGTATTTTTTATCATTTATTATGTATGTACTAGATTTTGACTTTCATAAGTGTGCAAAACTAAGTTTAGTTTTATACCAAATGAAGAAAGAAATAAATAAATAAATATATGGAGATGCCCGCTGTCAAAATTATCATGCTAACTATATTAGATAAGGCATATTTATTCATTTTATAACATTAATAAATATCTTTATCTTTATCATAATGGTTTCGTTTGGATGAGAAGTCATACGAAAAATCTTTTTACCTCCTTCTGAAGATATGGCTGGTTAATCTATGTATACAAACAATTTCAGTTAAACATAGTTTTTAAATCTTACAATATATATATATGAAATTTATTATCAGAGCTTATTTTTATGGTATCGCGTATAAATACGGTCTAGATACGAAGTACACCTTAAAACTGCATTGCAACCTACCGTCCATATTCTCTGTTAGCAAGCACATCACGCTCGGCTGCCGTAAACTTAGCGTATTTATGTTGCACCCCTTTCAACTACCTACCTACATATATAACTACCTACCTGCTTGCGCCGATCCCGGGGGTGTGTCTGAAAACTTTATTTACTACTTACTACCCATTGGTAAAGGAAGGAAACGGAAAAATGGGACACGGGTAGCTAGGCAGAGTTGTTTATTGGTTGTCTCGGTGACTGTTTATCTACTCTTTTTTTTGTTAGTAAGCTTTTTAATTCAAATTATTATTTAGGCTTCTTTAAAACACTTAAAAAAGCTAGGTAGTAAAACACTTACAAAAGCTAAGCAACGTCATCTATACGGGTACTTGTTCTATAGATACGTCTGAAAACTTTATTTAATACTTACCTACTACCTATTGGTAAAGGAAACGGAAAAATGGGACACGGGTAGCTAGGCAGAGTTGTTTATTGGTTGTCTCGGTGACTGTTTATCTACTCTTTTTTTTGTTAGTAAGCTTTTTAATTCAAATTATTATTTAGGCTTCTTTAAAACACTTAAAAAAGCTAGGTAGTAAAACACTTACAAAAGCTAAGCAACGTCATCTATACGGGTACTTGTTCTATAGATACGTCTGAAAACTTTATTTAATACTTACCTACTACCTATTGGTAAAGGAAACGGAAAAATGGGACACGGGTAACTAGGCAGAGTTGTTTATTGGTTGTCTCGGTGACTTTTTATCTACTCTTTTTTTTGTTAGTAAGCTTTTTTATTCAAATTATCATTTAGGCTTCTTTAAAACACTTAAAAAAGCTAGGTAGTTAAACACTCGCAAAAGCTAAGCAACGTCATCTATACGGGTCATTGTTCTATAGATACGTCTGAAAACTTTATTTACTATGTATTTACAACCTATTGATAAAGGAAGGAAACGGAAAAATGGGACACGGGTAGCTAGGCAGAGTTGTTTATTGGTTGTCTCGGTGACTGTTTATTTTGTGGATTTCTTTAGTGTACTCGTATTTGTTTTGCTGATCGTTGTTAGCCTCAGTATCTACCTGTAACAAATATCAATAAAAGCGAAGGGCTATTTCGCGATCTCTTAAAACTATACGATAATATGAAAATTTTCTTTGTAAGTAGTTGCTTACATTCTCTGTGTAACTTCATTAGTTTACCGCTTGAATTATCGATAGTATGTAGAGTAAGGTCCAATCATTCATTCCAACAAATTGTAAATAAATAAATATTCCGGAACATTGCACACAGCGCCATCTAGCCCCACACTAAGCAAACGCTTGTGTCGAGGGTACTAAATAACGGATATAATAATTACATACTTTTCTTTTGTAAATACATACTTATTATACATACAAACGACCAGACTCAACACAAGCAATCATAAATTTTAAAATGCATAAATAGTTGTCACGCGGGAATCGAACCCGCAACCCCTAGATTAGAAGGCAGAGCCACTACCAACTAAGTTAACAGGCCAGTGAACTAAAAATACTACTGTTTGCGTTCAGATGTTGTACTTATGTACTTTCATCTTGTAACCTAGTTAGTACAGCCATTTGCAAACAAGAACCTTAGTCCAGTAAGAAACTTACGAACCAACCTATTAACCAGCGTTTATGTACCTACATACATACATACGATGTAACCATAAAGCTAACGTTATGTTTATCTCGGTACGCCCGCGGGGTGTGTCCGCCGATGTTTACTGCCTCGACTGATAGTAGATAGATACATGCTGCTCCACAGGGTTGTATGGGACTAGGAATTATGAAAAATCTAACCTATTCCTAGGTAAAAAAAAGAATTTTGTCTATAGAAGACTACACACATTAGTCATAAGTTGTATTTCTTTATAATGTGTCATAATGTAGGAATTTGGTTTAGGAAAAGTAATGTGTGTCTGTGTGCTTTCAGAAAAAAACCTTAATCTAACTAAAGAAATTCGTAAGAGAGTGGCCAACACTGGTGTTGGGAGTTTTCAAACCGCTCTTGGGGCATCTGATAAGACTAAAGTATTATTTCTGACCGCACATGTAAGCAAGTTAGTTATATCCTTTAAAAAAAACAAATAGACCGGCCCGCACACAATTGACAATTAAAAACCCTTTGAGGGTATATTGTGTTCTTCATGTACCATGCATAAGATCTGCAATATTTTATTGAAAACACAATAATACAATAAATGATTTGACTTTGACTTTAAGACGTATCCGTGGATGATATCAATAATACTAACATTATAAATGTTTTTTTCTGGAGCAACATATATATGACAATAATCTTAGATTACAGTTTATCTAGGATAGATAAACTGTAATCTAAGATTATCCTGTAAATAATTTCATATAATATTTATTGCAAGAAACCTTGTAGATAATAGTATATATGTATGTTAGTCTAGTATATATGGTCCTCGGAAATTGTAGCATCAATATCATAGTGATCTCAACCACTCCTCACGGCTGAGTAGCTCAATAAATGGGAGATATAGCTTCGTTCTATATTGTTTGGTATAGCATTTCGAGTTGTGTTAAACATTTTTTTTATTTTTACTCGCATCTTATGGCAGTAGTCTAAAATAAATTAATATTTAATTTATTTTGAAAGTTTAGTGAAGTCTATAATACTAATGTTTATAGCTTAAAATTGACACTTAATTGAACTTGAGATTGATTTGAACTTAAAGTAGTTACGTCTAAAAGATAAATATGATAATTTAGCGAGATCATCAGTTTTTGTCGACCTCTTGTTATATACAGCAGTATACGTGCATGCTTTGCCGTAAACAGCTTCTTTAATACATCAAACTGAGATAGAGATACATATTTTTGTACTCTAGTAACATCTTTTTGCTGCCAACATGTCAGTTTTTTTCTTTCAAAGAGAAATACACCTTATGCTTAAATGTGTGTTTTTCCTGTGTTAATTTATGTCAACAAACAACTTTTATGTCGAGCAAATTCCAAATCAAAGACCCTTATCAATATCGACTATTTACATACACAAATATCAAACACTATCGGCGCAAGATAACAACGCGCTCGGATATAATCTGAAGTAAAATGTTCTTACTAGGAAACAAATTTGCTTGTCAATATGTGAGTGTCGGTATACGGCGCGCTGCATGCCGCTGAGGATAGAGAGAGAGATGGAGGAAAATGATCAGCCCCCTTAGACAAGAGGCGTATGTTACTGAGCCTTCTGACGCATACTTATGGAATAGAAGGACCAATGTACGGGATTGACATGAAAATTCCCCCCGCGGAGCGCATCGTGATGTCATTACCATTGGTCTTTCTATTTCATAAGTATGCGTCAGTACGCTCACTAAAATACGCCTCTTGTCTAAGGGGGCAGAGATAGGCACGTGGATGGTGGTCACGACCCTCAGTTATGAGGAATACGACGCAAGAAGGAGGATGTGAAACTGCTGCCACCAGTATCACATACTCTATTTACTATGTACATGTCCTTGTCCAATATATTTCCTTCGACAACATGTTTTTTCTGTCCCAATCGAGTCGTTCCGTCACATCCAGGGTCGTTCCTTTACTCCCCTATTTGTTTGTAGGTATTTGTAGGTCGGCCTTGCAAAACATTTCATTGAGGAGAATTCGGTAGCTTTGTAGTCTTGACACACTACGAGATAAATAATAAATAAATAAATAAAATCCTTTATTTATGTATTACAAAGTGTATAAGTACCACCAAAATCACTAAAATATAATGTAAAAGTAGTAAGTTATAAAGGTATGTTAGTGAGGTAAATTGATCTCTGCACTAAGTGTCACAGGGACCTTGTGTTGCAGGGCTGCAGTATTTCTCGCCGCGGTTAGCTTTTTCTTACAATATTACACCAAGATTCACTAACATGGTCTGCGATGTCACGGAGATCTTCATAATACTCGTATACGACAGGAGTATAAAATTGAATATCATGTTTTTAATAAGACTTCAATAACGAATGGTGTGTACCTAACCTACATTTAAAAATATCGTTATTTCTTTGCTACTCATAGCCCAATGACATCTGGAATAGCTTATCATAATAATCTAACAAGTCTTTCTATCTTATTATTATCTCTTATAAGAAAGTCTTCGTTCTTTTATCAGTCACGAGAGTGTGTATTATGTGCTATTAATTATTTGTAAACCGTCGATTTTCACTAGTTACACCTACAGATGTCAATAGCTTACGAAATGATATCAAAATTGGTAGTTTTTTTAACTTGAACGGGTTTGCACTTTGCCATAGTTTAGCCTAAGATGGAGCGTGCTTACCCTATAAGAACCGATTCACTATCGCTTTGAAGATCGCTGGATTATAGTGCGTGGGAAACAGAGAGTCAGGCAGACCACAACCTTTTAGTTTTTAATGTGTCTCTTCTCTCAGTGTGCCTAAGCTATCTTTAGCCGTGCCGTGTCGAACGCCTGTACTATTGCGTATCCTCATCTACGTTCATTGTCTTGAGCTTAGTCCGGACGCCGGTAAATTGGATTCCTTCTTAACATTGCGAAAAATACGATTCGACTTGTTCTGAGGTATAGATTTGCGTTTGCGTTTAAATAAGAGTGTTTACCAATTTGTATTTGAATACGAATCGTCATTTGGTACGCGTGGTAATTTGTATTATGTTTTTTCTATATTCTTCTATAATTTCGGAGTTTCGATGTTTATTAGATTAAGTTTCGAAATATGTTTTGCTCTTTTTCCCTATAATTAGATTTGAGATAATCCCCCAAGTGCTTAGAACCTTCCACGGATGACATGTGTCTTCGAAACATATTTGTTACAAAGTTTTCTTTTCCAGCTAAGCGACTGCTAAGTCACATATAATTGACTGGCCTGTTAGCTTAGTTGGTTGTGGCACTGCCTTCTAATCTAGAGGTTGCGGGTTCGATTCCCGTATGACACAAGTATTTATTAATTTTAAAATGTATAATTACTTGTGTTGAGTCTGGTTGTTTGTATGTATAATAAGTATGTATTTACAAAAGAAAAGTATATAAGTATTATATCCGTTATCTAGTACCCACGACACAAGCGTTTGCTTAGTGTGGGGCTAGATGGCGCTGTGTGGAATGTCCCGGAATATTTATTTATTTAATTTGATAAATAAGTCATCGGTGTACGGTCGGGAACGCACTGGTCGTATTCCCACCGAGTCACTCTGCTAACCGTCTATAAATAACTTATAGTGCTATTGCATTATATTTGATGCAAACACATTCTACAAGAAGACTAACTAAGATGTAGGTTACAAACACAATCTCTAAACATAATTCAATCGACTGCGTACGGCGCGTGATAGGACACCGATAAATAATAATGAGCAACAATATGCAAATGAGTTTGATGTAATCTCGTGATGTATTAGGATGTCACGTCCCACGTCTCAAGGAGGACTGTTACTATTGTTTCATTGGTACTGCTTGATTTGTGGTACTTAGTTTATTTCATATTTTACAGAAAGACATTTTGACCAGTAAGACGTGTTAAACAAAAATCATACAAGAGAATCTTGGGTCGGAGGTGGAGCATAGATGTTCTACATATAGGTACTGCGATATACCTAGTTGATCAAATAAAAAAAAACAACGAATACTGAAAAGTGATCCAGGAATCGCCGAATCTAGAGTAAATATTATGTATCTTTTATGTAACAGACACTACAAATCTTAGGCACAGCCTCCTACAACGTTAGGTGATTTCATTTCATGTCTATTTTTAGTATAGGATTTCTATACTAGTATCAAATAACGATTACTCAAGTTCAAACAATTACTTACACGATTCGGACATAATGATACTTCAACAACCCATACAAAATAATCCTAAACCAATTCTAAAAATACATGTAAAGGGCACATTGAACTTTTATAGGTAGATAGATATAGATACCTTAATAAAAACTAAACAAGCCTCTCTAAGAATGATGATGTCATGAGAATTAGTGGCACGCACCACGATACCATTAACTATGTGTTAGGCTGTAGTCATATAGACGGGAGACAGTGTATGACTATTTGTCATAGACTGTCAATGTTAGACAATGTCAGTGTCAGCTTAGATAGGCTAACTGGTAATTTTGTAGTTATAGTTCGTATAGATAGGTCCTGAAGATGTTATGGTGCATTTGTGTTGAGTCTGGTTGTTGCTATGTATAATAAGTATGTATTTACAAAAGAAAAGTATATATGTATTATATCCGTTACCTAGTACCCATGATACAAGCGTAAGCGGGGCTAGATGGCGCTGTGTGATATGTCCCGAATATTTTTATTTTATTTTATTTTTATTTGTATAGTATAGTATTCACTAGTAATTTATAAGCACGTATCTAGAGATAAAAATGTTGCATCTCTTTAGTTTGTGCCAAAACAGGTTTAAAAATTTTGAAACTTCTAAAATACTGACAATTTCATCTTATTTTTTTTCTTTGGTGTCGTTTTGGAATTCAAATGCTCTAACTTATAAATCACTAGTGACTGCTAAAATAACATTGTACAAGGTTTGTCTCTTATCAAATTCGTTCTGTATACACCCTTATACTAACTACCTCTATGTACGCAATAAAGATATCGTACATAATTCTTTCCTTCATTGAAGAATGTCATGAACGGCTTCCCTGTTGATAAGTGGCCGTAAAAACGCCTGTTAACAACGATATCTTATAATTAAACAATTAACAAGAGGCCATTTACTGTTTCATTCATTCGGAAAGTAATTACAAGTTATGTAGGTACAGGAATCACATTACATAGGCGAAAGCAAGAGTGTCTTGTATAGTTTTATTTATTATTTTTTATTTTAAATTCAATTACATACAATACTTACAGTTTACACCAAAACGCACAGTATGTTATAACTTCCAGATATACTTATATTTTACAATACCGAGCTTTATAAAAACTTGGATCACTATTAAACATTATATAGGTACAACGTAACATAGAATTAAATCTAGTGTTGAATATATCAACCTCAGGGATTTGTTAGTTTAGTTTGTTTATTTTAGACTTAGATTACCTATGTACTAGATTAATAAATAGGCTATATATTCTTATCTTTTTGGTCATAGCATGGCCTGTTGAGCGCGAATCGTTGAGATATGTCAGAGGCCTAAAGCGAACCTTAATGATATTTGGAAATTGTCGGCACTGGAATTGAACGGTAATATACATAGCATAGTTTAATTACGGTATACGATAAAACATATTTGATGAATAGATTGTAATGGTTATTCCATTATTTACACTAATATCTAAATAATAGTATCTTGACTCTGCACTTCACCGAACACTCTCCTCTTGGTTTGGTCCGCTCGCACCGGACACATAAATACAGATTTAGTCCGTCGGCGGACGCATCCTGTGATCAGCGGTCGGCCGATGTTATTCGCATTATGCTTTCTTGCCGGCTTGGCTTCGTCACCTTCATTGATCTTGTAGTATATGAGGTCAGTGTGAAAGTGCATTGAAATGAATGAATGAATAGCGCATTGATAATTTTATTTATAACTCGTCTACGTAACCGAGACAGATGGTTTTGACAAACTTTCCCGGGGCTTTATTTTATTAGCATTCCATCACATCAGAGTGTATTTAAATTCAAATTATATATAACTTAGGAAATATGCTAAACATGTTTTGTAAGCTTCAGTGTTGCTTATCTTCAGGCTAACTGTAGGCTTAATACGATTATTTTTTTTTCTATCAAAATTTTTCAAACTTCAACGTAGATAGCAGTATAAAATTTTTAGTAAACTGTCTGTGTCAATTTGTCATTCAACGTAACGACTATGAACTTGGCCATGTTCCCTGAAATTTTAATATCCACATTTATTTTACACCATTACTCATTCCGTCTGATATCATATAAATCATCCTAGAGTGTGTGTATATAAATAGATTTATATATTTGGCTGTTCTATTTATACCTAATAGAAGTCATAAAGTATGATATATAGTAACGATGAAAATTGTTTATCAATTACGGAGCTTATGCTTAATATTATTAGGATTTGAAAAATCTTAGATGGTCTAATCTATTTCCACGCATCATTTCAATCAAATTGACACAAACTTTTCAGCGTGCAAACGGAAAAAAAAACGTTTTACAAACTATTGCTTACATGTGTGTAACTTTTATACTAAAACTAAAGCGTTCTAAAATATTCCTAGCAATATATTCACATTAACCTCAACCTCCTACCCCGCCCTTTATCAATTTCACAATCAATTCATCCAACTATAACTCACATTGAAATGTCCACTTTGAATTCAGAGACCATTCCTCATACATCTCTATCGGCGATCAATCTAATTAGAATGCACTTGACGTGTAATCAAATTGAGAGGGTCACTAGCAGCACCCTTGTAATTGTATTCATTATAACTGGAGACGTAGAATTGTATTGGACTGGTCTTAGAGTAGCATGGTTGTACGATAATATATGGTAACCTCTTGGCCAACTACCAAATAGAATAATAAAATATATATATAAATAGATTCGTTTTAAGGATTTACGCCTACATTTAAATCTGTAAAGCTAAACATAAATATTTTTCTTTTTTATTTTTTTACCAAATGTAAAAATTTGTCGCTAAACGCGGCGTAAGACAGCCTCGTTTAAGACAGTTCCTTTCCAGTACAGGTAAGGTCCACCATTGGTCGCAGTGTCGTCAATGCGAATGTCGCTTTAGGTGAGCTGTATGCAAAATTTAATGCAAATAAATGTATAATGAAAAAAAAACTGTGCAATATAAGAAAAAATATTGTATGATCTGTTGGTCAAATGCTTGGACAGTCCAATGTGAACAATATTTCCTATTTTTATAAATGGGATATTTTTAATTTCGAGCAGAGGTATTATTATCAGACTCAAACTTTATTCAGTTTTCATGTACAGATAGTACATGCCTTGGTCAGTCTTTAAATGTGTTACGTCGACGATTATAACCCGGCATTAATTGAATCAGTGCGGGACCGGCGTCGGCTATTTCCCTCGCTACAGACGTAACGAGCCCCAAATGGACTGAACTCTTCTCTTTCTGTTTGCCTAGTACTTTGGGTAAAAGGTTTGAGATATTCAAGGATAGGACAGTACATAAAAATACAAGTACCTAATATTTAAAATTTTAGGATTCAGTTTTTTTAACCCTTTTATGTATTTTAATCAAATTACTAGATCTTGATAAAAATAATCCAGCAGTCTCGTTTCAGAGCTAGTTTAATTTCAGTATAAGCATGACACATATCTAACCACAAATACTCTTGTTCAGGTTACGATTACATATACATGTCAGACATGAAGAAAATAATATAATATCTCAATATTTTCCTTTCACTCGTCACTCTAATCCCTTTAAACAGATCCCCAATTTCGTGCTAATCTAATAAAATAATACTGCAACTAAACGATCGGTTCAAAGCCCTGTATTAACCTTTAAGCAGTATTCAATATTGTCTACATGCAGAGTTTAATTTGAATATTGGGCTTATTAAACTTGACGAGGTTCACTAACGACTGCAACCCTCAATAATGTTAAAATTAGCTAAGTCTGAAAATTTTAGGCTTTTCAAACGTTGTGCGAAACCTAATTTTGTGTTGCTCAAATAGCCACTCCGAATATTGGAAATCTGAGATTTCTGAAAATGTTTGAAGAGTCTCTCGAGATTCTAACTTAAAAACCTTTTAAGCGCTTGTTTGATAATTTGATAACCTAATTCAATTTGTTCCCTTCTTCTGTGCCTTCAATACTTCAGTATTATATTATAGGTCGTACTAGAACCTATACGATAAGCTTATTATCGAAACATTTATTTTCTTAAAATATGAATAAATAAGGTATGAACCAGTTCTAGTAAAATATTACCTTAGTAATATAAATACTTTATTTACTTTGTGTAACTTGTGTTGGTGTGCAATAAAGATATGTATTATATTATATTATTACCTTCGTGAAGCGTTTTAGTATTTAATCAAATAATTATAAATAACACAATTTAGCAACAACTTAATCCTCACGATACCAGGGCGTTATGAGTCGCAAGAGTTTATTCACATACCTTCAACCTTCTACCAACAGTAACATAAACTTTGCCTACATTATGTACCTACGTAATAATTCCGTGACCTCCGCACGCATTTATGTACAATATTGGCATTCCCCGCTGTGGAATAGATTAACTTGGTCTTAGAACTTATGCAAAATAACTACAGCGAACGGATAAAAAGGGAACTAAAAAGTTCTGCCCGGATTGGGATAATGAAATCCAATATTTTACATAAGTGCTGCAACCAGTCGCGCGTAAATTTATGCAGAGTCAAAGTAAATAGGTAAATCTTACATGTGGGTTATGTTATGAATATTGTAAGGATTTGTTTTATGGTGATTGTTGCTATTGGGTCCTGTGGTTTACTTTATTGTCATTGTTCTATACATTCAAGTAATTATTTATGTTTATATTGGGAATGTATGTTTCTTTGTTCGGTTTTTATTTATTGTTTTCTATGTAATATTTACAGCTACACAGTTCTATGTTAATGAAATGTCTTATGTGTAGATGTTATTTTCTTTATTTGAGCGTATAAGAAATTTTGACAAAATGTTGGCTGTGTATTTTCCTTTAAAGATATAGCGTTTCCAATATTTTTTTTATGAAAATATGGATTATTATTGATGATTATATTTACGTACAAGTTACGTAAATCGCAATTGTTCCCTAAGAAATAGAAAGCGTATCGTGTCCAAGGCTGCAATTATATTTATATCGCTAAATATTCCGCTATTTTTAATTTTAATGTCGCATTTACTTTAGCCTTCGTACTTTCGGACCGACCAAGATAACACGGGTGGCACCACTTTCGTTTTCTTTCTATTTTTCTGGTCAGAACTTTTTAGTTCTAATTACATACGCTCGCAGTGTTATCTTGTATCATTTCTATTTGCAGAAGCTATATGCGTTTCTATTTGTAAATATTATTCCAACAGTTCTAATTATATACTTTATGTTTCCTGGCTCTGAGATTGTTGAAGTTTATTTAATTTGTGTTTATTTTCTTAATTAAAATTCTTCTCGCGTTCATTTGCGATTCATTTCCTTGCGTGTAATAATAATAGATTATTTATTCATATTAGTATATTCTTAGTATTATTTTGTCTTAGTATTGTTAGTAGCATATGTCTGTACCTGTCTTCTTCATCTTGTCGAATGAGAGTGGCCAACTCTGGTGTCGAGAGTTTATCAATAACCGCCATAAGGGCCTAACGAAAAGCTCTTTTCTTGTATTATCTCCGGAGTAGAGTTTTAGAGTTACCAAGGGACACAAAGTTAGTTATGGCTGAGATAAAATAATATTAAGGAAAAAAATAAACGTTCATACTGAGAACTACAAAATAAATAAGTATACGTGGGAAAAATTTAGAAAATGCCCAGGCATAGTCCATATTATCTTATGTGAAAAGGCATCTTGCCCAGTATGCTGGCGGCATTACCTAGTTGGCAGTGCTGATGCGTTAAGCCAGAAAGAGGTCAACATCACTGTTACATGTCAATGTCTAAAGCAATCTACAAAGTCTTATTACTCTTTGCGGTTGCCTAGAAGAGATCGCTTTCAGCGATGAGGCCGCCATTTGTGGCATAAGATTTTCTTGTTTGTATTGTGTTTTATTTTATTTGCGTGTCCAATAACGCATTAATCTATCTATCTATCTATGTATTACCTAAACGTCTCTTGGCTCTAACCGAGGAAGTGTTCGACTTGACAAACGACAATAATGAAGGAAACTGTCGCCGGCCCCGATACTAGAGGCCGTCGTCAGACCGAGCGCGGAAAAAATGGACTCGCTTCATTGGTGGATCGGTGGGTGAGGTGGTGCGCTGGATATGACAATTGTATTTAAAACTAGCAGCGCCCCGCGGTGTTACCGGCGATAATCCGTAATTAAAAGAAGTCTATGTGCTAATCCAGTTTGAGAATGAAGAAGGAACAAACTTACGAACTCACGAATAAACTGTCGCTTTTATAATATTCCTGTGAAGTGTGAGTGTTTTCTATCGCCTAATTTTAGTTCACGTTTCATTACAAACAACCTGAAATTAAACATCTCTTCAGTGTATGATGAAGCACGTTTTTCTTAAAAAAAACCTGATGCTTAATAAAAGCCGGAGAAGTAACTTCAAGTCTTGCTGTTTCTAATTTATTAATTCTAAGTGTTTTAATTCACAAATGTTTACCTTAAAACTTGTATTTATTTAGTTAAAACTTGTACCAGTGTAATAACGCTTCGTGTCATTTCCAGTTTTAATATTAATGCTATAGCGCATAGGCGCGAAACGGAAAGTGAACGGTGATCTGTGGTCGATAGAAAATGAATCGTAGACACAAAAACAACACATTGAAGTTAACAATCTACTCTATAGTTCCATTTAGAAGCAATGTAGTTTCAACTGAGAGAAACTGCTAGATATTGTTCATTAAAGTAAGACAGTTGGTCTTTTATTAAAATTTTAGGAATGTTGTTGTAAAAATAAGAGGATAAATTTTATTATGACTTTACCAGTGTCTGCAATGTCTGCATGAGTTATCGTCACGTGACAAAAACGTTAAAAATAAATCGAGAATTACCTCTATAACCAGTCTCCGCTAATATGATTTAATGCTCATGGCTAACAGACCTTATATAGTTTGAATCATTGTTTACAATGAATTAGTACGTCTGAGTAAACTTGTTTTACGATTTTCAAGTGATTCACAAACAATATTGTCAACATTGTAACTCCCACGCTGACTTCGAGTAGCTATTGCTTACATATTCAATATTTCGCAACTTTATAGAATCGGTGTCAATTGATGTGGGTTTGTGTTATGGAAATTGTAGGCTTTCCGGGAACTCACTGTTTGAGGAAATTTGTACACGGTAAAAAAAGAATTGTCCCGTCAATAAAAAAAATATTGTTAGAAATTCCAAGACAATATTTACTTAATTTAACAATATATTGTCACTCTGAAAATTTCCATTTCCTTCAAAGTACAAAAAAATATTGTTGATTTATTGTCTCAAATCAAGTAAATATTGTCAGGTAAACATTTTGAAACTTTTAGTACAATATAACGATTAATCTTGTATTAACAATGCTAGATTTGTTAACTGGGCACTATTATATTGTTAAATCGACGATTTACATTGTCCTATTAAGAATATAGTACACTTTGTAACATTAAGATAAAATAATTGTCAAACTAACAATGTCGTTGTTCTTTTAAAACATGTCAAATAATTCGATCAAGATTTCACAATTACTCATTTTAAAACATGTACTTTTTCATGAAAAGTCTGACAACTTCTCAGACGAAGATTAAACATTTTCAATGCAAGAATATGTTATATGGTAACTTGGATTAACAAGTAGTTTTGATAGAAGATCAAATATTTCTTAGATCAACAATATCAATTGTTCAGCCAAAACGTTTTTAAATTTTGTAATAAGTTCCACATACACTTGTTTCAAAACAAGAATATTATATAAATAACGCAGCATATTATTAAATGAAGATTAAACATTTTCATTGCGAGAATCTGATATGGTTAATAGGAATTACAAGCGGTTTTGATAGAAGATCGATTATTTCTTAGAATAACAATATCAATTTGTTCAGCCAAAATGTTTTTGATTTTGTAATAAGTTCCACATATACTTGTTTCAAAACAAGAATATTATATAAATAACGCAGCATATTATTAAATGAAGATTAAACATTTTCAATGTCAGAATCTGTTATATGGTTATTAGGAATTACAAGTGATTTTGATAGAAGATCGATTATTTCTTAGATCAACAATATCAATTGTTCAGCCAAAATGTTTTTGATTTTGTAATAAGTTCCACATACACTTGTTTCAAAATAAGAATGTTACTTATATAAATAACGCAGCATATTATTAAATGAAGATTAAACATTTTTAATGTCTAGAATCTGTTATATGGTTAGGTATTAGGAATTACAGGTGATTTTGATAGAAGTTCGATTATTTCTTAGATCAACAATATCAATTGTTCAGCCAAAACGTTTTTAAATTTTGTAATAAGTTCCACATATACTTGTTTCAAAACAAGAATATTATATAAATAACGCAGCATATTATTAAATGAAGATTAAACATTTTCAATGTCAGAATCTGTTATATGGTTATTAGGAATTACAAGTGATTTTGATAGAAGATCGATTATTTCTTAGATCAACAATATCAATTGTTCAGCCAAAATGTTTTTGATTTTGTAATAAGTTCCACATACACTTGTTTCAAAATAAGAATGTTACTTATATAAATAACGCAGCATATTATTAAATGAAGATTAAACATTTTTAATGTCTAGAATCTGTTATATGGTTAGGTATTAGGAATTACAGGTGATTTTGATAGAAGTTCGATTATTTCTTAGATCAACAATATCAATTGTTCAGCCAAAACGTTTTTAAATTTTGTAATAAGTTCCACATACACTTGTTTCAAAACAAGAATATTATATATATAACGCAGCATATTATTAAATGAAGATTAAACATTTTCATTGCGAGAATCTGTTATATGGTTAATATGAATTACAAGCGGTTTTGGTAGAAGATCGATTATTTCTTATCAACAATATCAATTGTTCAGCCAAAATGTTTTTAAAATTTGTAATAAGTTCCACCCTATTTGTTTCAAAACAAGAATATTATCTATTTAGATAACGCAGCAAATTATTAGTTCAAAATTTAACATTTTAAATGCAAGAATCTGACAGAACAACTTGAGCCAAAGTCGATGTAGTGGGGGTAAGTACGCGCATGTACACTTCCGGACATATTTTATTGGTCATTATTGGCGTTTGTAAAATAATAGCTGCGCCCTGCGTTTTTGCAGCCAGACATGCGATTTGTTTGCGGATGCATGGCCCGCTATTATGTTAGTATGTTTGAGTTTTTGCGAGAAATAGGTTAGTAAATTTATATAGATATGTATACAATGATTTGACTGATTATGTTTTTACTTAATTTTGTAAGTATCTGACTGACATGTATAATAATTTTATATTGTCACATTAATTATTATGTAATTGTATTTTTTTTTAAACTCGATAATTTTATAATTAATGTAATTGGTGTAATGCCGTTATGATTAAATAAATAATAATAAATAAATAATAATAAATACCCGCGTTTATCCGGGGTAAAAAGTAGTCTATGTCCTTTTTCTTTCTTTCTATTCCAGAGTATACGCTATCTTCATACCAAATTTCATCAAATTCGGTCAAGCCGTTAGAGCATGAAGGAGTAGCCTTTAGAGCAAACATACATTCATACAGTTACATACTCGCAAACTTTCGGATTTATAATTTATTGCGATTCTGTAAAGTTGTAATTATTTTTATTTAAGTAAACGAGACAAGTTTTAGCCACTAGCTGCGCAACCAATAAAAACGTAAAAACTTAAATATAAAGCTTACAAACTTTAACAACAAAACTTCTAAACTCGAAATAGCCTATTGACACTGCACGCAAGTGTAGTCGGATGCTAGCGGAACGTGCGCGCAGCGCGGGGAACAGCGGCCAACCGATCAGAACAGACCGATTATTTTACATCACAATATGTGCTCAAACAGGCACTTAAGAAAGTTAATAACTTCAATTCAAGCACTATTTTAACCTTTTTATATGTTCAGTATTGATTTAAAGATAATATACCCATATTAGACAGTTAATTTGTGATTCGATTTTGGGAAATTTGTGGTCCGAGGAATCGATTCTTCGATTAATCGATTTGAGATCGCCATCCTTAATTGATACCGGACAGCGAGCAGCGGGAGGTGGGCCAAGTTGCCCTTCCACATCCTGGACAGCAGGATGCAGAACTCGTGCAGTGTGACAAATTCTCTTACCTATCCCGTTCAGTGTAAACTGTGTGTGACATACACACAAAATTATGAAACATGTAATAACAGTGTGACCTGAAGTGCTTTTTTTTTTCAGGAAACAAAATAAGTTCAGAACACCTTCCTAAACTAACACAATCCGAATTGAAAGAACTTTGCCCAATATTAGGTGTTCGTCTGGAATTAAAAGAGCATATTGACACATTTCTAGAAAGTGTTGCAGACGCTCTAACAATAGCATCTAGCAGCACTGAACAATCCACATCGACATTAGTAGCTGCTGAAGTTCAAAATGGGAATGTTTCACTGGATAGTATCAACTATATTTTAAATTCAGACTTTGAAATCCTAGACTCAGGAAGAGTGATTGATTTTGACCTAAAGACTCTTCTCTTAACTTCACCTCTTGGTAAGTCAGTTCTAATAAAATAAAAAAAATAAAAAAAAAAATTAAAATTATTATGGTACTTATGGGAAGTTAGACGCCACCCGAAGAAATAGACTCACTGATGTAATTGCACGTCATATGTACACACATGCTGTGAATCAGTAAGTGAAGTGCAATTTATTTCAACTATTGTTGTATTAATTTACTTATTACTTATATCAATAATTTAAATTATATCATTTTCTAATTCAAATTTTAGAAAGCTGACCTATGATGAGTACAATTCTTTGGCTGGAAAAATAATTACTCTTTTTCCAACTGAAAATATTGGGACATATTTTGTGCGGCCTATACCTAAATCACAATCAAAAACTGGCAAGTCAGTATTTGCTAAAGGAAAGCTGTTAGATAAGATTCGGAATCTGCTCTACAAGTCTGGCGAAAAAAGAAGAACTTCCACATCAAGTGAGGCTGGATGCTCTAAAATATCTAAAACCAGTCACATTGATAAGTGTAAGTATACCTACCTAAATGTAGTCTGTTATTTTTATCCCGCTTAATCATCATCATCAATTGGCTTGGTCAATCCCCTAGGCAACAGCTGATTGATATGTATGCAAATAAGTTAAGTTAATTGATTTTATTTATTCATTATTAATTTGTTGAATTGATTATTAATTTATTTAATTAATTATTATTTTTATTGATCGTGGAATTGAAATGCATAAGATTATACCTTGCTCATGGAGTGTGCCCGGAATGCATGCAAGATTGTAATACCTAGATATAATTTATGTAATGATGTGTAACAATACCATTGCTAATAAATGAATTATGAATTATTATGTATGTGTATATAATTGTGTAAATTCCAGGTGTTAATGAAGACATTGTTTGGCTAAAGAATAATAATGAACCATGGGATGTTGTTATGCAGAAATGGATGAACACATATAACGAAAGAATACTTTGCGAGCAAGACAACCTGAGAGAGTTTCTAGCAAAATGGCCAGTACTAAATGACTTAAGGAGTGAAGTATTGGTAAGTTTCTGTTGATTATACCTGTCTACCACAGAATCATAAAAAATATGAATGTTGCCCTTCACTTTGTCCAACATGTATGCTAGTGCTGTAAAGATTAAATGAGTAAGTCAGTAAATAAATAAATAACCATGGACTAACCTGGACTGCAATAAATAGTAGCAATTTAAAAAAAGTAGACATAAAATATGTCCATTGTTTAACTAAACACGCTGTTCCCCATAACAAATTGAGTTAACATAAAGTGAGTTACATGTTATTCATTCCCTCTCACTTGCATAATCCACATTTTTAATTTAGTATTACTGAGTGAGATATAAATTGTACACATAACTTCATTAATTTAATACTAGCTGGTTTTGTTACAGATTAATCTCGATTTTGACCGCATGTGGGTACATGCGGTCAAAATCGAGAGATCGATTGAAAGAGGCACAGCATTCAATCCAGTATCAAAAATCATCTATTTTGGTGGTTTAGGCGGAAATTTTAATGAGTAAGTTCAGATGGTGTGTGCATAGTCATAATCATAATCATGTGTGTGTGTATAATAAGAATTATAATGG
The DNA here is from genome assembly GCA_964023185.1 of Macaria liturata. Lineage (NCBI taxonomy): Eukaryota > Metazoa > Arthropoda > Insecta > Lepidoptera > Geometridae > Macaria > Macaria liturata. The sequence continues at coordinate 15,334,193 of OZ026807.1, read as the reverse complement.
GTGGGGCGGTGTATGATCCTATTTTATTGCATGATTCATTTACTAGACAATAATACAGTTTTAAAGTAATAATTTGATTTTTTTAAAGGAATAAATATATTTTTAAAATAAAACAACAGGAGTTTTAATTGAAGTAAAATATATTGTAAGAATAACACAACCATGAGTTTCAAAACGAAATATATATATTATAGGTCTAATTGCACTATATTGTTCAAACAACATGTCGTGTATTCTTATACAGACAATAAACATTACTGTAACAAGTCAATCAAAAGTATTGAAAGGAAATATCTGTTTTATTGGTTCAATTATATCATAGTTTTAAAACAAGCTAGGTGTATTCTCCTAAAGAGAATAAATATTCTTGAAACAAGTAAACCATGCGTATAATAACAAAAATCTGTTTAGTAGAACCGAGTACATCTTAGTGTTGAAACAATGATCAGGTATTCTCAAACTAGCCGTCGCAACAAAATATGTATATTGTTGAAGCAATAAAACGTCTACTGTTAAACGAATAATATGTTTACTTTCAAACTAACTGAAGCATACATTTTAAACTAATACAATTCGTATTGTTATAACGACAATATCGATGTCGTTAAAATAAGTGAACCACTGGTATCAAGTCGAAACAATATTTTGTTGGTGTAAAAAAGCTATGTTGTCGAATTAATCTACTGTATATTATCATAAAGACAATGTACATATTGTTGAAACAAGATAATATAATAGTTGAAACAAACATTTTTATTTGTTTATCCAAATAAACTAAAGTATTACATCAAATCAATAAGATTACGTGGTGCAAGAAAATTATTATTGTTATAATAACAAAACATTTTTTTTTGAACTAGCGATACGGTTTATTGGGTGAATACTATATTCTTATCAATATTATATTGCATATTTAAGTAAATATTGTCTTCCTCTTATGGAAGACACGATTTGCGTTGAGTTAAAGCAATTTGCTTTAATTTAACAATTCCTTTTTTACCGTGTATGATTTGCGTGAAAATGTACTTTATATCCTTAAAGTAAGAAATATTTTGCTAAAAACTAATTTGTGGTTGTTTAAAAGCTAATCTCGGTAAGACAGTATTCTTATAAAGGTTCTACATAATGTGAAGTAGTAGAGTAGACATATATATGTAAGTGTTTTAGGTATGTGTTGTATGTTATTTAAAATAAACAATATGAAATATGATTTTCATTAATAAACTTACGATAAATGCTATTAGGGAAATCCGTTGCACTTGCAATGCTGTTGTTATCGATCTGAATATATTTTCGAGCCTTTAAAGCTTTAATCTATGATATTATTTCGTGGGTAATTATCAGTATATTTAGTTACAATATGTGGTTATCCACAATATAGCTATAATGTTGTGATAGTATGTTTTTCATGAAATACATATGTAAATAAAATAGGTACTGTTTTTTTAAAAGTTAGCAAAAAACACTTTAGAAACACAATTTGAAACCCAGTTTATTTAGTACGAGAGCTACAATTTATTAACAAGCGACCCCTGTCGACATTTAGTTCAGTTAGTCAGTAAATAAAGTTAGAAAAACCCTCCGACAATTGGAACTAACCCCGACTGTATGTTTGTAATTGGTTTTTCAGTTCGAAACCGGACAAAAACAGTACATTCAGTAAATTGTAACCGAACTGCGGGCGGTCTGTTTCAGAAAAACGGTAAACTTAGCACGTTTTAGCAGGGCACTCTATGTTCAAACAAAAACGCGCCACGCTATCGAAATAAGTTTGCAGCGGACGGTCGTATCCCACGCGCAATCCAAATTAATACTTACCGTAACGATTTACAGTTCATATTTCACTGCATACGGTTCGATTTTCTCAAAGCTATCATGGTTGCCATTATGAATGCGGATTAGGTACAACGATAAATTTGTATTATTTTAGTGTTATAATTAATCAACGGTGAATTATTTTTTGATAAATTAATACGTTATCAGTAAATTTTTTGTATGTGTTATTATAACAAAATACATAACAACCTTTTTCTTAGATATTTACTAAATTAAGCCTGTTTCTCTCGAATTCGACTCTAAATTGCTTATTTAAGTACCTAGATATAGTTACTGATAAAATTCAAATTCATTTTTCATACTTTGGCGACGCGGTCAGCGAGCGAGTGATGTGCCGTTTGACACACGACTGTCGAGCGTACTTTACTGTGCAATGTGCCCTCCGCTCGCTGCGTGTTCGAAACAGGGAGATAGGTTTCTGTTGTATTATTTATTCTGTGGTTTTAGTTTTGTTTTGTGTGTTGTTTGGTTTAGGGTTTTATATTTTTTTAATTTGTATAAAAGTAGATTTTAAAACGGTTTGAAGCTTTTCAGTTATTAAAAATTTAATCACATATTTTCTATTTATTAAAAATTATTTTGTGCTGTAGTGGGCTCCATGAGCTGAATCTAATGATACGTTCTTTCCTACCCTATTATCTAACTATCGAGATAAGTTACAAAAATGTTACATAACAAACTTTAATTAATTATTAAAACACATACAACTAAAATAGTTACAAATTTATCCAAAGAAATGATACAAATTACGAAACAAATTTATGTTTATAAGAGCGTGATAAGAACAATTACACAGCATGTAAAATAATATTGCAATATTTAGTTATTTCAACGTATTCATCTATTGAATGGCAAAACAGATTGAAATTGTTACAATTTCATCGTCAATTCAGAACTGCTCTCCCATATCGAATATGATGTATGATATATAGGGTATAGAACCGGGAAATCCCGGTACCGAAAATCCCGGGAATTCCGGGAATTCGGGTACTGGCCAAGAACCGGGAAATGCAAAATTATTTCCGGGTACTTTCGGGATTTTCGGTACCAATTTTTTTTGTTTTTAACTCTTTTTTTCTCATCACACCTTTCTTAAAGCACAACTTAGCGCAACACAAGTGTGTTGAGCGATGTTTTTATAATATTTCAGTAAGAATTAACCATATCGGAAAGTATTTAGATTTACCTTATTTTCACCGTAAACTAAGCCAACAGAGTACAGACTTAAATTACAGCAAAAAGCAATTTAAAAAAACGTCCTACGCTGTGTAGTGCAGGTTAAGGAGATCTTCAATAAAACAATAGACTACACTACAATGAAAACCGACCGCGCGGCACTCCGTGGCAGCCATTTTGTTGTCCATCTTTCTTTTGCAACCGTTAGTCGCATTCCAACAAGTGATGTGATAGTGATAAGGTGTCGGTCGTGGTGTGGTGTTTTATGTCGTGAACTTCTAACACACTGTCTGTTTTTGTATGAAAGAAAACATGTCTGTTTTTGTTCGAACAAATAGTGAAGAGACGTGACGTGAGCTACAAAAAGCTATCTATATTGAGAACAAAGAATTTAAGACATATGAAGCTGATTTGTCTACTACAGTACGATTAGAAATGGCCCTCTTTGAGAATGGAGGGAATCGAGGGCGTTACTTAACACTAGCTTACGATTACCTATTATCTATACCTCCAACAAGTGTTGAACCGGAACGAATTTTTTCCTCTACTGGTGTGTTGTGTAATAAAATAAGATCTCGTTTAAGTGATGAAACTTTAGATGGACTTGTATTTTTAAGGACATACCTACTACAAAGAACAAAAAGATCTCAAACGAAAATAATGTGATATGGCTACGAGAGCACAAAAAGAATTGTTTTAGTTATTTTTGCTTACAGTAATAGTAATCTATTTAGTAAAAACATGTATGTCTAAAAAATGATCACGTAGGCGTCATCTAACTATTGTTGATTGTTGAGATAATACTTATAGTTTTTTTATTTGTTAAGTTTGATTTTTTAACTATATAAGATTGCAAAATATTATACTTAAGTCGTAGATTTGACACTTTAACATAAAAGATAAAGATATTTATTTGTATTCAGGCAATATGATACAATTTAGGTTAGCTCTGCTATCTACTGTAGTTCACTGTGTTGTAGATCGTCATCGTATTTTTAAAGTCCTTAATTTTTGTTCCATTCATCCATGTAATATTACACATATCACATTAGTGATACTCTGAAGGTCTTTATTTTGAATGTTTGTAATACTTTTGTAACACATTATGATTGAAACACTCTTTTTTGTGTTGAATTAGTTTCGTTAAACGAAAAATATTGTTGATTTTAACAGTAGTCATAAATATATATTTGATTTTGCACATAAAATAGTAGTTTTTGTCATTTCCATTTAAAAAAACAGGCTTTAGGAACATTTTTATAAAAAAAAATGTCAGTACCGAAAATCCCGGGAAATCCCGGTGCCATTTTGCGAAATCCCGAAAATCCCGGTTCTTAAAATCGGTACCGGTTCTCGATTCCCTAATGATATACGGAACTCGCATCTGTTGACGGAGCTAAACACCGTAGATCTGTTAATCCATTGATTGCCTAAAAATGGCCATATTGTACAAAAGTTTATTAACATTCAAATTCATTTATTTGCAAAGATGCAGTGAGAATCATGATACAAAAACATTTATAGTATTTTACATTATAGTATTTCTGGTTTGTACATTACATACATATGCGATGGTCGTTATGTTATGTGCTACTAAGCAAATTTCTACATAATTAAATTCAGTAGCTTTGCTGTCCTCCATTAAACCTCGCCTAACATTACACGAACTATGGTCAAGAGTAAACCTATTTAATTAAAAAAAAAATCGTTTGATATAAGCTAATGCGATGCAATTATTAGTAGTTATTAGTTGTGAACAGAAAATTTAGATTTATGGTGGAAGTTCCTAAGACCAGCACGAAGCGGTACGCTTCCATCTTTATTGTACGTACTGCAAAGTGTGGAACTCCCTGCCTGACTCTCTGTTTTCCATGTACTATAATACAGTGATCTTCAAAGCGAGAGTGAATCGGTTCTTATCGAGTAAGCACGCTCTATCTTAGGAATCTTTTGCTTATCATCAGGCTAACTATGGTCAAGTGTAAACCCGTTTTAGTTTAAAAAAAATATCCTTTTAAAGGGATTCTATAACTGACTAGACTACAATGTGTTACATGTATGTATGCGTCGCCGGACGAAGCGTCTGTACACAGACGGTCTGGCTCAATACTCGAGATCCTATTTGCTATGTTATGGGTTATGGCGTCAATCCATAGGTTATATCATGTCTGTCAGCAACCCAGGTGTAGCACAGTCACATCCGACGTGGCCGCTTACCGCTCTGTTTCACAACTATGTCGATACAACACAAGTACACAGCCGCCGGCTAATAGATCTACGTGATTTTACAACTGTTCGGAAAAATCGAGGTTTTTATAGGAAATTACTTCTTTGTGGAAGACTGTCATTGGTTGGGTTAGTTTTTGTGGAGCTGTAAGTAGGTTGTCAGAAATGTTTTATTTCTTATAGGTTGTCCAATAAGATGCATTCAAGCATTCAAGAGTCATAGTATAGAAGATTTTTTATTCATCTTACGACTTTTAAGAAAATAGAATGGCTTTAGCATTGTAATGTGCTATTGCGAACATGTCCAACATGGCCAATTGCGAAAACGAAATTTGAATCCCGGTCTTTTGCCAAAAAGGGGGCATTTATATACAAAAAGCTTGACACAGAACTTTGTAAATGATTCCCGGTACACTTGTAAAAATAAAATAAGGAAATATCTAAAGACTCTGGGGTACAGCGAAACCGAGGCTTTTATTATCCCAAAGAGCTGACAGTAGGGGGTCAGGAAAGTCTTGAAAAACAGCATCCAGGCCCCTCCAGCTACTCACACTCCACAGGTCATGCCTGCTATTAATAATGGAATATTGTATATAAATGAACACACCGTGAAGTGAAGTGACACTCGGTAACTTCTCGATCCACCATTCACAACCACAGAAGTAACTTAATTTTAACATATGCTTACATAAGTATACAAACATACACGATCACATATATTCATACCTAAACTGAAACAATTACCTACAGAAATACACACATCTACCTATACATACACTCACATACTTACTAACACAAAACATACATATCTAATATTACATTCATACATAAACACAACAAGTATTGAGATATTCATAACAAATACACTACAGATTATTGAATGGTCTTGTTTTCACTTTAAAAATAAAATAAATATGATATTAACTACATAATAAAGTAAAATATGAATTAAGTAGCATAGTTAGTAATAGCAACCTAAATAGAATCACAACCTAGGTAACTGTTGCTGTATCTATAATATAATTATTTTGTACACTAACTTCTAGTTGTGTTCTATACCAGTTTTTTTTTATTTTATTTTTTTGAGAGAATATATTTTTTTGTATATTTTTATTTTTTCTCTTTTCTTTTGTTTCTTTTTAAAATGACTATACTACTAATAGACTAAGTAATTGATGTAAATAGACAGTAACAGTCCGGTCGCTAAGCAACTACCCTCCGCGACACAGGTGCGCCTAGTGCAGAGGGCAGGGTTACAATTAAGTAAAAACACTGTATATAATGCAAAATAAAAATATGTTTTTTTTTTCTGATTACAAATGCTAAAGATGTCTGTTGTTTACAAATTTGATACTAAAGAAAATATTATATAACGTAACTGAGACTGTTAGGTCAATTTGGAAATCGTAGCATGAATCTAGGAGAACAAAAGCCTTATTTTAACTAAAAAAAAAACACAAATCCTAACCTATTCAGTTAATAGAAATTACTTTAGCACTTTGTCTTAAAACTTTGCCAACAATTCCTTAACTAAGCACCTTTCATAAAATAAAGTGGTCCTCAGCCTCTTTCCATTATGCCATTAAAGATTTCCTTTGTCGAAAGTTGCTCGTAACAGATTTCTGCAATTAAATCGCGTTATTTATTTCTTTTGAATGAAGCTTTGGGATAATTTGTGGTAATTGTTTGCGTTATGTAAGAATTTCTCGACAGTTTTGCGAATTTCCGTTTGGAAATTGACTGCGCTGATTGGTCTGTCGACTGTTAATTTCCTATACAATAATCGAGTTCTTGTGATATGTTTATTTTGGTGACGTTTTGACGAATATTATGTCATCTATGGCACTGGAAAAGAATCCGCCAATTGAAGTTACCCAAAATATTTAATTAGTCAAATGATGCTATTTTAGTCTTTGATTGGCCGTTTTGTTCTTCAGTTGTTCGTTTGTGACGAGATGATCCCTATCGTTCGTTGTATCTTTTTTCTTTAATTCAGGTCAAATAATATTTGTTTAATACTAATCAGGCCTCCACCGAAGAATACTTATTGATTCAACCAATAAATAAATCACAATGAAAAAACTACCAGGAAGCCATAAATCAAATAAAATATCGACCCCAAAACCGCTGGGAAATGACAGTTTCGCCTTCGGTCATGTGCTCGGGAATTATTCAATTTGGCTTCGCGATTTGGCCAAAATAAGTCCGGTGACGAATTGCGTTTGTAGTGAATAAACTGTCGCTTCCGTTGGACCAGGCGTTGTACTTTGTATAAGTAGGTGTATTATCGGCGGTAGAAACCTTCGGATAGTGTATCCGCGTTAAAAAATATCTTAGACCAAGCCACAAAATTTGTACTACGAATATTGCAGTAGGAATGCTTTTTTCTGTTAAACATTATATGTTTTTGAAACGTAAGTTGTTCTGTCGTTATATTTTTTGTAACTCAAAACGAATATATAATAATTCTATGAAATAAACTATCCGATACGAGATTTTCCTCCACCGAAAGCAATAATTATTACTAACGACCTTCTAATTAGAATATTTGCATAATATTACGAATCCCACGTAAGCGGGTCACATAAGATAATGAGCACTGGAGCGGACGTTCAGCGTACGTAAAGTATCGCACCGATGGTATCGTGTGCGTTGGAGGCGCGCCAACTTCCCGCCGCTTCTGCAACCCTGGTACTCGGCCCGCTCATCGAGAACGTATTATGGAGCTAATTCATAGCAAATTGGAGGGAAAACTAAACTAAATTGTGGATAATTTACATGTTTAGCACTCTATTGGAAGGCTGAAGAAATTTCGATAGGAAATTAGACTGCCAATCAGAAAGGCTTGAAATTTTACATTGATTGTTTCCGCTGAAGTAACAAGTCTCATGATATAAGCATTTGAAAACATTAAGTAAGTATGTTTTTATGTACAGTTATTCTAATACTCTTCGTAAATGAACAGTATTAGTATGATGTTCTTATGATGATAAACTATAATTTGTCTTTGTTGGAACATAGAAACACAAACAAAAGAAACGTGTACCTAACTTATTCATGTAGTAGACGATACAAAAGCTTATAATAGGTACGAACTTTTAAATATGAGAGTCTAATGTCAAATCAATAGTAATTAGTCATAAATAGTATTATGTACTTACTCCATGACGATAGTTGAGAACAATAATTATTGTATTATACAAAACTATCTATGTGTCTATAATAAAGCTGAAGAAGGTCAAAAATTCTGAACATAGAAGAAATTAAAAAAAAAAAAAATTTGGGTATATTTTGATTCGATAATAAAACACGTTTTAGCAGTTTTTATAATTTTTGTTTGTTTATCTGTGTCTCTGTTTATCTGGTTATTTAAACGCTCATCACGCAGAAACGGCTGAACGGATCATCATGATTTTTGGTATGTACGTAGTATCAGGTCTTAGAAGCATAAGCAACTTTTTGTCCCGAAATAATGAGAGTGAAACCCCGGGTGTTCACTAGTAAACAATATGCTTTAATTTAAATAATAAATGCAATTAAAAGTTTTTTATATCTAGAAAATTAGTACCGCATACGATTCTTTGCATGCGGAAATATGCAAGATTCTTTTACAAGTAGAAAATGTTGAGGTCAGTACCGCCCACTGTTTATTGTATGTTTTAATGTTACCTTAAATATAAAGTTAACGTAAATTTTCAATGCCATGTACGTATATGATCAAGGTTATAAACATAATTTGTAGATATGACACAAATTTAAGAGATTTTTAATATCGGGCTATAATATAACTTCTACTAATATAATGACAACACAGTATTAAAGAGAAATCATTCATTCAGGTATAAAATAATAAAGGTGGTAAATGAACAGTGGTAACAAATTTAAATTGAAATGCAATCAAGGTTTTTATTTATCAATATTAAGTAATATATTTTATTACGTTCTTTCATATATTTAAATAAATATGAGTAATATTAAGATAGGCTTTTCTGCAATTCATTACACAAGTATAAGTCACAATAAGTCGATATTGAAAGACAAAGGAGTTCTTATAAACTCACAAGAATCAGCTGTTGACGTAAACTTAGCTGTCACTGTCAACTGTCAACACACTCATACCTACCGATTACGGCAAGGTTGAGAGGACGGTTGCATATCGTATACGTAATTTGTATTCTTAGTAGGTACGTAATTTTACCCCACGCGGTGGCCTGGCTCACAGCCAACTGCTTATGTCGTTCTGTCGCCCTGGTACTTCGGATCTAAAGACGCAGGCGTAAGCTCAGGGCCCTTCACTCATTTCTGTTAACTGCCTTACCGAAGTTTGCATAATTAATCGGCTATAAAATTGCAGAAAATTCGACTTTAACACTATCGGTTTAGTGACAAAATTATATCGTATCTGTGTAAATATTTATTGGTTTGTCACCACGAACTTTGCCAGTTGAAGTAACTTGCTCAGTAGTTATGGTGCCTTGGTCGGTAGGCTTATGTTTCGATGCAAAAGATGCGTGTCGTCTTTCACTTTGGCTGGCTGGCGTGCTGTGGCGACTTCTCGCCCTTTATGCGGCCCTAGTACTTTTGATATTGTGGCGTGGGTGAAGGTTCGGGCTGGTATTTTAACCGATTTGTTCAAAAATCATTTTTTTAGCTTGGTTATTTTGTGTAAAATATTTTATGTGCAATTTAGAATCTCAGTTGTTTCTGACAAATTTTCAATGCATGATTAATCAAAACCAAAGTTTCCCTTCACAGTAACAGGTCTCATTTATTCTAAGAATAAAGATCAAAAGCTAGAGCCGTGTCTAAAAATTAGATAGACCTTTATACAAGCAAAGTAACTCTCTGTAATTAGAAAACTGAAAGATTACAAGGAGCCGATTTTGTTTCAAAATGTACAAAATGTTTTACGACCAAGAATTTGTACAGCTTCTTAGATGAAATTTGCGGAATTTTGTTGATATAATGTAAGTACATTAAATAGGTTTACGTTTGACTATAGCCTGCCTGATGTTAAGCACCACTATAGTCTAAGATGTAGCACGCTTGCCTAGAAGAAACCTATTTACTCTAGATTTGAAGACCCCTGGGTTATAATTTGCTGGGAACAGGGCTCCAGGTAGAGGTACAGGGTTCCATAGTCTGGACATCTTAGACTATAGTGGTGCTTAACATCAAGCAGGCTATAGACAAACGTAAACCTATTTAATGTAAAAAAAAAAGTCATTTTAATCGACTTATCCCAAATATTTATTTGCCAACCTTAATTTATACTATGTAGTTCATATTTGAAACTGTATACTTTAAATAGGGCATTATAAAATTAAAGCTATCGCTCTAAATCTAAAGGAATTTTAAATTTAAAGAAGGAAAATTTCATTAAACTTAAAGAAATTTTTAATTTGAAAGAAGTTAATAATTTAATAAACATATTTGATAGAAAAAAGCATTAGAGCGACTTAGTTGTGTTTTTTAAGTAACTTAGACTTAGCATAATTCAAAACGAAGTCCGTAACAAACTCAATACTTACTACAAATTAACCTAAAACTTGATTGAATATTCAAATCCTATCGTTCACCTAAATAAGTGAACCGAGTATCTCAAGGATATATTAGACGGTTCACATTGACCGAAAAGTGAGTGGAATCAATAAAAAGTGTAATCAAATTCAATGACTGTTTTCGATTGCTGATTATCTCTGTAAAATTTGTATTGCCTGATTATATAGAGTTAAGGTAATTTTTGTTTACGTATTCTGTACAGTATTATGTTTGTATTGTTATGGGATTATATAATTATCGAGTGATAATAAATATTTCAATTATTGGGAACTCGTTTTCAATATCTCTTGTGATGCTCATTATCTACGTAGGTACATACATACGAGTACCATAGTTGGTTGTGAATAATATTCAGAAAAGAGTTATCCCAAATCAATTGAATATTTTTCTTCTATTTTATATTTCTACGGCTGAAGCAATAAGTATATTAATTATGTAATTAATCGCATTAGCTTTCTGAACTTATAATTGTCTTAGTACATACCTTGGCACTTCCATGGATCGGATAACACGATAAAAGCAGTTCCTGCCTATCTGTCATCGTACTACAGTCTTATGACCATGCCAAGAGGCCGTTAGAGCGGTTTGCAAACTCTCGACACTAAAGTTCACCAGTCTCATACAAATTTACTTACAATGAAATTATCCTATAATGCATATCTAATATCCATACCAGGTAGCCTGCTTATTCCTTACTATAGGTAATCGTCTAAGAGCTAGTTTAGTATTCCAGCACGTGCCTCTCGTGGCATACTCGTACTGAGGCGAGCGACGACCCGAGTGTCAGGCAGCCTTGCCTATTGCATTATATGGATAGGGGTGTTTAGCCATGTGTGTATTATTGAGAAATTATTATGTGTTATGAATGTGGCAGTGTGAAGGAAAATAGACTGCCAATCAGAGAGGAGATAGAAGGAAAGTTCTTGGGTAATGTGGAAATGCGAAGACATACTGGGCATCAACGCTTGATAGACACGCTGAAATATTATAAATAAGATATCTTCTATGAAATTCGATGCTTGATAGTTCAATAAAGGCGTTTACATCAGACAGATTGTATCAATAATATACATATAATTATTAAGACATTGAAGCATGTGAAATACAGACGTTGATGACTCTTTTGGATCACCAATCTGAAGTAATCAGCGTACAAAAGCATCTTTCGGGTAACCAATTTGAAGTAAAAGGATACTGCGTCAAGCAATATATCAGCAGTTCATCAAACAATATACTAGTCACCACTACCATGATCCCTGCCAGATTGGTTTGCCTGGAAGATATCGCTTTGAGCGATAAGGTCGCCAATTAGAACACAAATTTTAACAGCTTTCTATCTATCTATCTATCTAGTTACAAAAATATATTGGAACGTCATAGTAAGCAAAACACCGAGTAAGATATCTCCAAGCTACATAGCACACCGACTTCCTTAGACACGCGATATAAATACACAAGGATATCGCATCTTGAATGGTGTACGTGATAAGTGAGTGAATTGAGGAATCAGCGGGTAGATGTGCCGATGTATGGAACAGATGGTTCAGCTCACATCTGCTGAGAAGGGGGGTGGATGTGGGACATGCGTGTTTATATTTTGTAGATGAGTAGGTTATTCGTCTTAGTATATCAGATGTTGACCATGTCATAGAATTTAAAAAGTGTTTTTTTTTAAACTCGCAAGTCCTGTCTTCGTCTCTCTATTTCAAAATCTTCTTCTTGTCGAATGAGAGTGGCCAACTCTGGTGTTGAGAGTTTATCAAGCCGCCCGAAGTGCCTCTGACTTGGCTTTACGAGTGCCGTACTAGACAAACAGCCGGGACCTACAATTTAACGTGTCATCCGAGCCACGGAAGCGCCCAAAATGGAATGCCACTAATGCCCATTTTGCAATTATTCTTTTTGTTAACCTTTGATTACCACTCTTGCAAAAAGTCATTCCAATCTCCCAATTTGAAAAAATATAAGTACATGGTACATACACATTACGTATTTGTTCTATGTGATTGATTAATATGGAATAGACTCAGATATTAAACAATATACCAATTATTTAATGCTCTGTTCTAATTCACCACAAATTCCAAGGCACCAAACACTGCTATTATTCTGCTATTAGTTCTAGTACACTCAGTCAGTCCCCTTTCCTGAGTTCTCCCATTCCCTAATTCAATCGTACAATATTTTGTTAGTACAACTGAACGTAACGTAAAATTTAATGTATTTCAATACCAAACGTTACTGGAACAATAAAACGAAATGGAATGCACACAACAACCATTTGTAACAAAACAGAACGTGTAAAAATATCGAAATGAAAGTTTTGAAATGAAAAACCCGCGCCACCTACGGATAAAAGTTTGCAATATGTTGCTTGTTGTAGGTGTTTGTTTTATCAATTGAGCACTGAAATGTAAAGGATGAAAAAAACTGAAAGTTTCAAGTTATTGTGTGGGCTTATTGAATAGGTTTACGTTGAAAGTGTGGCGTCAAAGTTTCTAACGTTCACGCGTGGAAACTGAAATGGGAAATATTTGTATGTATGTACTTATATTGTGTGGCACATAGAATGGAAATTATAGTTAAAAATAATTGTAATTATTCGGTAATATGACATACATACCAACTGATTAATTACTTATAATGAAATTATTTTAAATATGTAGTGCAGTTCAAATAAATCTCAAAACATAAAAAGTGTGTACGTAATCGTGAAAAATTCAAAAATACTTATTATTTATCATCGTTATCGTTGAGCGCCCCTCACCCTTCTGGCCACTTAAAATGAGTGATTCCTCCATAGTCCATACCTTTCAATAGGTGTAGTATTTTCGCTTGTCACGGCCATTTCTGCAATAAAATCTAATATTCGAAACCATATCTAAGCGGTGAAAAATTTTTTTCTGATCAATACTACCTTTGCGACTAACAGTACTTACAGCTAATTTATTTAGAGGAACTCAATATTTGTGATTTGTTGTTTTCACTATGTTATATATAAGAGATTTATCTCTTGTAAATAGTGTCTCTGTAGATCGTATTCGATGCCTTTTGTATTCATATATCAATGCTTCGCGTCAATATACGGAGCCTCGTTTGATCGATGCGAGTGGGGGATCAAGTGAGATGTTATGTGCTTGGTGAATGAAGGATGGTTGCTTTGGCTTAGTTGAGACGTTGAGAAATATAAATGTATACTTTTTAAAACGCTAAATAACATATACAATACACCAAAGGTGGCAATTAAATAAGGAAAGACTAAAAACGTTCAGACTCCTGAAAACTATCTTCCACAGAAATCATGTATGTTAAATAGTTATTATTACTAAGTACGAGTAGTTATTACTAACTATTGACAATGAAGTGTATTATAAAAAAATAATACTTAAAGCCAGGTCCTTTTCTATGGTATTCTAATTAACACATAATAATATATTCATTAACGTCTTTGATTCATTAATACTTCCTGAGAAACTTCCAAAATTGGCAACAAAAATGTTTCCATAGAAAGTGCAAGGAAGTCACCTAAATTACGTTCTAAAGTAGTTTATTAATGGTCTAAGGCTATTAAATCGTAAACGAAAGTGTAATTATAAGCATTAAGGCAATTAATTCCATATCGATCTGCAAACACTGGTGTGAAGATTTATTGCAGACTAGTGGAGGTTCGTGGTGATACCTTTTTCTTTTACGAAAAGCTATTTCGCAGAAACCATACCAATGCCAATTCCTTTAAAAAATTTGTGATAAAATTTGAAATTTGGGTTTTTATTCAGTTGTTGATTCCTAGACTTATTTTTACTCGTATCGTCGACTGCTAGTGTCATTTTTGCGTATACGAATACGTGTGATTCTATAAAGTATACGAACAAACCGACGAACACATGTTTTAGGTATTCGTACAAGAAAGAATAAATTATAAATACTCGAGTTGTGTCTCACTCGAGAATTGGGGTTGTGAAAATGAAAGGAAATTGTACAGATCAAAGGAAAAATAATACTCGTATAGATTTAAGATTCAAACGAATTTATCTCTGTGTAATTTATTGAAAACGTTTTGTTATTTTTGAGAATCGCTCGAATGAACCAATCAAAGAATAAGTTTAAAGTACATTATGTATACCATGTACCAGTTTCTAAATACCATGCCAGCTAAAACTAGTTGTTTTGCGTGATTTACTCAAGACTTGATGGCTCGTGGATTGTGATTCTTGAGAAAGACAAATGCCGATAGTTCCAAATAATAGCCGTACCTACTAACAATTAATGTAGTTTAGTGTAGGTCAATTTTCTTTTTCAAATATAATTCATATGTGTACTTCTATATAAGAATAAAGAATAAAATAAATTTATTGTAACATGGAACATAAAAATAGACACATAATAAAAACAAAAGTACAATATAAGAAGTTTCACGTCACAATCCGGTATATTCTTCTATCTTTTACCATACAGTGACAATGTGTATTCTAGTTGTGTATCTTTGTTATTCTTGCGTTATGTTTTGACGGCCTACTCACTATGACGCGGTTGTTATGCTATGCCATTGCCAAGGTCAGTTGTGTTTGTTTCTCATCATTATTATTATGTAGGTTCTTTTGCAGCTGATATCTTAGTATAATGTCGAGAATTGTTTCTAAGTAAGTATATCAAAAGCAGGATTTTTGACGTACAGAAATAATTCGATGTAAATATGCTGCTGCAGAATTCATTGTACATTCAAAGAAAGAACATAAAATCTCACATCGAAGAAGACTTGCTCAGACTTGAATACATCGCAGAAAAGGTTCAATTTAGGCTTCTATTTTAAACGCCAGGCTTCCTTGCCGGACTCTCTGTTACCCTCGAATTATAATTTTCCGATCTTCAAAGCGAGAGTGAACCGTTTCTTATTGTGTAAGCATGCTCCATCTTAGGCTATAGGCTTTACTTACCATCTAGCAAACTGGGGTCAAATGCTAACCTGTTTTAGTTAAAAACGCACAAAAAATACCTACTTAAGTAATCTGCTATGCCAGTATTAACCCGTTCTCTCGATATGACAATTACCACGCTATAACACAGCGTATAACATCAAACAAGGCATGGCACAGGCGTAGCGAGTCCCATTGTCATTGGGTCTACGTTTCAAGCGTGTTTCAAGGTCTGCATTTCTAAGAAACGCAAATTGATTTGCTTTTTTTGTTTTTTCTCGAAAATGTTAAAAAGCGGTTAGAGAAAATTAACATTTCAATCACACACTCGTATAATAATGTGTTTACTACATTAACTTACATCTACAACCTTTAAGGTACATGTATGTACTTGGTAGGTAGTTTCTTAGATCCTTGCTTACTTTAACCATACTTAAACTTATGTGGTTAGCAGATTTCTAAATTGATGGAGATGCAAAGATGGATGCTTACGCGAAAAGGCGAGGAAATTATTACACAAAATAATACATGTTTTCTTCTACACGCTTGACTTTTTCAGCATGTATCAATAGAACGATACCTGATTTCAAACAGATTTCATCCATATTTTCCTCTCAGCTATTCTTCCAACTGCGTGGGTTGTCCATATTGACGGCCGGTGTAGAGATAGTCGCGGACGAGGGACGCCGTGACAACACTTTCCGGCCGCGTCCCGGACATTTCGGGACTTTGACAGAAGGAAATGTCGCCGCGGCCGTGTTAGGAAGTGTATTGTGTATGCTTGCAAGGAAAATACCTATCCTGATGAATACTATCTGATAACTATCAAGTATTGTTGCTTAATCTTGAAGGGTTTAATTGTGTTCTTACTAACACAGTTAGTTATTCATATAGCAGATATTTAATATCAGATAAAATTGCCATTGTTTTTTTTTGTTTTGATTATTTATGTGGCAAAATAACAAAATGATCTTGAACTTATCAAATTGGTTGGATCGTTGATATAATTAGCAAGGCGGTAATTCTATAAGAGGAGTTTGAATAGTAAAGAAATATTCTAGATCTATTACTTAACACTTATTTAGCTTATTATTTGATAACAATCCTAAATTTAAACAGCAAGGCAAAATATAAGACGAACAACTCAGCTCAGCTCAAACAAAATTACCCTAATCTGCAAAAAGCTTCGCGTATAATCATCTACAACTTTAATAAAATAATTCCTTTTAAAAGATGCTTTTCAGAATACAACAGGGAATGTTCGCTGAAAACATCGCTTCTACTTTGTAGTCGGGTTTGTGCGGACCTCTCTTCATTCATTACTTTTTTCCACCCCTGGGCCCATTGTTCTATATATCTTTTTAAATCTGTTCGACGGGGAGAGAGAGAATAAGGGTGGAAACTCACTGACGCAGCGGCGACAAATAATTCAACGGTGATTTCGGTTTGTTATCTTGCAAATTGAATGCATAGGTAGATGTTTGCACTAAGCCACGCCGCAGTCATTCTTTCGACAACATATATTTGATGTGCATTTGTTTTTTACACTGATCAGTCAAGCCTACAATGTACGTCACTAGATATTCTTCTTCTTCTTATCGAATGAGAGTGGCCAACTCTGGTGTCAAGAGTTTATCAAGTAGGAGCCGCCCTAACCAGATATTGTTTATGGAAACGTAACACCAAGTTTCCAGACAATAAATATCTTTCAAGCATTTGACTTTTTAATTTCTTTTTATGATTTACTCAGGTAAAAAGATCAATTATTGTATTCATACATAGCATAGCTTGGATATCAATATAGTATACCACAGTGGAATTATATTAGCGTTTCTTGATTTACATAGATGCCTTGGTTATGTCGCCTTTGGTCTCAACTTGACGCGACCGCATCAGTTTATTCACGTCTATAAAGTCAGCAAGTAAAGTAAGTAAAGTGTCAGCAACACTGAATGCTGATAAATACCGCCGTATAAAGAATAGAACAAGTGCATGGTGGAATAGTCTGGGGGAAATTAAAGCCATAGGAAGGTTTGTACGTTTGGAAGAGTTGGCGATTTCGTTTATAGATAACAACTGTTTGGTCGAAAAGATGGCACATGTGATAAATTTTACTGGCAACAAACAGAAATGTATATATCTGTATGAATTTGTACAATGCAATAAATCATGATCATACTTTTATTTATTAGTGGGATACGAAATTTTATAAACTGTAGCTTTAATTTTACACAAGGATACACTTGACTAATGTTTTTATGTAAACTCAGCCGCACTTGTAATTAATTACCTAGAGGGAAATAAAAATCGAATCTAAACTCTTTCACTTCCTTCAATGGTTTGTTTCTTTAGCACTTGCTAAGCCGGAAAACTCTTTAGAAAGAAAGTTACAATTTGTTAATGTTTACGAAAGCACACGCGGTGTTAACTGGCTAAGTGTTGGGTGTGAAAATAAACCCCGGCCCTAAAAACTTTGCTATTTTTGGATATCCGTGATTTTTTGGTGTTCGATTCGGTTAATTCGCTTAAATAGGTAGACTTTTTATACTAACTTGCTAACTTTATTTTTGGCCTATGGAAACTAGCATGACGGTTAACTTAACTGCATTGTTGACTTAACATCAGTTTGTAACTTGAAATAGTAAGCTAAAATCTTATAATAAAGGTTATTTTTTAGAGAAACTGCCACTATAAGCATCTGTAGTATCTATCTACATACTTTTATGCTATTATTATATTGCTACTATTATATATACCTATTGCTATATTACTAAAACACTACTAACGCTCTTTCACCGACATAACAGAACAGAGCACGTTATTCACGTCTACTAAGCTTCACTTACACACCCGTATAAGGTAATAATTGGTTTCCGAACCACCAGTACAGTACAGTACCTACCAGTTCGGTTCGCTAATATGTCTGGCCTAATAGCACTCGTTTCTTTGCTCAATCGGATTGTGTGGTATTTACTCTTTTATCGAAACATACTCAATACTCATACTACAGTGATGCTTAACATCAGGCAGGCTGTAGTCAAACGTAGGCTTATGCCGTGTATAAAAATAAATTTTTGATAATCTTGAAGCTTCCAGTTGTTGTCTAAGATGCACCACGCTTGCCTTAAAATATATAATAATGACTCCTGGTTTACCATAAGCATAGACTAAGTATACTCAAGTTGAGTATACTTAGTCTATGCCATAAGTATTGGCTTTATGATTTGACCAGTCGTCATTTAAAAAAAACAACGATACTTGCGTCTAAACTGGTATATTGGTAATTACTTTTCGTTGTTGTGTGTGATTTTCATAAAATCTGAACTTGTAGGTAATTAATGTTTTTTTGTAAACTTATAGACAACATAAATTATAAAACTTATCTTTCTACACTTCATCGTCTTTACCACCGTCATTCTACATTTTACTAGTTATCAAAGGTTTTGTTGTTTGTTTATTTTCGCACAGGTGCGGTGCCTTGCCCACTTTCTCTACTCTCACTCGATATTGGTATTTTGACTTGTGCGTTTCACGCTGCAGTGACTCATGTGTTGATTGACTAGCGCACATTGATACAATCATGAGCAATATTTTCTTTTGGTTTTTTAGGTAGCTATTTTTAATCATTCTTTGGGGCTACACTGTGTATATCTCGCTTTAGGTAACAAAGTGGCATAATGCCTGACTGGTCAGTGTAAAAAACATCATTATGCAGTCTGTATAATTAATATTGTCAAGTTAGCAAATCTACAATTTATCAGTCGTCAAGTTAAAAATGAACCGGTTCTATCTAAGCAAGCGTGCTAGATCGTAAATTGCAACGTCACTTAACATTAGGCTAATTGTAGGCAAGTGATAAGTTTAATTTAAATTTAAAAAAAACTGTGCTATTGCTGCAATGTTTATTAAAGTTACCAGTATTAATTATGTATGGTAAAGGGAAGGTTAATCACTTTCAATACAAAGTTATCTCGTTATTTCGATCTAAATACGTTGCGTAATTGATTATTACGCACATCCTCTGTAATTTGTAATTTGAATAATTACAAATTACAGACGGGTATGCAAACGGGTCATACACTTCCACTCCTTAGCCATGTAGACGTCCGCACAAAATTCAATGAAAATAATCAAATCTACATCATTCATACTGCGTTGCCCGTTAAACATTGAATGTACAGTGAACGTACTCGTTTAGTTGGTATTACAATAATTGAAAAATAAATATGATTGTATTTGTATTGTTTCTTAATGTAAGTCATTGGTCTGCCTCTATCGCAACCTACTACCAAAGTAAATTTTTGTTTGCTAAGTACTAAACCCGTACTAACTTTTTACTCAAACTGGAAAAAAAATTGGCGTACCTATCGACGCAGCTTGAACGTACAAAAAGAAGCCATCACCTAGCAGCGGGGTAGGACGTAGAATAGGCTGTGGATGATGATGATTGATTACATGAACTCCAAAACTATCTTGTTTACGTTGTTTGTCCAGCCAGTACTTTCTTGTAAGAATCTACCGACTTCCTAGTACCAAAAAGTAGTCAAAATTAAATTACCCAGAACAATAACCCAACAACAATATATCCCGCTATCGTAAAAGTTATCCTCCCCGGAGAAGTCTTTGAACTCTTTTTCTCCAACAATTTATCTTGCTACCCGCAGGAGGCGTATCGTGGGATTTATTCCCTTCATGGACAACGTAACTAAAATACACCTAACTAGTTTACAATCTTCTATAAGAAAATACAAAACATTTTTCCAACCATAGTTTTAGCGCGAACCAATCAGCTACCAGACATATCACGTACGTATATTGTATTTCTACAGTTGAGTCAGAAATCGGCTGAGTCTCATGATTTCTGCTGTGTCACTTTATTCTTAGCAGAACTGTCGTAGTTTTGACAAAATATGTATTATGTTGATGGCTAAGGTGCACAAAGATTTTCACGCCATATCTGTCATTTCTTTATTAAAAAAAATCTGGCTCAGACATATTATCTTCCTGATTTGTCATAAATGTGTCGTATTCATCTTATTCCATAATGATGCGTTTTGTCAATATGACGTCGTCGATTCCCGTTTTTCTCCGTCTAATACTAACAAATGACTGCACGGTATGGCCGAAGACGGACATATTTTCTACGTAATTAGTCTATGTTTAGAACTAGGGTCTAGTCATATGAATCAGCTGGAAGGGATTTTCTTTTCTCTTATTAGAATGTTACGGTACTTTTATAAGATATGAATGCTTGTACATATGTCATACTATCACAGTAACAACACAAGGTTTAGAGCTCTGCGTTCCAACCTGAAAAAAGTGAGTTGTGATTAAGATGTAATCTGAAAGAATAACACGTAAATAAAGTGCTGCTACTTTTTGCGTATGATATGATCTTACAAGCACTCTATCAATGAAGGCTACATATTAGATAAATTAGTCACATAAACGCGGGGAATGCTGCGGTCCTTATGTCAGTCGTTCCAAGAATGTCGGCGGAATTCCCTTTGTTGATAAGATAGGAGATGTACCTGCCTAGAAGTTTGTGTGTGTGTGTGTGTGTATAAGTCTGTACTGAGCTTAGCAAGTTTAAAAGTAGTAAAATGTACCTACATACATATATGTTTAGTATATAGTTAAAAGTCGGGAACGCACGAAAGTCTTTTTAAAAACTAATTAATTAAACACTACGTCTGTTCAGACTAAAGATTTTATTTAGACTGCCCTTATTCTAACATACAATCTTATTTTATACCTAACACCTAAGCCGAGCCTTATCGGCCGGATGCTGAGTTGGCGACATGTAACCTGATCCGCGTGGTACGACGATCGTTGGGTGGTCTACGAATGTTATGACCATTGTGTGCGAATACCAGGAACATAACGCCTTCCCCCTCAGACTCGAAATTATCGGAAAAGGATTTTCCGAGAATTTCGGTTTTTCATACATACATTTTCTTATTCTATATCTTAAGACTATTGCTGCTTGCAATACCAGGTCCTGCTTGGAGGGGTTTGTAGAGGCAGCGAACTTATGCGAATAACATACTTAACTTACAAGTAAAATCGGATTTTCATTTACATTTTCATGTTCAATTACAGGGGTTGAGGGTGTCTCATAGATTTTCCGGATATAAGGTATAAATTTTAACTGTAATATGTATACAAAAAACACCAATAAGATTATATAGAGCACAATTGTGGCAATGCCAAGGCTTTTCACTTCACTTGAATTTTGAACACTTTTCACACTTTTCTTCAACATATAATTGAGGTGTTGCACGTCATCTAGGTTAACTCGTTGCAGGTTTATGGGTTCCATATTTTCCATTTTGTTTTCTGATAGATCAGGTAAGTTTACAATAGGTATGCGGTTATAAGAATTTCCCAATTCATGGAAACGATTTGCACGGAGTCGCAGAGTGCCGATGGTGACATCGCATGGTTTCTGGATAGTGAGAATGTATGTACCTCTCAGTGGCTCCTGTATGACGTCGTCGCTGCATTGCTGCGTAAGCACCTTTTTAAATTTGGAGAAGATAATCCAAACGTTATCAGAGATTTTCTGTGTCTTCAATTCTTCTGTAATGACCTTGTGCTTACTACATTTTGGTAGATGTGCTCGGTATTTCATTAACTGTTCCACACAGGTTTCTGTGAAATAAGGCGCGATGCTGCTTTCAGAGCACAGGTACTCTTTGGCGGTTATCTCCTTACATTTTTGGGCAAGTGGGCGGTAGCTTTTCTCATCCTGGAGTAAATAGGGATATTCAGGAATTATGGTAAAGGTATCGGCGGTGGTGTGGTTAAGCATGGGCAGTGGGTACAATTTATAATATACATAACATTCATTTTCAACTAATGGAACATCAATTATAAACCTAACATAACTGTCTTTAAGGTATGCTTTAACAGAGAATGTCTCTTCTAAATTAATTAGGTTTTGATTATTTACAGGATACATAAGCTTACCATATGTGCTTATTTCTTTCAGCAATGTTATAATCTCTACAGAATCTATTACAGTTTTATGGAGTACAGACACTTTACTAAGGGCTAAAGCCGTCTCTACATCGCCGAGTTTAATGGAAATAGTGCGGAAATTACTAATAAAGAGGTTGAATACATTTATAATATGGAAAGTTAGAAGTTCCTCGAAATTTTCATGTGATCTTAGGTAAAATTCTATTTTATTAACTCTATCATTCAGAAGCTTTGTGTTTTCATTTACAATTTCACTTGAGTTTACGATGTGATCCAGCATTTCGGTAATAATAGTGATTTTATTGGAAACGGCTTGCTCACGAGTTTGTGTGTCAGTTAATAATTGTTCGAAGTGAATAGCGTCATCGTTATCTAGATTTCCTGTTATTACTTTGATCAAGGAACCAAGAGGGTTGATAAGACCTCGTTTTACGCGTTTGCTAGGTATTAACTTCTGTAGTTTTTCTGTAGCCTCATCACGGATGTATTCAATTTGAGTCTGAAAGTCTTTAAATTTAATAATGAGGGAGGAAACATTTTTAGAGGCTAATATAACCTTGTTACAAAATTTTGAATATTGTTGCGAATGAAATTGCAAGTCGGAGGAGATACCTGTTAAATCTATAGTTTTTATAATAGACCAACTATCATACTGTAGCGAGGCACGACCTTGCTTAACTGGGAGGAGGCCTGGATTTTCATTAATTTCTTGAAGTTGAAGGCCCTGGCTCTGGAGACCTTGGGCATGGACGCACGTCACCATCACCAGGAGGAAGCACCACCTGCGGAGGGCGTTTTACATTTTTAATTGGGACCTTGGTGTCTCTGTCCTTGATTTTTATGGGTACGACGTTTTGTTTAGCTTCACCAGTTATTATAGCTTTTTGGTACCTAGGTTTATCCTTGGATTGTCTTTTGTTTACTGCCTTCGCATATAATGCCTGTCCTTCCGTGAACGGCGGTACTATTTCTCCACCGCGTTTATGCTTCACCTTTTCTTTGTCTTTTCGCAGTTTTTCCGAGATGAATTTATATAATTCATTAGTTCGTTTCCTATGATCTTTTATCAGTTGTTGTTTATAAGCTTTGTCAAATTGTACGTCAAAAGAGGAATTTAATTCTGTGTGTCCAAATACAACTTCGAATGGAGTTAAATCTGTAGCGCTATGTATGGTATTATTGTATGCCATTATAGCATAGGTCATTATATTTGCTGCGTCTGTGTATTTCCTTTCGTATTTGGCTAGGCGATAAATTTCAATTATGGTGGAATGGAAACGCTCTACTATGCCGACAGAATTCGGGTTATTTGGTGTAGTTATGTGCAGTGTTATTTTGTGTAATTGTGTTAGTTCTCGGAGTAGGTCGTTATTAAATTCGGTACCAGGGTCGCAGCTAATTTTTCGCGGAATGCCATAGAAACTGAAGTATTTAAGGAGTGCTCTTACTACCTCGGGCGTTGACCGTGATGGTATCTCTATTGCCTGTGCTAACTTGCTGAACGCGTCTACTATTGTGAGGTAGGATTTGGAGTCGATGGAAAATATATCCATGAATAATTCTTGGAATGGGGCATCCTGTGTTTCAGTGAGTTGTAATACTGGTTTGATCGGCTTTCGGTCATACTTGGCGATCCTACATTGGTCACACGAGTTAATTACTGCAGAGACCGTTTCTTGCATGTCGGGCCAATAATAAGATCGCTTTATTCTTTTAATTGTTTCTGTTATACCTCTGTGGCATGTTTTTCCTTCGTGTATCTTTTTGATTATCAATTTCTGCTCGTCTTCATTTTCAACGTTAATCACTCTCTCGGTGCATTCGTGAAAATTGATAGTGCCTTGTTTGAACATGGAAATCACAACGTTGCTAAATTCTCGTCGGTGCTGTGTGGTCTCGAAGTAAACGAAGTATTTGTTTTTGGGTTTAATGTACTTTTTTAGGAATTCACATATAAGGTCTGGTTTGCCGTGAGGTAAGAAAACCTCTAGAATTTTTTGATGTTTCGTAGATATATCTGTTACTTGTAGTCCGTCAGTGAATTTTTGAAACACGAGTATTTGGTTTGGTTTTGTGTCCACAGCTTCATTTAATATAGGTATACCTAGAGATTCTAAGTCTCTGCCTGAATGAATCGTTTCTGTAGCGCTGGAACTTGTCTCAGATGGTACAAGGCATTCGGGTTCCTTACTCAAAATTTGGTCTATGGAATCTGTGTCTGAGATAGTTATAGGGCTGTTGGTTGCCGTTCTCTCTGAGTCGGATATAGATATGGTGTCAGATTGCTGAGAAGGATTATCTAGATTGACAATCATTGATATATCGTCAGGTTCTTCTGCTGTAGTCAATGCATTAAGTTTGAGTCGTGATAGTGCGTCAGCATTTGCATTTAGTTGTCCATTTTTGTGTTTTATGTCAAAATCGTATTCTTGAAGTCGTAAACGCCAACGTGTTAACTTACTGCCCGGCTCTTTTAGTTGATATAGCCAGAGCAAGGGTTTGTGGTCGGTTACAATATCAAATTTCCTTCCGTATAAGTACGGCCGGAAGTGTTTTGTGGCCCAAATTATTGCCAATAGCTCTCTTTCGATGGCACTGTATTTTCTTTCTGTATCCGATAAGGTGCGACTGGCGTATGCAATAGGTCGGTCAGAGCCAATTGTCCCTTGGGATAACACGGCTCCTATTGCCACTTCCGAGGCGTCGGTGGTCAATATGAAGGGCTTGTTCATGTCCGGGTATTGAAGTATCGGGGCGTTGATTAACAGCTCTTTACACTTTTGAAAAGCTTCGATGTATTTTTCCGATTTTTCAACAGTTTTTCCTTTCCTTAAACAGGCTGTTAACGGTTGTGTTATTTTTGAAAAATCTTTGATAAATCTTCGATAGTAGCCAATAAATCCCAGGAATCTTTTTATTTCTGTCTGAGTCTCTGGAATTGGGTAGTCAATCACCACTTGGATTTTGTCATTATTTGGTCGGAGTCCGTCTTTAGTTAGTGTGTGACCAAGATATTGAACTTCTCTCCGTAGGAATTCTGATTTGTCTAGTTGGACCTTGAGGTTGGTGAGTCTGAGCCTATCAAAGACTGCGCGTAATTTCTCTAGATGCTCGCGGAGTCCGTTGGAATATATAAGTATATCATCTAGATATACCAAACAGTGTATACCTTGCAGCCCTCTTAGTACGTTGTCCATTGCACGTTGGAAGGTTGCTGGGGCTGTTTTTAGGCCAAATGGCATGCGAAGGAATTCATAATGACCATTTTGGGTAGAAAACGCTGTCTTTTGTCTGTCCTCTTCTGCTATCTCGATCTGATGATAACCGGAAGCAAGATCCAGGGTTGTGAAATAATTGCTTTTACCTAATTTGTCGAAAAGGTCACAGATGTTCGGTAGAGGGTAGCGATCGTCCGTCGTTATTTCGTTAAGGCGCCTATAATCGATTACCATTCGGTATTTCACTTGTCCGGAAGCGTCAAGCTTTTTAGGGACGAGGTGCACCGGAGCGCTCCAGGGTGAGTGTGATTCTTGTACCACGTCGTCCTTGAGCAGCTTTTCTACTTGATTTTTAATTTCTTCAGCTTGGGCTGGAGCCTGTCTATACGGCTTTATGTATATAGGGTTGTCGCTTGTTGTTCTGATTTGGTGTTTAACCTGATTCGTGAAGGTAAGGGGTAGGTCTTCACAGTAGAATATGTCTTTATATTCTATACATAAGTCACGTATAGCTTTTCTTTCTTCCGAGCTAAGGTGGTCTAAGCGTAGCTTTGCTAGGTTTTCCTTGAGTAGCTGATCAATTTCTACTTCAGTTGATTCCGTTATGTAATTCAGGTCGCATGCTATTACGTCATCGTTTCGGACTGGCCGTACAATAAAGGGTTTCTTTATAGTCATGCCTACTTCATTTTCAGATGCATTTTGGATAACTGTGGTGGCATAAAAATTTTCACACTTGACAATAGCAGCGGGCATCCTGACATTTTCACAAAATTGTTTGTATTCGATAATTGCATCTCCGTTTTCTACGGACACTGGTATCTTTACCCGGGTTTCTGACCTTGGTTCTAGGGTCACCGAATGATCCTTGTCATAATATATTGGGATGGTTGCATTTTGTGTTTTGAAAGTTCTGTCGTCTAGATCAATTTTGGCTTTCAATTTAAGCATTAGGTCCCATCCAATGACTCCATCATATTTGGGGTCTACGTCGTATACGAAAAACTTGTGGTCCATTTCTTCGTTGAATTCTTTGAATAAGGGTATGTCCACCACATGATTATGTGAACTGGATGCGTGAGTACTTGTTACCTCGAAGGGTTCATTTTTTTTGTATTGCTTGTAATGAGTGTCTGCCTTCCTTGGGCTGATAAAACATCTGCTGCTTCCTGAGTCTAGCATAAATTTTGCATTTATATCGTTGAATTTTACATAGGGTAGTTTTCGGGTGGCGTCGTAGTTGAGTTCAATTACCTCGGGGGTTTTGAGCTCAGGGTTAAGCAAAAATTTTCCACTGTATCGTCCTTGGTCTCTTCGTTGATTTGTTCTTCAGTGTATTCAACCATGGGGTCGTAATACAAGTTAGGGTCCTCATAGTAACCATAACCTTGTTGTTCATGTTCCTCATAATTAGGGTTGAAGTCGTCGGCCTGTTCCTGTGTTATGGTCATTTCATTCAGGGGTACCTGTCTTGGTTGTGCCGTTCTCATGGTGACGTCACTGGTAAATGGCACTGGTGGTTTGTAGCCTTGATGTTGGGGTTGCTGGTAACCAAACTGTCCCGGTTGTGGACGAAAGCCTTGCTGTGTGAAAGGCTGTGGCGGCCTGTATCCGAATTGTCCTGCTTGAGGGCGATACCCTCCTTGGTTAAATGGCTGAGGTGGGCGGTACCCAAAGGGTGCCATTTGAGGTCGCGGTATGTTTGTTTGAGTTGGGAAATTTGGCTTGTAACCAAACTGCATAGGAGGTCTGTAATTATTGTTAATATTAAATGGAGGTCGTATAGGCTGTGGTCTGAATGCAATTGGGGCTTGATTAGGGATACCGAATTTGAATTGTTGTTGTTGCATTACCGGAAGAGGTGGAGGTTTTGGTACTGTCAAGTGCTGTAGCATTTTTGATCTTAATTGGTATTGATCCTGGAAGTTAACTTCCTCCAGGACATGTTTAAGGGCATCTTCTAGAGTTAGGGGTTGTTTCAACCGAACCACCCTAACCATGTGTTCAGGTAAGTTGTAGAGAAAGACGTTCAATGCCGTGTTATTATGAATGATTCTCTTCGCCTGTTTCACGTCTTCGCTATTTGCCAAATTTTGATGAATTTTCGAAAATAATATTGCGCGCATGTCCTGCACACGTCCGCAGAAATCTAGATAGGACTCTCCGCTTTTCAATTTAAGGGATTCTAGTTCAAACGCTACTGACTCTTCACTACGTGGGTCTCCGAAATGTTGGATCAATAATGCCTTGAGGTCGTCATAACTTGTGAAGTCACCCCGCTCACTGATTAGGGCGGCAGCTTTTCCTACGAGTTTGCTGGTGAGACATTGCATAAGGAATTCATTTCTTTGGGTGGTACCCTGAAAGTACTGAATGACATACTCGCATTTTTTAAGGAAAAGCGTCAAGGTTTTAGTGTTGCCGTCGTAATCAGGGACCAGTTTTAACATGTCCCTAAGAAGGGGCGGTGCTATGGTAGCTGCTGTGGCTGCATCCACCATTTTTACAACTATCTATCACTAGTCCTTCTAAATTAAAATAGTATATAATATACTTAATTATAACTATCTGTGCAATTTTCGTCACAATTTACCTAATTTAACCTATTGCGCAATTTTATTCGCGTATAAATCTAAATTAATCTATGTTGTGCAGTTTTAGTCACAGTTACCCTAAATTATCCTAAATTGTGCAATTTTAATCACAATATAACTAAATTTACTTAAATTGTGCAATTTTAATCACAATAAATAGACTTATACTAGAAAACAATTTTCGTGGATGGGGATGGGGTAAGCAGGAGGATTTTACTCCAGAGGATGCTACTCTATGTACTTACATGCCCAGCGCCATCGTCGACCGCTTTAACAAATTTGTTTGGTTCGGGGATACCGGTGTCAGCTTCCGATGCTAGGGTGCTGGCACGATGCTGCCGCTCGAGGATCGCGGAATTCACGCGAATATTCACACGCGCTGGCAAGCAACGGATATCCGGCCCGGCTGCGCCAGTTAAAAGTCGGGAACGCACGAAAGTCTTTTTAAAAACTAATTAATTAAACACTACGTCTGTTCAGACTAAAGATTTTATTTAG
The DNA here is from genome assembly GCA_964023185.1 of Macaria liturata. Taxonomy (NCBI): domain Eukaryota; kingdom Metazoa; phylum Arthropoda; class Insecta; order Lepidoptera; family Geometridae; genus Macaria; species Macaria liturata. The sequence continues at coordinate 15,305,186 of OZ026807.1, read as the reverse complement.
ACTGCCCTTATTCTAACATACAATCTTATTTTATACCTAACACCTAAGCCGAGCCTTATCGGCCGGATGCTGAGTTGGCGACATGTAACCTGATCCGCGTGGTACGACGATCGTTGGGTGGTCTACGAATGTTATGACCATTGTGTGCGAATACCAGGAACATAACGATATAGTCGTACATAAGTTGAGATGGCTTGTAAATAGCGAATTTTAAGTTTCTGTCTTGTCTTGCTTGTTGGGCTTATTTTCCAATTGGTTGTTATTCAATTAAATAAAATAGTAACTGAACTATAACACTCATAAATGAGGATTTAGTACATCAATAGCAACAACTTGTTTTCTAAGACATTTGGAAAATGTGCAAAGCATATCTATTTGAAAATTTGCAAAGCATAACCGAGCCCAACGGAAGAGCAGCGCTGGATGCTTGCATCCATCCAGCATATGCTGAGTTAAGGCCGAGTTGTGACATGAAAATTCTTATATTGTGCTCTTGTTTTTTATTATGTGTCTACTTTATGTTTCATGTGCAATAAATTTATTTTATTCTTATTCGTTCATGTCTAACTTAGTACATCACTGATCACATAAAGCTAATGCATAGAACAGATAGAAACACTACTCATACGAGGATTTCCACCACAATCCTTTGTACCGCATTATATCAATAGCAGTAGCTTCCATAATGCGCTAGTGTTCAGATAAATAGGTTAGCTGTACTTTGGACGAGTGTTAGATGAGTCAAACGCATTATCTTCAACAAAGACGTGTAAAGAGAATAGCCAAGGACGGTGTGAATCAAAGTTATGTCACAGAATACAGAGTACAGGTTATGTACAGTAGATAGGGAGTAGGTACAATCTACCTAGCTATTACCTACCTACCTACTATAGTGGATTTGTCGAAATCATTTGAGTAGGGAATACGAAAATGCGAAAAAATATACATAATACATATAGGAATGCTTTATTTTTATTTTATAGAATTAAAAGTTTATAAAGATTTGACGAAAATACATTACGTTTATATAAAGAGATAAATATAATGTTGTACAGGTACACGATCTTGGTAAATAAGCATAATATCTAATTAATATAAATACCTATTGGAAATATCCCCGTTCATGGTACAGCAGAGTATGAAACTATGAAAATATGTTGTAAAATGTAATTTGAACAGTTACGTATGTGTATTGACCAATATGATGTCACCTGTGAGTAATACTTTCTAGTTAAATTAGAATAAGTAAAAGAGTTAGCAAACTGTTATTGTTGAAATTAACCTCGTTTCTAGCAAACCTAACAAAAGATCGATGTGATTAATCTTAAGTATTATTATGGGAAAGCCATTACGCTCTAAAAGCCAGCTTTAACTCTAAATGGTCTTATTTTTAATCCAGCTTCGGACTAAAAGCTTTTATTAAGCAGCCGAAAGGAGTAAAAGCAAAATTGAGATTACCGTTCTATTTTAGTTACTGAAAAGTAATTTAAATTAACTCTAAAAATACATGTATGCTCAAACCTTTACACCTATTTTTGTTACGTCATGATAATATTATCATTCATCATATCATATCGTTCATTTCATGTTGTATGTGTAATTTATTTTTGGTGTGCAATAAAGTTATATTGTATTGTATTGTATAATATATTTGTTTTGTTGGCATGGTTTATACACTTACTTAAACACAAACCACATCTACGAAAATTTTTTTAACTAGTCTGCAAGGATGGTGTAAACCCATAGGTTTAAACTATAATACTAAAGATAAAATCTAAGCCAGTAGTTTTGAGCTTCTCTTACAAAGTAAGAAGTATAGGCGTATGAGAGAGGTGGCTTATGCCCTTCAGTGGGCTTTATGAATTGATAATGATAAAGTTGAAACAAATTGTAATGGAAAACAAACAACATTACAAAGTTACATTGTTTTTTCGCTCGCTTCATATGATACAGAGTCAGACTCGGGCATATCCGCATCTCTCGTATCCGCAACAAAACTCAAAACTCATTCGCTATATGGAACCGGACGAAAATTGTTTTAAATTCAATTAAAACGCTACAGAGGCGAAGTCAAACAACTCGCTGCTGTGGAATTCATATTGGCAATGTTCCGACGTTACTCGTACTGTACGTTACGAGAAGGGGTGGGTTTAGTCGGTTTTTAAGGTTTAAGCTGGAGATAAGTTTCAGTTTTTAGGTATTTTTATCTGTAATCTTATTTGGAAGTGGGTAATAATCAAGACTGTTGGGATTCAAACTTGTATATTTTTGGTTAGACCCGGTTTAGTCTACAGATAGTCACAAATACACGCCGTTAAATGAGTAGTAAACATGACGCTTGTTCTATTCGGTTTTAAATACAACTAAACGCTAAATTGTTAACATAAAGTATCAAATGTCAAAGGACGATATCCCATCCCATTTTATCATACTAATATTATAAAGGCAAAAGTTTGTGCGGGTTTATGTATTGTTGTTACTTCTTCAAGATCTTATAGCTGAATCGATTTAAATGTAGATTGGCATGAAAGCATATTATACTCTAATTTCACATATAAGCTACTTTTTATCCCGGATTAATGTCGTTGCTATGCTAGTACCAAAATAAACTATCAATCTATATAAAATATCAGTTTTTCATCGAATGACGTTACCATACAATGACATGCTTTTAATATAGCCTCAGCTATACTCTCCTGAACAACCTTTGCCTCACTAATCCGAAAGGTCAATGTTTCGGTGAAGTCACCGAGCAATTGTGCCAATTGAGGCACAGTGTGGCTGAATTGGATAATGTGGTGGAGTGATAACGGTGTGGCTGTGCTGATAAATGGTGCGTTTTGGCAGTTCGGACTTCTTTACTACGAGTAGATAGTTTGAGCACAGACACAGATTATAGAAGTTACTGCCACAGTTGAAAGGGCTGTTTGATGCTCTCAGCTAATCGCAGCTAGAGATTTTTATCATCATCATGCCATCTTCATAATAAAGTTCGGAGGTTTGCGATCCCATGTTGTTTCTTTTAGATGTAGGTAGATTATAGTGATATTTAATGACTTAGGTAACTGATAACACTCACCAAAGCAGACAAGATTCTAAAGTTTGGCGACTTAGATGTTCTTCTATGTTATCTCAATAGGTGAAAACTTAAGTTCCAGTTGTTTAGAATGCATTCTTCATATATAAAATATTAGTTATATGTAATGTTTAAATGACTTGGAGAAGGACAAACGTTTTTTATTTATAAGACACTTGTTTGCATTATGTACATTTGCATCCGGTTTGATGACGTAACCCTTCATCTATGTCTGTTGCATTATGAGGTGTGGTTAAAGAAAATCTAAAGCCTCACCCATTCTTTTGTAGGTTTCCATTAATGTTAATAGAAAATATAAATAACAAATGAATAAATATTTCGGAACATTTCAGACAGCGCCATCTAGCCACATACTAAGCAAACGATTGTATCTTGTGTTATAAAGATGCTGACAGTTACAAATACTATTGTTATTGCTCTTATCAATATTTTTGAAGTCAGCTGTTCAGCTAATACGAGTACGTTCTATTTACCCATAAATACATGTTAAAATTATAAAATTACAAATTCAAAACACCGCCACAAATGAATGCAAACGTATTCAGATAAGCAAGGTTTAATTTACAAACCAGATAAGTGAGATGATTCGCGGTAAACGAGAAATCCGAAACAATAGATATGTACCTACAGGTTTACCTACGACTTCTGTTGGGGCTTTGTGTTTTAAATTACTGAAGAGTTTTTGTGTTGAAGTTATTACCCGCGGCGTTTAGGATAAGATGACCCCTTATGTAAAAGACGCGGCCGTTTGTTGTTTATCAATAGCTTTTGATATTACAATAAGAAAAGTATGTAAGTATTTAATAATATACATTGGGTCTAGATCACTGAATAATATAATGTTAAACGAAACGCTTTGCCATGCAGTGTCGTCATAGTTTCTACAGCATCTTACACTTATCATTATCAGACAATACACGCAAACTAAGGCCTTTGGCTGCGTTGAATCAGCTTATCAAAGATATCATGTACGAGAGGATGTTTTTCAATCGACGACGCCCGATTGCGCACTAGTCAACCTCGCCTCGTACTTTAGTCGGTCCGGAGCGCTCGAGTCGGCCACACGCACACACGCCGCTCCGCGCTTCCTGCTAAACAATCATTCACGATCATTTGTATTCTATTAGCGTGATACGTCAATTTCCCCTCGAAAATTAACCCGCCTCAATCACGTTACGTGCAACACCGACCGGCAGTCATCCAATGTGAAACTCGCCACCCACCACATGTTTGGAGTTTACGATTCCGCGTAAAGTTGTGTATATTGGAGTGTTTTGCAAGCATGCTGTGACGGCCAGCGACTGAACGGAACACAACGGATTGCAGTGTTTTGGATTTTGTGCACGCAATGGCTGTGATTTGAATTGTGAGTGGTTCGCCGCGATGTACGAGGTGTCCTGCGTTGCCGGGAACAAAGTAGACGCTGCTTACGCGGTCAAGAGCCTGTCCAACGTGGTGCCTCCAGGCATGGGGCACACGGTGTCCGTGCAGCGCCACCACGCGCACTCGCAGTCATACAAACACAAGCAAGATCTACCTCCGCCCGTCAGCAAACCTGACGCTCTCAAATCTCATGTGATGCGATTGCTGAAGCGTTCGAAAAGCCACACGCCAGCGACGCGAGCTGCTGAGAACGCAGTCGATCCTCGTTTCGATCGTCGCACCGTCTTCGCTCGTCCCGTCACCGATGAGCAGCGCAGGAGACGCAACTCGGCGGAGAGGCGTCGCAGTGCTGACAAACGAGTCATGGTCACAATAGTGGATGGGTTACCGGTGGTGGTGACAGGGTCCAACCAGGTCCCGCCGCCGCCCTCGCATCCACCGCCAGTCACGCACCACCGACACTCACATTCGCATAAGGTATGTTCGTATGACTACATTTTATATTATTTTATGTAGGTACCTTACATTGGTCGATACAAACATATTTATCATACTTATACCGTAGTAAAAAAATACTATGTCGTAGCTACTATTTTATAGTAGTACAGTCAGATTCTTACTCAATTTACTATGGGTATTGTTAAGAAAAAAATGGAAGTGATCTTTGTTTACGTATTGCTTTCATTCATTGATAAAATTCGACTCTTGACGTATTTTTATTTACATGATTAACATTTTTGCGGGTGTGCTAAATTAATCGCGTAAATCTTTAGTGGAATTTTACATGTTTAGTGTTTTTCCATTACTATTTGGAGTGAGGTAAGTTTGAATTATTAATTAATTCTGCTGTATATATTAGTACCGTGTCATTCGTATTGTTATTGCGTTACTTAAATGGTTTACAAACGTAGTGATTTACTTAGGCAAGAGGTAAATCTACCTTTATTATAAAAAAAATATTAACCGTATTCATAACAATTTAAGAAGCTCCAAACTTCTATCTATGCGAAGACGATGATAAACTTGTTGATAGCAATTTATACGTAACAATAGGTAGTCATATGCATAATGTGTGATTAAAGGAAGTGGAGACCTGGAAGAGACCACCCAAGGTGATAAGGCCCCCCTTTTGTACATACATCTATAGTTTAAGTCCTTTATTATGTTCATTTATATTTTTGGTATGTAATAAAGTTGTATTAAAACTATTAGTAGGTATAAAAATCTCCTAATCCTTGCGTATCGGAAGCCAAGATCCAGTTAAACTTCACATTAGTCAGCCAGTTAACTCTAACCGACTACTAATCATATCTAATTCAGTAGCAAAACATGAATGGACTATTTACGAAGTACCCAACAAGTTGGTTGCGGAAAACTTTACTAGGCCGTCGCGTCGCCTCGACTCGTGCGTGTTTCGCGTAATGATGTAAATATTGTAAATATTCCACATACATATGTATGCTTATATTACACCTGGCTTGCACTTGTGTATAGCAGTAATCAGTATGGACTAGAGGTATTTTATCAATGTACTTTATTGAAGAATTAATTGTACCTACATCGAGCGCTGAGTAGGAACCGTAAGTAGTAATAAACATATAGATAGATTAGATAGAGTTAAATCTATTCCTATAGATATATTCGTCTGTTTGTGGTATTGGTGACAAACGTGCAATTTAAAAACTTAATTGTTGAATAAATAAGTTGACAGAATCAAAGGCCAATTGGAATGAGATTCAAGAGTGGGTATATTAGCTCGTTCCGATTGAAGTTGGAGTATTCATTAATTTGCAAACTAAATTAGTTAGTGAAACTCAGTACGTTTTATTAATATCATGAATATGAATGTACCATTAGGATTATTAAATTGGATATGTTATAGATAGATAGATAAAACTCTTTATTGTAACACACATTGAAAAAAAAACAAACAGAAACACAAAAGACTTAAAAAATAGTGCCACAACTGGCGGCCTTATCGCTAATAGCGATTTCTAATTAATAGCGATTTTAATGTTATACACAGCCTCCATAAAATAATATATTATTTTAGGTCTTATTTAGAATGTGTTATCTTTATGAAAAAGAATACGATGAATTGTGTGTCCTGGCTGTTTGTTATAGCACGCACAGCTGTCATAAGTAAGGGCTTTTCATAATTTAGACTTTTTTGAATGGAGATGTCTACTCTCATACGATAAGAAAAAGGGAAGACGTAATTAATTACGTAAGTGCTAGTCGGATATTACAATTAAATTCTTCTTCTTCTTATTGAATGAGAGTGGCCAACTCTGTCCTAAGGGCCAATTAAATTAAAAAGGGAAGATACAAATCAACAGTTTTGCATTACTCATTAACACTACTCGCCCTTACTCTCACAACATTATAATTTACAAAACGAGTATAATGACGCAACCGTCCAACTGGATATTGTATTTATCGAATTAAACGAAACTATAGGCCAGTTAATGCAGTTTAAAGAGCATTATTGCTAACCGGCCGAGCGTTAAATCTGTGAACCGACTTAATGTGTGTACCTACTTGTTTTCATTTTATTTTTGTTGTGCGGTTTTAACTACGAACATAGTCGAATGTTGTTACTAGTTTTATAATGTCGTTATACTAATATTGCCGCGGTATTGTCCCATATGCATAATGACGGTTTTGAAATATTTGATTGTGCATCTTTAATCATAACGCTGACTTTGGTTAGATTATCAGCTGAATAATATGGTAGAGAAATTACTATGCAAGTAACAGGCTAACGAAATAGTGTTTTTTTAAACAGATAAATGACGCCACATGACACCTTTCAAGTTGATATACTAAAAACTAAGCAACTAGTTCGTTGTTTAACTTTTGTGATGTATTAAGATCTGTTCTTTTATCTTCCCTTTGTACGTACTTACATGGACTGATTAAAACCAATTTAGAAGCTTTATTTCTTAGCACACACATATTAACGACTTGTCGGTTTGTACAGTATTCGTACCCATTTACTAACGGCTGTTGTTCTCCCAAAATTAATTTTATAATTAGATTTAATTAGGAACGCAGAAGACGATGCGGGAAATACGAAACGGGATACGAGATGTCTGTTTAACTGGCTCGTTTGTTTCGTTGACGGTTGTATTGTTTAGTTTGGGTAAACGAATCCTTTTGGAAACATAATTTTTGCGCGTTAGATCGTAGATTGCAAAGGGAAGCCAATATTTTTTTTAACTTTATAGTCAGTCATTTAACCACTAGATCAACTGAAACGATACTAACAAGCTTACCCAAGGTGGAGCATAAAAGCAAAAAATTCTGTAAAAAAAAACATACTTAAATATACTTAGTAAAAAAAACTGACCTATTCACTGCTAAAAACACTACAAATTAGTGTATTTATGTAGGAACGTCTAATAACAATTGACTGTTAGTCATCACGTTTTCACACGATAGTTGTAATAAATTTGAGATAAAAACAAGGACAACCTAAAGTGTTATAAGTATGGTTAATTTTGAATGTTGACTCTATCACATAAATCAGATTTCATTTGGTTTTTAACTAATGTAAATATCAGATTTTATCCAGCTACTTATATTGCACCTTGTACATGATGTTACGTAGATAACAGACTATTAAAACATACACACGTGACGTCAAAACGTTATCAGTCCCATAAAAATGAGTAAATATCGCTACCGACAGTTGTAAAATTGTTATTTAACAATGAGCTAAACAATTAAGCTAAATAACATAACAAACGTTAACATAAATAGATAAAACACACGTTACACAAAATGCGATTAATACATACTAGTTACTATGGCGCAATTAGTTTTATTATTTTATGGAAGTAATTATAATTAGAGGATTCCTTTCTATGCTAAGTATATTATTTTAATATTAAAACTTTCGTGAGACATTTTATCATTATATTAACTAAACGGTTTTCACTCACGTGTAAATCACGTAAGTTGTTTACGCGTTTCGGATGTTATGACATCCATCTTCAGAACGTATGTTCTGGGACCGCGGCAGCACGCAGACTGCGCGCCGCCGCGCGAGCGGCCCGCCGGGACACGGGCGCGGGGGCCTGGGGTGGTGGGGGTGGAGGCGAGGCGATGTTACTACTCCCGGCCGCATCGTCCTCGGGTCCAGAACATACGTTCTGAAGATGGATGTCATAACAAAACGCGTAAACAACTTACGCGATTTACACGCGAGTGAAAACCGTTTAGTTAATATAATGAAGTATATTATAGTCCTAAAATTACAACAACACAATTATTGTGACAATATTTCAAGTATAAACTTACCAATTTTTTTTTAGGCAAACATTAGTTATTAGTTGTCAAGATTCGAGCTCATTTTTTGGATACTTTCAAAGTTTTTGAGTCTTGTATGAATCGGAATCAATACCCAATCGTTTTTAACTCTTTGGCTTATACAGCTTACGATATACTTGAGTACTATATAAATCTACTACTACACACAAATATCGTACGAAAAGATCGTTAGCTCCAATATACTTTATCGATAGTATATTTTACTCCAAGCCGTGCTCAACCAACAAGAATCTCACACTACATCAGTTTCACGCTCAACAAGGTGCAAGCCTCTACACCGGCTAGACTGATTAAACTGATTATATCACATGTTCCGCCGTCTATTGCCTAGATCGCCGGGTTATCACGTAACCGTATCTGTAGCATTTATCTGTGCGTGTTGGCTGATAGATTTATGTAGGTATTTAGTTTATTGAAATACCAGGTGGAAGTCAACGATCTCGCTCGCGTTGTTTCGGATCGAAGAATAGTCGTATGTTATTCTCGAAATCCTGTAATACCACCATAATAAAAAAATTTGATGATCAGTCGTTTGGTTGCGGCATGTAAAAAAGAAACAATACTTGTAAACTCAATTTACTTAATATTACTATCGTGGTATGACTTTTTGACGCTTTGCAATTTATATCTGGGTGCACCCTTGTGCGCTTGGAAAGACAAGCAAAGCGAATGAGAGCTACCTTTCTTTGACATTTGACATATCAAACCTTACGATCCAGTAGCGATCCTAGCGGCAAATTGGTGAGGTTTGCTCAGTTTGAGACCTCGAGCATCAATCAACGGAGTTGACAAGTAATGAGCGAGTGGGACAACTATATCAAGAAAACCTAAGAGCGAAAGAGACAGGATTCGGATTTTGTCTTTGTCTAAATTTCACTTTTTGTTTCGTTGGTCATTACTCGGTAGCGCCCAACATGGCAGTTGCGTGAAAAATATTTTTGCTTTTATATGGTGATTACGAGTGCTAAGTGTGAAAAAACTTGATTTACATAGTGAAATATTGAAGAAAATTTCATAGAACATGGTGATTTGCTATGTAAAAGGCTGTAAAAGCCGTAGTGAACGGAAAGATGAAAATATATCCTTTCATACGTAAGTACGATACTTTTACGACAATGTGACTTGATTATGACTAATTTAGGAGCAATGAGAGCCCTGCTTTATTGAAACTCTATTTATATGGATTATAAATAGTAAAATAAGACTAAAAACATGAATTGTTTTTATGAGATTACTCGGCTAAATTTAAAGTATAGTAAACTGTTTTACTCGCAAAGCGTTTGTCAAACATAGTTGTCATTTTGCAGTATTTTGAATTTGATCGGGTTAAACGGTTTTTGGTGATACCAGTTTCGTTTTGGCAATTTACCCAAGAAATTAAGGCAAAATATTTTTTTATAAAGATGATTTGAGTCGAAATAGGCATAGCAACATATAGGCATATCACTCTGCAAAGAAGCACTACAATAATGACAAAAAAAAACATTTAGAATTTTTAATTATATACCACATATATATTTATTTTTATTTATATAGATTTCCGATGGATCCAAGCGTTCGTGAAATTTGGATTAATGCAACAGGGCGACATAACTGGGACCCTCCAAAACATGCACGCATGTGTTCTAGACATTTCGACCAAAACTGTTTGAGAAAAACTCCAAATAATAGATTTTTTTTTAAATATTCTGCTGTACCCACACTGTATATTAATGAAAATGTGACAAAGGTAATAAATATATTTTTTATTAATTAAAAATGAAGTTGAAGTGATCTATACTTACTAATAATTTAATTTTCTACTCGTAATAATCTAGGCTGCGCTGAAATATGATGTTGCTCCAATGGAGACGTGTACGTCTCCCGTTAGGATGAATGTCCCGTCCACGTCCAGACAATTGACTCCATTGATTAAATTTGTTAGTTTTAAAATAAATATATTATGATATTATTGATGAAGATTCTATTCTATTCTAATCTTGGTTGTGGCCTCTGCGGTATGGCCGCAATTTTGCCAATGTCGCGTGATAAGTTGAAGACAAACGCTGAATGGATTGGCCGGTGTCAAAATAAAGTGCTGTGTGCTATTTTATTTTTTTGATTTTACGAATGTTTTAGTATTCCCACACATATATCTGAATCCCACACGTAAGTATTGATGAAGATATTCGGCATTTGGCATTTAACTTTTTCGTTACAGAAAGAAAATGACAATAAAGAAATGACACCTCGAAAAAAAAAATTATTAAAAAAATTAAAGCACCAAACATTTTTGGCAGAGTCGCGGAAAAAGAAATTGGCCATTGTGAGATCCAGATGTAGAAGGATTGAAAAGAAAAATGCAGATCTTTCTGCTATTATTGATAAATTACATTCTAAAAATCTTATTAATCAGGAAACAGCAGATTTATTATCTTCCGTGGACTCACAAAAAGACTTTTTACATAGCAGAAAATCAAAGTTTTTGTTTTTTGTTTTTTCAATGTAAATAGTTTTCCTTGAAATAAATATACATATAGTTATTTTGTTTACAAATCCTACTTAGTATAATTTATTCCTGCTTAAAATTTTATCGACATACTGTGTGTGTCATTTTTATATGAGTCCCTTTTTCAGGTGATAATAATGATTACGTACAACTTTTATACGTGTGTGTATGTGTGTAAGTATGAACAAAAGTAGGGGAATTTTTATGACTCTGGCAGCCCTGAGATTCTACGTCATTTGTCGTCGTCCCTTTCGGGTATACGCGCTTTTTCTGGTCCACAGGATTGATTGTCAAGGGTTTGAGAACATTTGGACCTCACGGTACACTAGCGTCTGTAGCGATGATCTTACACACGGTAACCGTCAGTGGTCCTACCTATCTTATCTCAAGATATGACAAGCTCAGATGACAAGTAAATTTGTGTATCCTCGTTGTTCTATTTTCATGGGTGGCTTGAAAACTCCTCATTATAGTAAACCGCGCTTACGAACTTACTTAATAATTTCCTTTCATACGCACTAATAATGCGCCGAGCAAATATTTGACCGTTGAGGTCATCCAGTTTAGCATATCTCATATCTCATCCGGAGGTATATGACGTCACTTACTGACGGACGCCGAGTTGGGTAGGCTATAGGTTTATTTATTTTATTTGTATTTTAATGTCTGGTAGGTCCAATGTTAAATGGTCAGTGCTCCGTGTGATTTTATTGATATATGTTTATATATTTATTCTCATAATTCATTTATTATGTTTTGTTTGTGTGGAAATTTGGTTGCTGAATGACTTGATTCAATGAATTTATGTTTGTTATAAGAATGTTAATGTTTGTTTATTGTTAAATCACTAACATCGCGATGTGTATGTATGGGTAAAGAATATGTGGGAAAGGTCGACAGGACTATGTATTCTATATACTAAACTGTCTAAAAATATCTAGCGGATTGTTATCTGTTTATAGCTACCTTGTCAGCAAAATCGATCAAAATTAATGATATTGAAACTCAGTTGCATAGCAATTTTAATTGTATTTAGAGAACAATATTACCTTTGCTAAACCGCTATGCAAGCAGGGTAAATGAATAAATTATTGACTGTTTTCCAGGCAAGAGATTTTACAATTCTCAGGTTAACGTTTCACTAAAGCTTGCCTGAGGTAACAAATACAAAATATGTACAATAGTCACGGCACACATACCTAGTTTCCATCCATGTCGATGTGTGCGTGTTCGATACCATGTTACGAAATACGCGATGCATTTTGTGTGTTAGGGTAATACACACTACACTAAAATAGTAATATATTATGTTTTCTGCTAGTCATAACATTTTGATTGTATAGGTTAGGTTTTTGACTACTACCGGCCACCTGAAATAAATATCTTTAAAATAAGACGTTAGGAATTTTGGCCTATTCTTTAACTACGTAGTTAGTATTCAGTAGTTGGTACGGAAATCATGATGATGATGATGATGATGATGATTTTTTAAATTACATAATTCGATCTTAAAATAAAGTCTAAATCTAGTATAGGCTATATCTAATTAAATCTATATGAAACCTTACGTCGCTACATTATAACAATTCAATTTCAAAATATCTTTGCACAGCTACACTATAACAGCCCCATTGTATAAAATAGGTAAAGAAAACCACAGATCTGTAAACTGAATTCAAATCTCCGATAGCTACCCAAACAATTTCCTTATCTGTAACTCGGTATCGCTTAGCAAAGTATTGCACTACGCTGGTAGATGACCTTAGCAGCTGAAAGTGATAGTGTGACTAATTCAAACTAGATTTTAGGCTGCATTTGTGTTGACTGGTTTAGCTGCTTTCGCTTGTTTGATCCGACCTGTTGATTTGAGATTGCTTGAATAAGAAATGTGTTTGTATTTATAAATAATTACTCTTATTTACAATTTACGAGTAATACTTACTAATATGGTTTTTTTCCGGTATTTGGACTTCTCTGTAGGTACTAAACTATATAATAATATCAAGTATTTACTAAGATTTACAATTTGGAAATTAATTCATAAATTGTGCAATATTTATTTAATTAAAAAAAAAATTAAATAATAATTAGTAAAATTTGTTTTATAAGTTTTTATTAAATAAATATTGCACAATTTTATTATAAATGTAAAAAAAAAAAAAAAAAAACATAAATTATTTTATTATTGTGATTCTGGTATCGTCGAAGCTGATAATGGATTTCAATGTATTTATTTCTTAAGCGTACAAACCACAATAACTCGATAAAATTAGTCTAAAATAATCGATTCATCCAGGTACTGATTGTAAGAACGACCCAATATCCTCTTTAACATCCTATCTAACACAATCAACAGATTTTCTCGACCTTCCCTCCGACTCTGGCTGCTCGGTAATTTTTTTAATAAGCTTATGAAAATTTTCGTCGAATTTTCCCTATAGACGTTTCATCTAAACTCGTAATGATGGGAAAGGTTACGCGAAATAATATCTTTTCATGATGTTCCAAGGTCGGCGGTTCGCATTATTCGAAGTGAATTATTTTGTTAAGCTCGCCCTGAAAATATTATGGCCGCACTCGCTTTTCTTTGCGTTAGCTAAAAAAATACTTATTTCTTAGGTTTTTACCAGAAAACACGATGACTTTATCGCTTTTTTTACTGAAATATTCATGAAAATCTTGATAGATTTACTTTTACAGAAATCCTTACACACATATCTTTCCATCTTCGATATCTTTCATCATAATCTTAACCGATCTCTTTTATTTATAATGTCTCTTAGTACTGTCCACACGTTTGTCAAACGGACTTCCAACAGAACACATTACTACCAAGAATAGCATTTGTTGTGCACGGGGCATTATTTAATGGACGAAGCCTTGTCCTTTGTACGTGGAAGGATCTGGGCGCCCACCACAATGTATGCCCAAGAGAACTCTCCGAATAAATTAATTCAGTGAGAAATTCACGACCCTTAGCAATGAAGAAGATAGGTATCAGTCAGGGAACTCTTCTGCTCTGCTGACTCGACTGGTTTTGTTGTTGGTAGACTTAGAAACTAGTTTTTTTTTTTACTAAACCGAGTTTGCTTTTAATAGTTTGTGTGATGTTGAGCGATAGCTATGGGCTATGATGGAGCTTACTTATCCAATAAGAACCGGTTCACTCTCGCTTTAAAGACCGCTGTTTGCCAAGCATGTGAATGCTTTATTATATGTACCTATGTGTGTCGATATCGTTCCGGGTCCTATTTGCAGCCACGGCGTTCCACTTACAAAGGTGAGAGTATTTCGGGACCAATAGTAAATGCTCTGTTTTTAATACTGATACCAAAGTTCAAAGGTCGGCCTTTGGGAATGTGTTTGTTATGAAATGCACGTTGGGGTTTTGGCATTTTTTTCTCGATTTTGGAAGGAAAATATGGCTTTACAACTAAATCGGACGCCTTAGTCAAACGCCTAATAGTCAAGAGCCCCTTTCAAAGTGTTAACTGCGAAATTGTGGAACTCCCTACGTAACCCCCTGTTCCCCGCGGAATGTATGTAATTTTGTAATCTTTAAAGCGAAAGTGAATCGATTCTTACTTATGCTCCATCTTAGACCGTCCGTAATGTTTGCTTACCATCAGGCGAATTATGATCAAGTGCAAACCCATTCTGTGTAATAAAAAAATGCATAAGTACATTTATCAGAAAAGATACAGGTATCAATCTAGATAGAATAGAGGATAAACCTTCGGATCTAAAACTCGTTATATGTTATTATTCTCAACAATTTTTTGCTTTACGTACACAATTGAGGTTGTAATTTTATATTATTATCTCCCCTTATTAAATAATAGTACAATTTATATCTGATTGCGTCAGTTTATTGCGGAACAAAACTTTTGACCTTTGCTTTTGTTAAAGTGTTATAAAAACAATGATTGTTATTAATTTGTTTTGGTATCAATATAACATAAATTGTGAATTTACGTAAATAGTAAGTATTGTATTTTACACATTATGAATATGATTATTGTTACGAGTTACATATTATTTACGCGTTTATTTTCCTTGTATAAGGTGGTTGGAAAACTCTCGATAGAGTTAGTCACTTTCGTTCGATATGAAGAATATCTTTATCTAGGCTTACTGTATTGACATATAGGTACATTTGTATTTATATGGTATCCGATGTAAGAAATGAAACGAAATTGATTGAGACAAGCAGCTTCTAAGTTAAAATAACCTGGCTCATTTAATAAAAGATACAGCTATAGTTAGCAGTTAGAACTAGTATCTGTATGTTTACACAGAATTCTAAGAGTGAAATTCAAGCTTACTTTCGCTTTGATAAGACTTTTTATCTCGCATTGATAACGGCGTACAAGATCAATGTTGTGTTTCGGAAGTGATCTTGAAATGAGATCTTTTTCATTACGTACATACTACTTCTTATTACCATTGATGGATTAAAAGATAAATTTAATAAAAAAAAAAGAGTCAACCAAGCAGCATATTGCAAAAGGGTGATTCCTTGATTATTTCTATATTTAATCGTTTCCTATCCGACCAAAGAATGATGATCATTATTTTCTACTTGGCTTCACATCTGCAACATAATTTCATTTAATTGTTTTGTATTTTGCTAGCAATCCTTCAAAATATCGTATTAAATTAGAAACTCACTTTACATACTTTTTTCCGCGATACAACATTGTATCAAAATTCTCGTTCAAAACATTAAATAATTATTTAATTTCAAATTAGCACACAGTCGTCGCCCGCTCTGCATTCCTTCCTAAACGCGTATAACTCCACGGAGCGCTGCTAGTTTAGTTTCGGTATAATATTACTTGAGATTCCAACGAGCCATTTGCCGAGGTCGTTCCGAATACCAACCGCCATTATCGCATTGCTCGGATTGTGCCGGATTATTTCATTGCCTAATTGTTTTCCGGGGTTTCTCCTTAATAAGCTCGTCTTTCATACTAATCATGTAATTTTATAAATATGCATATCGTTAAGCCAAGTCAAAGGCCCTTAGGGTGATTTTAAAACTGTCGTCAGCATAGTTGGCCACACTCATTTGATAAGAAGAAGAAAAAGAAGATGGGTAAAGATGTGTCAGCAATTTTATTAAAAACATCAAGCAAAGCTTTGAAAATTGTATGCAATACAAGTGTTCATTATCCAAGTGGCTTATGAAACTGGTCTTGAAATACAAGTGACGCCACCTAGTGGCGAGTAGCGACGCTACGTTCATTTTAGTTCCCGTAACATACCACGGGTTGTGCTTCTGTATTCTGTTCTACGGACTTTAATAGAGGTCCTTATATTTTATTTATGTAATGCATTTGTACATTTATTTTTAGTATTTTAATTTAACAAAATAATGAATGGAGCTTAAATTTTGATTACATACAATATGCTGCGAAATAACACGAAGTCAAGACTTAGTTCAGCCGCTTCACGCGAGATGGCGCTAGTTGTTTTTTTTTTAAACAGATTTCATATCGGTGCCTCAGTTTGGTTAATATTTACTAAAATTTTCATCGGTTCAATCTAGGCTATTGAAACAATATCACAGTTTCAACAACAAATTCAGCTCAAGGCATATTTCATTACGCCTTAAAGGTTGTCAGTTTTATCAAATTAAAATTACCTAGTGTTAGAAACAAAGGCTGAGCCCGCTCGTGTAATTCAAGCGTTATAGTTAATTAGATGAACCCAATTAGTAGCTTTATTAGATTCAAATTCTTGTTTAGGCTACCTCTGGGTTATACGAGAGGAATTTTAGAATAATGTATTGAGGTAATGTTTCGGGTGGTATTAGTGTCTGTTGTAAATGTTTATTTAATTATTATTTAGCTCTTGTTTGTTAGCCATTTTACCAAATTTCTAGGGGTCGGCTCCTGTTGTACCCGATTTGGGTGATGCTTGTGTCAGACTGGTAAGTTTTAAGTCCTTTTTGAGATTATATGCTAACTCAAAAACATCAATTTAATTTGAGATCAAATAAAAACAGACTTGCTAGAAAAATATACTAATCAAATGAGCAGAACTCGTGCATCAATATAATGTACGAAACAGAACAAAATATTATTGATGTTGTCAATAATCCGAAATCATAATTGTATTGTTTCGGGATATAAACTAGCATTGTAACGTGAATGAGCATCAAGCCAACAAGCGCCCTTAACAAATCAGCTACACTACATTACAGACAATAGAGTGCACGTAGTACGTTATACGTACCCGCGTACTAAGCTACATATAAACACATACATACACACACACATACGTACGTACGCAACACAATTACATGCTCCGGCGAAGCCTATATGACTCACGCTGGTTTACATGTGTAGTTAACATGTAAACACTCACACACATGTAAATAGTGTAAGGCTAGGTGTAATAGAACATTTGAAGTTTATACACAGCGGGCTTGAGTGGCCAAAGTAAGGTGTTTCATGCGTAAAGCTTAATAATAGGCATTTCACTATATATCCAGCGTGCTAATATCCAGCAATATTCAAAGCGAGACTGAACCGGTTTTTATGATTAGATAATCACGATCCATCTTAAACCATAGCTTATGCTTACCATCAGAAGAAGAAAAACCGACATTGGGTTTGAGAAACATATGATAAGGTTTGCGTGCGTTTTGCTTCGCTCGTTTTCGCAATGCTTTATTATATTATAAAGTTTGTTTATAACAGAAACTAGCCAGGTTCCGAATATAAATAGTAAGGCTTATTATACTTATTATATTGCCTCAAGGCTATAAAACTGTCGATTGTGAAGGGAGTTTCGATGATTCACGCGTTGAGTTTCCATTTTATTCAGCGCTTGCTAGATTTTGAGGCAAATTGCCTAGTTTACCTTCGTAATACTAGAATTAATGATTAATTTTACGATTTATTATACAGTTAAGTTTCATTTGCTGCTGTTGTTATAATTAAATACGAATTGTTTACTAAACACGCAAAAGTATGAAATCATATTATTTATTGTTGAATTTAATATGTTTTTTCTATTTGAACCAAGTATTGATATTTCCTAAAGATAAAGATTCATTTATTTGCAAGATGTAGTTGTGTATGAAGGTAGGTGATAAAAAATCAAATAGTAGTATCATACATCTCAACCATCACTGGTGTGCAAATTAGACATAATATAAAACTAAACTCAATTCAATTTTAGGTAATGATTAGTTGTAAAAAGAAAATCTAAGAAATGTCAAAGAAAATCTAAAAAATGCCTAAGTTCAATAAAATCAGTATCAGAGTCATAATAATTTAAATTTGTTTCTGTGATCTCAGAAATGTTATATATTTATGTACTTATTTAAAATTATTTATGAATTGCAGCAAGATTTTGGAGATTAGCGAACCGTGTCTTCTCGAGTTAAAAATATACCATCTTTGTTTCAATTTCAATTCGTAAAGTGTGTCAAAAACCAGTCTGGCGGTCAGTTGATATAATTAATTTGATCCACTTACCAAGACTACGGTTTCAGTTGGATTTGTAAACTTTCCAAAACAGCCTTCATGTTTTAGGCTTTTTATAAGAGTTTTAAGATTAGTTGAACGATTCAGACACTGAACAAAATATGTTGTAGCTTTACTATATCATTTACATTATGCTAATGTTAGTTACGAAACGAATAGTACGTATTATGTCTTTTTTTGCAATTGCTTTATATGACCCAGAACCACGTAACAGGACATATTTTGAATAGGTCCGTATTCAATATAATACCTAATATTACATATGTGTTGGTTCGTAGTTCGTATTTTTTTTTTTTTATGAAATACATACAATTAGGTCACATAACAAAAAGCTAACTTGAATATTTCCAACCCTTCAAATTAATATCTGTCAAAAACAGTGGCTTTATTAAAAGAGAGACTTTTCTTCATTAACTGCATCAACTATCGGTCCGCCAGACCTTGGCAGCTTTCGCATAAAAAAGTTGCCACGAAATTGAAGACTCGTCCAAAACTCGAGACGTAACAAAAAAGGGGTTCAAAGCACCGGAAGCCTTCTGGCGAACGGGTTTCAAGTCAGGTGAGGTGGATCATTTCATTGCCAATAAAATCATCGAGAGCAGAAACTGCAGAATATTTGCACATTTTGATTGTATTCTTTCATAACTTATGTATGTTTCCACAGTTTTGATAGTCAACTAAATACGTTGTTAACGTCTGTACTCTGTACATACCTGTCTAAATTCATCAAAAAGCCACAACAACTCCCAAAAACATTAACAAAACAAACATGTCTCTCTCCACATACTGAGCACTATCGTATGCACGATTTTCAGCCGTTCTTATCTTCCTATCACGTGCGGACTTTTCCTCGGCGCGCGACACCCCCTTGCCCCGCGGAAGGCTGATAAACCTGCGCCGCGATCGACGCCTGCGCAGCGCCACCTCAGTCTACTTCCGAACTCGCCGCGGGACGGACGTCGCGCTGTCGCTCGCAACAAAACAAAAAAACTGTCAGTGATGTGAAGTGACAATCGTGACCGCAGTGATTCAAAGGATTACAGTTCCGCCCAGAGTGATTGGAAGTGAATTTTTTTGTCACCTATCTCGGATCGCCCCGATACCGTTGCGTCGCGCTCCGGTGATTCGGATAACAACCAGTGGATCTACAGTGTAATAGTGGCTTTGCTAAGATTTAATACCGCGGAAAGGTCACTTACCTTGATCGTACATACGAAACAATGCCATTTCGAAATTTCTTTTGCTCGACCATTGTTCTCGAATCTCGTGGTCAGCTTTCAATTTCGCTCTGAAAGCGACTCGTTTCGTTTTCGTTTTTTCTCTCGTTTGTCACTTAAAACTAGTTTTCTGTCTAGGCTGGTTGGCGTTGACTCATTTCTTTTACAGATTTGTCGCGGTGTTCGGTTTTTAATTAAGTTCGGTCGTCGTTGCACGAGTGAGACGGGCAAGGCTAATGAAAATGGTTTATCTAGAGATAGCGATAATGTTGATACGAACAGGAAGGCCGTACTTGTTGGTGGATGTTATATTATGTACCTGTATATAGCCTATGTGCAATATAGTCGATTGTCTGCAATACTGGCTGCTGCTGACCTTAGTTAACTACACCAATCAATAGCTGAATAGAAGGATGTTGGGTAAAGGTTGTTTACCTTTCTAGGTTGTATTTGCTTCGGCTATAACCTGATTTGTATAAGTTGCGACCCCGCGCTCGGCAAATATGTCACTATTATTATACAAATTTGTTTTATATCATTTTACACTATTGATTGATTTAGTCGCAAAAGTTTGACATTGATAATGAGTACATTAACTTGTTGATTAACTGTAAACATATTTAGCTTCCATCACGGAGGAGATACATGACCCACGTAAATAAGTGTCTGAATAATTATGCAAGATATAATGACTTAAATGTAACTATATCTTCATACCCCACTAAATACGTCTTCATTTTGTATAACATTGTTTCACGTAAAATCTTTCGTACATGACAAACTGAAAATATTTATCAAATTGAGTATGACCAATTGAGAATCTCTTCCACATAAAGTTAGTTTCGAACACTTTATTGGAAACATAACTTTTACTAACAGCTGACATTTATTTCATAAAACAATGCAGTGGCATTGATCTGCAGCTCGATTCCAATCAGCGGCGACAATGGCGCAGTGTCAAAAGAAATCCACCTTGAAAGCAGTCACAGACAGACACTTCTGCCATTATTTCCTCGCTTGATGGAGCGCGGCCGGACAGTTAACTTGGGCGTTTTGTTTCCAATCAAACGACAATATATTTTATTGACATCTCACTATGGACAGTTTTTTTAAAATAATTGTGTTTTTATGTGTGGTGGTGTTATTAGGTCTTGAATGCAATATGTGCAGTTTTTTTATCCAGAATCCGCAGTCTACTAGTCTATTACAGATACCACACTAAGGCTGCCAAGTAAAACAGTCTTAAGTTGACATGACAGTCACAAATATCAAACCATACGTTACATTTGCATGGTCATCGCTCATTGGTCATTAGTCCGGAGTATTGTGAACGTTGCTTTTGACGGAACACTTGATTCAGTAGCGAATATACATGTAATATAAAGAAACGTTGTATTTTTTACGCGTAACAGTCTGATAGCTTACCACTATGATACTCCTACCTAAAGTAAACGAAATAAAATAGCGTAACAACGCTTTCTCCACTAGTATAGCTTGTTAGAATGTCACTTAGGTAACCTGGTGGTCAAATATTTTACTGTCAAATGTTATACATGTCTAAAAGGCGACCAGCGCAACCGATACACCTGAATATACCTGGTTCTCAATCCAGTCTCTATCCTATACAGTCTATGTTTGGGAGTGAAACGAGCCGACCAACTGGACCTTGATATCCGGAGTTGCCACACGATTGTTCTGTTCGTCGGCTGATGACGATGCCGGCCGTAGCACTGTGGCTTGCTTTGCTTAGTATGTGTTTTTGTAGTACCTGGACTAATGTCTAGATGGAACTAATGTGGACATATATAGGTTGAAGCGTTTAGCATGTATTCGTGCGTCAAATTGTGCGTATGTCGAAAAACTAGCTCGAAATCTTACGTGTAACTTATTCTACTGAACATATGTAAAGAAGGAATATGAGAAATAGTGCTACAACTGGCATCATTATTTTATGACACATTTGTTGTTGATATTTTAGAATTTGTGAATGTATGATTCTCACATATATCAGGACACATCACTGAAAAAATACGCCTGTATTGTAATGTGTTATACCAGCTATCGATATAAACTAATCCAAGTGAGATTGTTCGAGTCACCCACCTATGTATAATTACATAATAATATAGCATAGTTATTTCAATTTCAGACCATTTCATTATAAAATGGCAAAGGCGTTTTTCACAGGGACCGTTTATTTACGCGTTATGACCACAAATGCAGTATTTGCATAGGAATGCGAACCTGTGGCGTTCGCTTCCATTAAATATGTAGGCTTGTAACATTTGATCGTTATCTATATTACAATTTCAAATATTACGTACGTGTGCGTAACTTTTTATCATATGGGAGCGTGTTTGAGTTTGTTTACATTGGAAATATGTGGTCACGTTATTTTGATTTCGTAGTTATGTGACCATATCTACATCAGTAGAAAATAAAATCAGAAGTACTATTACGATATCGTATTAAGGTAAAAATCAACCATAAAAAATATAAATACAAAGATTTAAAAATAAATGATCATACTATAAGACTTCTAAGCGGCTCATGTCTGCACAATGTAGAATAAAAGTCTACGACTTTGTAACCACAATTCTGTGTATTCTACAACAATTTGTTAACAGTCCGTCATTCCCCAAAAATTTCTCCATCGGTTCACCGCTACAAATAATCCGTTTCGTTCGCGTCACAACTTCTAGTCGCAAATGCATCAGTCACGATTCCACCATTCGTGAAATTGTACCGACCCACATATAAAACACCTGCAGGGGCTACTGTTGTGCCTAGAATTACACCAAATTGGTAAACTCCTTCTCTTTTTGTCGTATCCGTCACTGAGACTCTTTCTGGTTTTGTTGACTATAAATAAACTTAAGACTTTCTCATTAATATGTAAAATACTGACACACCGATACGCAAATTGCTTATCTTGTTTAAATGTAACGTACTTATTATTCTAAACTTTCTAAGACATTTGAAATCCTTAAAAAAGGTTCATACAATTTGGTCTAACTATGTCAGAGCACAGCTATGATATAATAATAACCAACAAAACACATACGAGTACAAACAATCTAGGTAGATCTAGAGTTAACAGGTATCTCCTAGGTAAGCGTGTTACACCCTAGGCTACAACAATGCTTAACATCAGGCAGGCTGTAGTCAAACGAAAACCTATCCATCGTAAAAAAAAAAACTACTTTTTAGAAGTCGATAAAAACCAAGTCTTGCTAGTGATGTTTTGGTAAAGTAGACATCTTGTTTTCTGCCATTCTCACGATTTATAAGGTGAAGCAATACGGTAACAATGTCTATTCAGTTGTGCTTAGCGTCTTTAAGTAACCTCTCATAGGCTGAATCGGAAAGTATAACTTGAACCACTTAGTTTCTCCGTCTAATGGGTCTTTAATGGCGTATTTTCTGCGAGTGATGGACTAAAGGCTTACTTATCACTTTGTTGGTTAGTTTGTTGTGTTGTTTTTGCTGCATAGTTTTGCATTGGTTGTCATTTTGCGCGTACTAGTTTTATCAACTATAATAAGGTAAATGTTAAGTTCGGAAGGTAACATTGTTGTATAAAATGCTTGAAGGAAATAACTTGCTTTTTATGGCAGGGTGCTTTTACTGTACTGTTTTTT
Source organism: Macaria liturata (assembly GCA_964023185.1). NCBI lineage: Eukaryota > Metazoa > Arthropoda > Insecta > Lepidoptera > Geometridae > Macaria > Macaria liturata. The sequence goes on along the minus strand of OZ026807.1, from coordinate 15,281,526 downwards.
ATACAACTGTTTATTTGAAACACTTCCATCATTCGAATAAAAAGAAAGCTAGGAATAACTTGATAGCTTGACATAAACCATCCTACATAACCCACCTGTCTAGGTAAAAGCGGTTTATCCTTCTACGGATGACATCATTCACACACACACTCGTTAACTCCTTATCGGTGTTATCGTATTTTAGATAGCGATAGCAGCGCCTTAACAATGATAACAAGTGAGTGTCGGCTTGTACTGTATGGGTGAAATGGGGCGAGCTAACTTCCGTTAGTGACAATATAACAATAACTTGTAGTTAGCTATAGTAACTATGTAGTTTCATTTGACTTGATAAATATATAATTCAGAAAATATCACACAGCGCCATCCAGCCCCAAACTAAGCTTACGTTTGTATCATTTATACTTGATAGATTTGGCTAAAGGCCGAAAGAGGTGGCGCATATTCCACAGACTAGCGCCTAACTCTTCAATTTAGAAGAAGAAGCAGGTTGATAGGATTATAAATTTTGCTCTGTTACTAAAATAATACCATAGAGAATAACATGCCTAATCATACATGTTAGGTACTTAGTGTGTAAGTACAGTGAAATTGGTTAAATAATATCTAAGTGTTTTGAATGGTAAGTTCTATATGTTTCTTCTAGGCAAGCGAGCCACATCTTAGACTACATTGGTGCTTAACATCAGGCAGGCTGTAGTCAAACGCAAGCCTATTCCGTGTTAAAAAAAATCCTACGATTTCTTCTACGTATGTAGTACATATTATGTATGATAAATTGGAATTCCCAAAAACTGTCTTTTTTTGCAAAACTTCGCGCACTCGTAAGAAACCAAGTATGATATCATTTTTAATCAAAATGCATCTAATCGTATTAGTCATATTACCTCCTCACAAAAACATACAGATACAACAAAAGTAAAATGCAAGTATGACCAACTTTTGTACATATAAATACCAAACTAACATAAGTTAGTTAAATTTACCACCGCGATATGAAAATTCGGGAGCCACGCTTCTCATAATTCACTGAACTTGTGACGGGATCTGGTAACATCTTCTGGTTTAATTTAACAAGCTTGGTGCACGAAATTAACTGGAAAACGGAAAGTTTCACGTTTGCAACTGTATACTTAAATACGTTTACTAAGTTTATGAGAATAGTAGTTAAAGTAGGTCGAATTTATAAGGTGGTTTACGGGTAGATAGTATGTTGGATGCCTATTTTAATCCAAAATATTTACCCGTAAAAATCCTTTTGAAATTTAGCCTACAATTGTAATATGTCAGTTTTAATGCACTTGGTGCACCAGTTATCTTATACTTTTATTTAGTATTTATTTTTATAAATATTCGCCGTAGGCTAGAGGCTAATTTGTGGTACATATATATTTTTTATTAGAGCTTTTTATTATATACTAGCTGTGCGCGCGACTTCGTCCGCGTGGAATAGTTATTTTGGACATCGTATTTATTTTTGCAAACTATCTCTAGCTTTATAAATTATAGCTGTTACCCACGACTTGAACCGTTTTCGCAGCGAATGCGAACGGAAGCCCTCAAAGATGAAAATTTTTTCCCCGTTTTTTTCACATTTTCCATTGTTTCTTCGCTCCTATTAGTTGCAGCGTGATGTAATATAGCCTAAAGCCTTCCTCGATAAATGGTCTATCCAACACAAAAAGAATTTTTCAATTCGCACCAGTAGTTTTTGAGATTAGCGCGTTCAAATAAACAAACACACTCTTCAGCTTTATAATATTAGTATAGATTTATTTTAGTATAATGTTTCGTGACTATGTAATAAGACTTGAGTTTCAACATTCGCAATACAATCATAATTCTAAGTCCAACTTACACTTGTGTACATCCCAACTCCGCACAGAATAAGTGTCGAAGTAGTTACTTCACTTTGTGCATACTCATTTAGTTGTTTGTTACTTCAACATGAGTCAAGTTATTATCAAGTCGTTATCTTGCCTTATACGCGCACTGATTACAGCGTTAAAGTCATATTCGTATACATTTACAGCGTTTATGGATACATTAATATATATGTAAGTTAATCCAAGTTAGTGCGTCGTCTTCTAGATTTAATAGCAGTAGATTTAATCGTTGTTTATTATTGTTCCTATGTTTTTATCTAGATATGCGTAAAGCTAGAAATAAATAAACTGGTACTTAAGATTCTTGCGTTTCAGTTTCTGCTGTTATTCTATTCTTTAATCATCGATATCAACAAATAATTACAATATTGTGTGTAAAGCCAATTAAGTTTTGTTTACATATAAAATAGAATATTTGTTTGACTATAATGTTAACCTTCATAGCACATCAACTTTTTTGACATAAGCCCAAATTAAAGTTACGTCCAAAGTAACCTTGTCGTTTTTACATTCGTAAATTACAAATTCGTTCCTACACAAGCAACGACGACCGTAATCAATCACAAACAATGATATCTAAGTAATTAGCATGATTACTTTGGAGGGTTGTACTTATACTCCGTAGATTGTGTACAACGTGACTGCAATATGCGCCTGTATAAATATTTCCACGCGGTTGAGATTGTGTTACGATCTTACCATACATCTGTGGTACACGTTTGTTGTTTTACTATTGTGGTTTCTATCTTATATGAGTAATATAATAATCAATTCTAATAAACTTTTAATAATTATACAGATATTTTTCCACGCGGTTGCCTACTGGTTCAAACGTGTCATTGCATTTAGTATCTCACATATAAAATAAATAAACTAAATAAATTTTGATTTAAAGCTATACTTTTTTCACTTATACCAATAAATAATATTTAAGTTTGACTTAGTCGTGCGAGTCTAAATAGTAAATCCATCCAGATTAACTTTATACTTCAAACCTAGAGCTCACAATATATGAGATAACGGCGTCACTTAACCACGGTCAAACAAGCAATTAATACAGTATTTATCAATGGAGCTAATTAAACACGATCCACAATATTATTATAATTAAAGCTGGCTAGTGTAGCTCGCCTAGACAGGTACTGGGCGTGAGGTCGATGCGACCTCGCGACAGGGTCAGATAGGTAATGTTACGGCTTATAGCAATAAATTGTACGTTGATTGATTTATTCTGTACCTACACTTGATTGTTGAATCGGAAAAAATAGCGCCTGGAGGTTGCTGTGGGATTTATAGCGTTTTGGAGCGCGTAAAGAATGCTTATTGACTGATTGGCCTTAAAACTAGAATTGAATATTGCTATTGGATCTGCGTTTGGTGTTTGTGTTTGTAATTGGTGCGTTGCAGCAGTCCTTAAACCATATCAGAGGCTTCAACGGTGGTTTGAATACCCTGAGGTGTGACACTTCTATGTGAGCTTACTCTCATTTCCTCTAGAATATTTTTTTACGCATGTACTACGTCTACTTTAGTATCAAAATTTGATACAAACTAATTCGTAGAATATCCGCATAAAAATACTATAACTACAATATTCTGGTTTCGTATTAAACTACTTTCTGTCTGGTATTTTCCATCTATCGAATGAGACACAAACTAATCCACTCCATTGAAATTGAATATTCAGCAAACGCACGTATAAAATTAAACAAAGGCAGAGCTGTTGGAACAGGTTGCTCTTGTGCCAGTTTGGTTCACAAACATTGCCTCCGACCTGCGCCGGCGCACCTCTGGAGGCGATTCATTGGGAACTAGTACTTGTATAACTAGTGTGTTGAATGGAGCCATTCAATCGGGGTGGTGAATTATTCGTATGACGGTGGGTGAAGTGAATTAACGAAATTAAAGGAACACATTTCAAACTATAAATGGCTTCTCCTAATAGATGGATTAACTTGCATAGTTCATTCTTTAAGACTATTTGCTACTGACTGACTGATTACTATTTTTGATTATCATCTCCTGATGCTGACCAGAATTTATAGTCTCGCTGAAGAGATGTCTTTGTCGCTCTCTCTCTAACTTAAAAAAAAATACCATTCCAGAATTAGTCAGCATAAAAGAAATCGAAAACAACCAAATAGATTCAGGAGTATTTTTCCTGATCATTTCAACACTAGCATATTGAATAAGGGTCTCTTTGAAAACGTTCTCAAGGGAAATCAAGAAAAATTGTATTCGTAAAGAAATATCAAACCTACTTCTAGTAGTTATTACTGATTTTAACTTTATTTTTTTGTTTTTGTAAAGTTGTCCCTGGATATATATGTAGGTACACAATACATTGCGTGTAAATAATGCGCATGTATTGTATGTCTAATTATACTCATAAACTTGCAATTATGATTTACACAACGTGACCTATGTATTATTATAATCACAACCATGTGTTTGTAGTACATAAGTATCTACATACATACATACATATGTACATACTGACAATATTGATGTTAACCACGTCAACTGTTGCCTCTATTTACTTTAGGTGTAATGATGATGTTTTTACATGACTTTGCTGCTTTAATCAGTCAAGGTTAATTTAAAATGTTTATTATACCTATGTAGTTTTAAAATAACGAAATGTTATTCATTGATATTTTTTTATTCTTAAAATAACTTAGAGAAACCTTATGTCTAGCAATGTCTAAGAATCGAGATTTATTCTACTTACGCCACAGCGTCTAAAGTAATAAAAGTTAAAAACAAAAAAACTACGTACTATATCTACCTAGTAGCCTTTGGCAATGAATAGAGATTAGTTTACTTACATTTCAAAATTAATCAGTACTCATCATCATCATCCACAGCCTTCTCTATCCCACAGCTGGGCATAGGCCTCTCTTTGAATGTGCCAGCTGCGTCGATCTTGTGCAGACCTCGTCCATAAAGAACCCGCAGTCATCATCATCATCTTCCACAGCCCTTGGGATCTCACTGCTGGGTACAGGCCTCCCTTTGCATATGCCATCTGCGTCGATCTTGTGCAGACCTCATCATCATCCGCAGTACTAAGTACTTACAAATTTATAAAGAAATATACACTTAGTAAATTTAATAAAAAATATTAAAATCAAACTTGAAACGCACATACGTGGAGCAAAGCCTTATTATGACCTCGTTGTTCGAAATTAAAGTTAATCTTTTAAAAGTGAGCAGCGTGCGAGAGCAAGGTAACAGTTTTTATAACTGTCCGTTGTTTGTATGTGGTATCTTGAGTGGCAATTTTACGGCATTAAACTTGCCTTTTAGTGGCCACGGTTTTGTGAACATTGTCGTTAGCTTTAACTTCTTCGTTCATTTGTATTTTAAGTATCTTGGTCTCGTATTTGTTGACGCAAAATGGACTTTTTGTTTTTGCTTTTGGCTCTACTGCGTTATAATATCAGCAGAGTAAAGAGTATTTTGATTTCCTATGGCACTAGTAATTTCATGGTGAATGATATCATTAGACTATAGCCTGTTTGGTACTAGTTACTCAAAAAATCTTATGAATCTATCACAATGAGATGCGGATTCAGTTTATTATTAACGACTGTTTGTCTAGTCAGAGGCCCTTGATAAACTCTCGTCGCCAGAGTTGGCCACTCTCATTCGATAAGAAAAAAAATATTAACTTTACATATACATATGTATGTACTTACTTCAATTGCCTCAAGTTCGTTAACGCCCTTAGTTGACTCTTTTTTATGAGTATATGGTATAAACTATTTTATGACTTATTTTATTTAAAATATGTATAACTTAAAGATTTTCAAATACATTTGGTTATATTCTTACCGTTCTTACAAAATAACCGACTTTAATAGGAAACAAATAGGTAGACACTTGACACAGTTTTTTTTTGCACACACCACTAATAAAATCGAAGTATCGACCACACGTTTTACTCACTTTCCTAAAAAGGATTGTCTAGAATGGACTGCGAAAGAGTTTCACAACATCCAAGATTTATTGTCTACAAAACTAGTATTAAAATCGCGACTGACTATTTAGTATTTTATGTCTGTTGTAGGTATTATTAGCATTTTATTCGTTTAGTATTTGTGTTGATTGACTGGATTTTGGCTAATGAAGGATGTAAACTTGTGTTTTACAAGTTGTTGGTTTAGAAAAATCTTTTTACCATATAATATGATATCGAATCATTCACATAATAAAATTTGTGTAATCTCAATTTAGTCTCTGACTTTACGTTATCTAAGTAGGAATCTCTTCTTAGTCGTATCCCTCACTGCTGAGGATCGTGACTCCTTCTGATTTTATGTACTAAATGTCGCCATTTGTTGCGTTCTGATGCCTGGTGCATTGCAACATTTATAGGCATCTCCAGCTCTTTTGTAACTTGGTCAGACCACCGTATGGGACTCCGGCCTCTCGGTCTTTTTCCTTCTACTTTCCCAGTCACTATTAGGCGCTCCAGATTATCGGCATCTCTGCGAGCAATGTGGCCAAAAAACTGCAAAATCCTTTGCAAGCAGACTGTGGACAGGCGCTGTAAGTAAGGTGCTAAGTAGGATTAGATAAGCTTAAATCTAACTCATGTGTTGTTTTATAGATTAGTAGGTATTCAGTGCACAGTTTAAACAAATTTACTTGTAAAGTGCTAAGTAAATATGTAGTAAAGAGCTCTGTTGATTGTCGATTGACATTGAAAACAAAACAATGTATTGGATTGAAACACTTATTTACTTTTACATTGTAGTTTAATTGTTACTCTGTATTTAAGTAGACATTTCGCAAGTAAATAATAGCATAGGTCACTCTCAATGACCTATTAAGTTTTTATTACAAACCTTTTATTGTACTTGAACTATTTTGTTTTTGTAAGTAAATATGTTTGATTTATATTTACTTGATCAAATCTTTGATCAAGTAAAACTTAAACGTTTGATAGCTAAATCGTAAGCAATACAGAATACATATCTTTTATTTCTATAAATATGAGCGTATCAAATCTATAGTCATTCTATAGACTGCTCAATTAATTATGAATTAGGTTTATAAGTTTCTTTACTGGTTACTACAAGCTTAACTAAGGTTTTGATATTTTAATTACGCCATAGCAACGAATTAAAAAGAGGCAATTTATTACAAATCCTCACGCGATTTATGACATACGAGTACACATACGAGTATATCTTCAACAAATCATATCGACATTAACGATAACAATAAAAAAAGTAACAGATAAGATGAGTGTTTATTGGAAGCCCTATCTTATCAGAATCCATGCCCAGGTTTCGCAGATAGCTGTGTATTATGCACGATATGTATTGTGTGCTATAGAATACACAGTTTCATTCATGTGTTATTGAAACGGTTTATAGGTCGCCAAAGGTCGTGTGATTCATCAAAATAAGTCCTTTTTAAATCAAAATTCGGTTATATGCTACGAACGAAGTATGTATCTACATTATTATATAAGCTTTATCTTGTTCAGACTCGTTTATATGATTGTTAAATAAATGAAAAATGACAAAATATTATTTTATAATGAATGTAGACAAAATTTTTATTTTACCTACTATTAAATTATATTAAATAAATAAAAGACTAAACGAATGCAAGCAGTCTAATGAGCTATAGATAGAGCAGATATACATTTCAAGTCTAGTTTACATAATTCTATCCTTCATACAAAAGTTAGTCCATACAATAGGTCCATAACAGTGGAAATCTGCTCTCACTCCTCTAACCACCGTAATTTCAACGTCTGGCTAACTTGCCAACAAACCTTAAACTGCTGTTATAAATTTTAGCACTTATTTCATTGGCATAAAGTTTGTTTTTCTACAATATTAGTGCGGTAAAACTGTAGGTGAGAAAGAAAGTTTTTAGCTATTGTAGTTGGGGACTAGCCGTGACCTATTCGTTATGTTTTGTATATACATAGATGTAGTTTATATTATATGTACTATGATTGTATGTAGGTGGTTGTTTGTTAAAGAGTTGCTTAAAGATATTGTAAAACCGTTAGTGTGATTAGAACAGACGCTAGGATGGGATGTTACGTGCATGGTTTTTTATTCAAGTTTTGTGTCACTCTAATTATTAAGTAATCAGTTTTATCATCGGCTTTTGGGTGCGATATGACAAAAACTGCATGGAAATCTTGTGTAATTAGTTAAATAATATATTATGATACCTATAGCACTATGTTTTAATGTTAAAAATCAGTACCAATGTTTGATTTGCACTCATACGAGTAATATTTCATGTATGTGAAGGAAACATATTTATGTGTTAGTATGCCGACGTTTTAGAACTATTGTACTATTATTACCAATCCTATTCTGCTCGTATCTATACTGTAAGAAATCACCATCACACACTCGTCAGTACTTGTACATGGTGTACAATTAATTCGATCACGGCTGTCTGTGTACCGTTGCATTCACCGTTACTCGAGCCAAGTTGCCACTCTGTCTGAGATGTTATAGATCAGCTTTTTTAATGGTAATTTATGGTAGGACGGCACGGGGCGCGTGCCTGGGGTATACGCTTGACTGTTGTAGTTGTAGTGTTACTGCTGGTCTTGTTATTCTAATCTCATTAATCGACGTAAAAAAGGGAGGAGATTCTCAATTCGATTTATTGGTTTATTTATATCTTATTTAAAGTCATATGTCCAAGATAATATGTAAGGTGAATTGAGAGGCGAGACAAGAAAATTATTGGGAAAGTTTGTGCCAAGCAAGCCATTAGATCCTCGAGCATCAACGCAAAGTTGCCAGTTTATTGATCTTCTGTCGGTTGTTTTTAAAGAGTGTGCCCACGTTCCCACTTATTCAAACCAAGTTGTCGTCGAACCAATAGAGTTACAGTAGGACGTGTATAATACTTGATATAAGTTCAAAGTGAACACCCATCAAACCGAAGCACAAGAGTGTTAGCTAACACCAATACTATCAATATGTCCAGATGCAAGTCAATTATCGTTATTCTCACCTCAAAGGCAGTTCAGTTATTGTCACCAACAAAATAATAATAATAATAATAATAATAATAAATATTCCGGGACATTGCACACAGCGCCATCTAGCCCCACACTAAGCAAACGCTTGTGTCGTGGGTACTAGATAACGGATATAATACTTATATACTTTTTTTTTACAAAGGAACCAGCTTTAGTTAGTAGCTGTAATCTGAAGCTCAACACCAACGCTTCTTATCTGATGTATCATAACAGCACCCATTCAATTTCGAATTGACTACTTCGACTGTCGATAACTGCGATTTGTGCCACTTTATTTATTTGTGCTCCTATTTTGGGGTAGTAAAAATGTTGAGAGCAGACAATATTGGTATGCAATTTTTTATTGGCAGAAGTTTGTGCTAGATTATTTACATTGATCATAGTAAATGTATGTTCTTATGAGAATTATAGAAAGCAGAGAAGTAATAAGTCTACTAATTAATTTTTGAAATGCTCATAACATCTATGTAAGGAAATCAAAAAGTTCATTAACACCTGGGATTCACCACACCATTCAACAGAAAGTCAAAACATAGGCCTCATTGACTGTCATACGAAACCTTCTTATTATGAGATTTATGCCACAGTCGGCTGTCGAACCAGTACCACCCATGGGTCCATCTAGCGACTAGTTGTCTCGCCCACCGTCGCTCCGAAACCATACCATTAGCGCTGAGAGTGGGCGAGCAGTAAAGCTGCTTTGAACGAGATGTGGCAATTAATGAAAGATAGGAATTACATTCGAGCTATTATTGTGAGCAAGGCTTTTTTGAGTGGTTATAGGGGAATAGGCTTCATATATATGTCTTTATTGTTCTGTAGGTAGTTGTTAGTCATTTGTACCCAGTTATAATATTCCAGAAAACGGTATTGTGAAAGATTGGTGCATTTCCCTATGTCATACGATGACCATGTGATTAAAGCAATGTCAGTTATTGTAAATTAGAACTCGAAATGACACTACTAAAACAATTTGATAAACTTACTCGTAAAGCATTCCATAATATGATGCGATTTTCCCTTATCATTATATTTGTTATAGTTAAACACATAACCAACTTTCGCGTTTCGCAGTCGTTTATGAAATGTATGCCTCCTCTACTTTTCAGTTGTCAATGCAGTTAGCTTGCAACCTTTACCTAACGCTACCCACCTGCGGGGCCTTTTACTGACTGTGGTCAACTGCTGATGGGACAACTTGGCATTATGTACCTAGTAATGGGAAAACTTTATACATTGCCGGTAGTAAGTAACGCTAGTGATGGGTGGAATTAGTAGGTTGTGGTTTAACTTTATAGGTTACTGTCGTCATCAACAATGGTGCTTCGTATTTTTTTTTTAAATTATGTGTTTTATAAATTTTCTCGTTGATTTGCCAATTGTTGTTAGGATAAACGCTTTCTATAGTAGAATGCTGTAAATGTGTTACTTACAGTTTCACTAAACTAAGAAATTAATAAATTGATTAATCACATCGAGTTTCTGTGAATTGGAATTAGATTTAATTACTCTCGATTTACCCATTGAACGATTAATACGTTTATTAAATTACTTTTGCGAATGACTCCACTTGGCAACACATAACTTTGATATTGATCACAACTCGATCAAATTCGTGACAGGAAGTTGGGTCGTTAAATCGAATCATTCGATTATATTTTTCGATTTGATAAATCCTTTATTCGGAACCAGATCTCAACTTTCTCGATGACATTAATTAGTTGATTTGAAACGAGTCTATCTCTAAACTGATTGATTTATTTCAATGGAATAATTGATTGAATTTATTTCATTTTGGATTAAGTATTACATTTCTTTTCATTTAATAAATAAATCGGCAAAAATATATGCAAGTACCTACATGTTTTTAAATCATAACTATTATTAGAACTATTATTATTGGAAATGAAAATAATTCAAGACTATTTTATTTTTACAGAGATTTCTTACATTTAAACGGCAGATCGCCCAAAGCAACACACACAAGCGACAATGTGGCGGAAAGTAGAGTTTACTACAAATCATTTTCTGATTATTGTGAATAATAGAAGAAACTTAGATAGATATATGTACGTTTTTACTTTAAAAGATACCCGTACGTAACATATACACACAATAATGCGTAGGAAAACTAGATTGTGAAGCGACAAGATCTGCTTTCTATATACCTTAGCCCGATTTGGTTATTTCCTGGGTACAGCTGGTTTCTTGCTCACAATGATGTCCGATAATGATACTCGGGAATCACCTTATACGGTTTAAAAGGCAAATATGTATGCAAATGTATGTAATGTCCTACAGTTGATTTGAATTTAACTATATCGCCGGAAAGGCTTTGGTTTTTTTGTTATTTTGAGATATAGTGTGGACTATAGTCTTTTAAGAATCTGTGTACACAGTTGTGCTCTCGCCAAAATGAGCAAAGCGCTAACGAATACTATTTTCCTTTTTTAACTGACTTCAAAAAAGGAGGTTATCAAGTCTTCTGAAAGTGTTTTTGTGTCTCAAAACCTTTCGTCTTAAATTTGAAGTCTCATCTTTATTCATCAAAGTTAATAAGTTGCACAGCGTGCACTGTTTAATTGTAATAAATGTGCAAATGATATGACAGTAATATTATTTGAACAGTTTCGGTTAATAAAGGCACCCACTGGACGATATATGCAATTATGCATGATGGAATTAATTCGTCATTCATGGTTATTTATATGCAAGATAAACGGATATTAATATTTGAATACATATCCATATATGGAAATATATAACCACGTGTATATATTTTACTAGATGACTCAGATTAATATGGCAAAACTACTTTAACATATATTTATATTCCACATTAGTATATGTACAGCTATCAGTTAATCTATTTTATATAATTGATTTATTCCATTCACGCTTCCCTATAAGGAATGATTAAGCTGTCGAAATTCCGATTTCTCAATAAAATACAATTAAATCTTAAGAATTAATCAACGCGAACGTAAAATTCCTCTCGCCGTATATGGGAAGCATAAAATACGATTTGTGTGAAAATTTAATTGATTTACATAGGTTAGGATATTGTTGATTCAGTTTCTTCATTTATATTTTTTAGTATGAAGATATTTTATATTTGTAGAAAATTCTAAGTACTTACTCTCAAAGCATATACTTCGAAAATGTTATGCACCTTCTTTTCGTAAAATAGTACTAATTTAAAATCAAGCGAGGTTTTCTAATACATTACCTACACGATATCTAATCTACCCACTTTTCTACTTAATCGATCCCAGCTGGATTATTTTGTAAATTGTTTTTTTATTCACATTCATTTCTATCAGTCGACCGTATTTACATAATCAGATGCCGATGACAAATCTCTTTACAAACGTGAAACATCGCTTCTTGGAATAACACTTCATTCAATGAGTATTACGAATTTTGTCTACAAATGTAGCGCTGCAATTTGAATCTTTTTTGTATGCTATAAGAGTTGAATTTGCAATGTAGATTTCAAGTATTAAGTTTAACAAATAGTGAGTTAAGGAGGCTATAAGTCGCCTGCGGTTTATGATGACTGTCGTTTGTATTGCCAAAATGATCTTGAAGAGTGATACAAATTTCAATATCGCATTTGTGTTTCCGTTGTAAGATTTGATCTAGCCCTGATAATACATAAGTTGTCCCGATAGAACACTTCTGATGAAAATAATGGTAACATATTTTACTTATACATATGTTATACTTATATATTATTATTTCATATGATTTTAAAGTATACGTGTAGTGTAGATTATAGTAGAATTATACAAAATGTGATTGAGTATATCTTTCTATCAAAATCACTCCCGACTTCAAACTTTGATTTGAATAGAGCAGGAGAGTAAATATGAAATGAACCAGATGTACAGTAGGTGCTTGGAGCAAGAAAGCCGACATTTTCATTGCACTCTCGAGGATAATTCGACCGTTTTCCGCCTCAACAGAAACACGTTTCTCCGTACAATGGCCATTTTGCAAGAATATGCTAGTTTTTTCTTTATTAATATTTGTACTTAATTAATATTTGCCATCTCGGACGCTGTTCAAGGCAAGGTTATTGATTTAAATAAGCTTAAAATATTATCCACATGCCACTATGAACGTACAGTACTCAAAATGCTAATAATAATTTCATGCTATTCCAATCATGTTTTCATTGAATCAGCATAAACCAACTTTGAAATATGAAGATCGACTCGCTAAATCCAAACTTAAAGCCGTAATTAAATACTCGTATCATCTAAAAAGCCCGCCAGTAAAAGTTGTGTCTATTGCGTCAGTAGACAATGTCGTCAAACTTTCACCCGTCAGCGTGCGTCCCATATTAGGGTTACATCATAAACGGAATACGTATAAAGACTGGTTATGTAGGTATTTATTGTATCTTTCTCTAGTTTGGTTGTTTTTGTGAGATTGTGTGCGACACGTGTTATGGTGAATTATTTACGCAGAGCTACTTTATTGAGTTAGATAAGTTTTGTAGATTCCTTGATTTTTGTACATTATTGAGGGTTTGATGCCATTTGTTTCAGACTAGTACGAACAGGTTTAAAAATATTCCATGATTTGTACCTATTGCTTTCACTGCTTTATTAATGTTTGTTTTTATCAGTATGTGTTATCATCAAAGATAAAACATATAGAATACAACCGGGTTTCCTGTTGCTTTGAAAGTTACACAAAATACAAATACCAATTGGATTAGACCATGACTAATACCTTCCTCTCCAATAGTCCACAATTTCATGTGACATTACCAAAAAACTAAACTCTCGTTTACACATATAATTGCGGATATGACATTTAGCGGGCATTTAGTCTACATCCCCCATTAAGCCATATTTACATACAATAGTGACATTAACTATTAGAGCTATAATTTACCTCACATTACGGGAAATATGACACCGGTGCGGTTAACATGCTTAATTGGATTGGGCTGACTAAACATTATCGTGCGAATATATTTGAGTAATTTGCTAGGTTCTACAACGTTTGAGTGTGGGTAAGGTAGAAAAGTTGTTTTTTCTAAAGGCATGGATTGAATAGATTAGAGTAATAATTCGTTGTAATTGTCAGATAGAAGACATTTTTCACCAAATCTAAGTTTTTTCTTAAATATAAGAATATGGGTCTGTGAGAACTACCTGGGACAGGTTACAATCTCTGTAAGTAACCAAGACGGGCGGCGCCTAGCACATTACGACGTTATATTTCGAGTATACGTTCAAACACTTATATTTCGATGAAAATAAACTTGCAAAATTCTTTTGTCAGTGGGTAGTTATCACATGTTTTTTCCCTAAACAACCGAAGCCTCACACAAAGATGACTAACGAGATTATCAAGCGCCACAGACATCGGTCAAACCGTGGGTTTGGACAACGAGCGTAAAACCGATTAAAGCACGCTGTTTGAACGTTCCGAACTCGACATCAGTTGTTACAAGTTACTAAGCCATGTGTAAAGGCGGGTTTTGTAGAGGTCATGGACTTTACCGTGGATAAATACCATATACTAGATAGTGCTCAGTGACGAATCCTAGAGTCTGTTGAATACGATAAGTTTTTTGAATATTATATGAAATCGGCTTGGAAAGTATCATCATCATCATCAGTGATTGTGTATGTTCGTCATAATTGGGGTACCGCGTATATGATCACAGTCAGATACGGTACACTAGGTACCATAAGGTGATTTATTATTGATCCAATGATAGCACGTGAGTTTCATTGATTAGCGAAATTCTTCCCCGGGCTAGTTTTTGTCTTTGTATACTACATGTCCTTTTAACCTACTCGAAAGTATAGTTGGTTGACATTTTCGGGCATATCATGAACTATGAAACATAAACATAAAAAGCGTTTATTTCAAAATTTAAAAGCGTTTTACTGTAAGGTTGATTGACCATAGGGGATTATATCAACTAGGGCTTTGTATTACTGTACACAAATAGGCAAACCCCATATCCATCAAAGAAACTATAAAATGTATACTTAACTTAGAAATAATTCGAGAACTTGCTAGTCTTCTAAAACTTAGTATAATACCTAGGTAAACAGGTTCTCATGGCAGCGTGCCTACATCGTCAGTTGGCATCTGTCGGCATCATAGCTGTATCTCAGTCTCGGTCGACGGCTTCCGATGAGCTCGTGACTCACATAATACAGGACAGTACTACAGTGAGTCATCAAACTGTGGACAGTGGATTGAGTTCTATGTCCAACTCTGTAGATCAACAGAGTAGACCAATAGTTTCCATTAGAATTTTGATAAATTCTAACTTTGATACCATAATATCTCGTCCTATCTATTTATTTGTCATGGTGGGTTTATGTTTCTGTGTTTCACCTCCATAATTATCGATCTACGAAATATATACGACGTTTGTCTTTTATAATTTGGTCTTATAATAATAACACACCTACTCGTTTTTTTACTTTTACCCCTCATTTATAGAAAAAAATGTCTTCCGATATTTGTATTCACCATAGAACAATAACAACTTATTACCATTGGTAGAATTAGTCTGTCTACCACATTATACAGTTTTCCAATGGCTTCCGAAGATTCGTGACGTGAAATTAGGTTCCGCTTGTGCCTCTGCATAGAATACTCGCCAGTAACTCGAAGTGAGTCACCGCAGCTTCTACAATATACTATACTATACATTTGTAAAGGCAGCCTTTGGAACCGGTTGCGAGCCGAGCCGTCGTACACGCAGACCCGTGCGAATTTTATGATTGAACGATTTGTGTGGACTTGTTATGTTACTTGTAGAACGTCTGCACTGAATATGTGTCTTTCGAGCAAGCGGTAGAGATTTGTAAATAAATGAGTTTTCTGTAGTTTAGAGGAATGCCTTAAGTTTAAAGGAAATTGTCTGGAAGACATCGCTCTACGGGTTAAGGCCGCCCAATGTACCAAGGCTACGTAATATTTCTGTAAATGGTTTGGTATTTTTATTTTCTGGTGTACCATAAAGCTGTATTGATTGATTGAAGAAAGACAATTTGTACTGTTTAGGTCAATCGATGCTCCTTGTTAATTGTTTATTTTGAGTAAAGATTTGTGATAAATAACATTTTTAAGAAAGGTTTTTATTTTTAGTGCAGTGTCGTTGTTCCATAGTATAAATATGATAGACGTATTCGAATTATATTAGAAGCCCCTTAGGCAATTCGATTTTACTCGATACTAAGTTTTTTCACTGACATATGAACTTAATTTAGTATAATTACTTTCTAGAATTTGAGCAGTAGGAATGTTACAGGGCTGTACATAAATTTGACACTATAAAGGTAGAAAAATGTACATTGCATACCTTAGCCCATAAATTACTCGAACACGACGTGGTTGTCGTTATCTCCATTTTATGGTCTTTCCCATTCTAAAGCGAGATTTGAGTGCCATCTCTTTATGTGTTAGAGATTCAATAGCGCGTTTATGGTGACTGTATCGTTTTTAAGTGGAGATAACTGTGGTGGCAGCACTTGTGACCTTTGCTATTATTATACATTTTTAGTTCTGATTTAATCCGTGCGCTGTATTGCGTGAATTCTAACATTGGTCACACCGAATAGCAAGTAGAAAGTTTATAGCTCGACTTTTACTTTTATTATAGGCTTTAATGTCTCTCTGGTGCATGTAATGGTACGTAATGAACGTTATTTACA
This sequence comes from Macaria liturata, assembly GCA_964023185.1. Classification (NCBI taxonomy): domain Eukaryota; kingdom Metazoa; phylum Arthropoda; class Insecta; order Lepidoptera; family Geometridae; genus Macaria; species Macaria liturata. The sequence goes on along the minus strand of OZ026807.1, from coordinate 15,264,904 downwards.
GTTAAAGTGATAATAATGATTGAATAGTAAATAAATGTCTGTTTAAGATTTCGTACTAATAAAGCCTGAAACTAATTCCACGGAGGCGTTTATAAAGAAAACTTGTAATAATCTTCACTTTGTTCTTAAAAAATTTAGTAATTAACCACATTCTGTCCATTTTTGGGGTTTTATACTTAATGCACACTTTTCTCCGTAACTTACATACATATACGTATATGTCTAACAAGTTTACTATATCCCATAGATCCCCATAATCAATGATAAACTAGCGCTATCAAATAGTTTATCGCCTACTCTGTTATTACCCCTTCGAGTAATGGAATCCATATGGAAAACTCTCACGATGGTGTTTGCAATAAGTTTGAAGTCTGCGCAAAATACAGAGTTGTTCTATCGATAGACGGCAGCACTTCTACCTAGTGTTAACCTGTACAGTCTAGACAACACTAAAAAGTATTTTTAGTTCAGGTTTTCTCCGTATATAAAATTTAACAGTGAAACAAGTTCACGCCTCGTTTCCCTTACTTAGACTGGTATAGGGTTTACGACCTTTTGACCTTGTACCTACATACATATGTTCTTATGTATGTGTTGTAAAACTCATTCTTCAACTGCAATTTGACAGAAAGCTCGTGGCAGTAACTAAAGCCACTAAAGATAGATTTAAGTATATTATGATGTTTCCTCACCGCAATCGATGAAAGGAAAAAGTATCGGCTGTTATATTTTCCCTCTTTTGGCTATACGTTCCAACCAATCTTGCTCGTATATGTCCAAGACTGACATTCGATAGTTACGCCCCGTCTGCCACCATCGGCTCAGCCAACCGAAGCACTAACATTTTCTTTCCAAAATAAAAATAAAAACTGGGAAAGAACCGAACAGGTTTCTCGGAGGTCTCACGGCAAAAACGTCTGGAAGTCGCGCTCTTTTTTTTTTTTCAAAATGGCCGCCCCCATTGTCTCTAACGACCACTAATTCGCGTAGGCCGCTTTGACGTTCGTAATACTCAAAGTTGAGGCCCAATAAAGACTTGTCATTTATTCGAAAGTTATTGAACTTTGAGCCTTACATCGTAGGCAGTAAGTCGCTAATCTGACGCGAATTAATCACACAGTGCGTCAAAAGACCGTCTTTTCAGCGTTAATGTTATCTCATATCAGATATGTCAATTTAGTTTTTGTGGACGTGTTCTTTAAAATGGCACTGACATTGAGCACGCTTATCGTCAAATTAAACTTGATGTTTCCTCGTTTATAAACCTTGATAAGCGGACTTTTTTACTCGGTAAACAATTTTTTATACTTAGTAACAATAATACTCTGTTTACATAAAACAATTTACAAGTACTTCTTGTATTTTCTATCTTAACTTACAGAAACACTTCATAGCATCTAAACTTCTCATCTTCAGAAGAGTCCATTACATTCAATGGAATTCTTCTATTGGACAAATATTGTTACAATATTCTACGATTCGCTTCAACACTGAACGTAGCACTACAGAAGCGCGGGAAAATAAAAACATAACAGTTCTGCAATCGCTATGCACGATATAACTTTAGGATATGTGTATGTCGCTGCGCTTTCAAATTGTTCGCCAAATGGTACCATTGCCACCTACGTGCGATTCTAGGTTTGCATTGTTATAAAATTTTAACTCTCACATACGAGTACCTACATAGCTATAAGGAATATTTTTATTGTTGATCGTAGTAATGTATGTACTTATGTTCTTTCTTATCTTATTATATGATATATACTTACGTACTTATATATATGTACGTAGTTAGTGGGTATATCTTAATTAGTTACTATTTTTACTCATAAAAGTATATGCATATACTTATAACAGTATATATTATGTAATATTAGTCAATTTCGTCAAGTTGGAAAGAAAAACACATATGATCTTTTAGATTAAAATAAACGGCGAAATATCTGTGTAATGTAGACGACCTAAACTATAATGACATGCTCATCTCTTTTCCAGCTATATACCTAAATAATAATCTGCGGGGGAGTCACGACCCTCAGTAATGAGGCAATACGACTCAAGAGAGAGCGAGATATACCTAAATAAAGTCGCTTTAAAAACTTAAACCTAGAACTTACATTAGATCCCTACACCTACAGATATATTTTCGTATCCGCACGTCATGGGAACGTGCCCTTTCGAACAGGAAAAGGAAATGCAGACTGTAGTAATGCAGTTGCAAAAAGAACAATAAATGAGGGAATACTTGTAAATCTGATACATTGTGCTAGCTCTGTGTAGGATTGTTGGAGAATAGGAAACATTAAGTACACGAGCTCTTTCAGTATACTTATTTGATTTCATCTGTATTTTGTTTTTGGTTTGGATTGCCGATGTATGAGTATGATTTTCGAGAGCGCAATTCTAATTGATTGACTGTTTATTCGGCTTGAAGAAGCTTGCTAGGATATGTCCATTGTTTTTAGCATCAAACCAGTGCGAAGAGTACAAGTAGTGTATTTGTTAGAACTAGGCAATTCAATATAATTTTTCTCTTTGTATTGAAACATCAAGGAAGCTTTATTCTTCCAACATTATGGTCATAGGTAGGTATCTGCAGTGCAGAAACTATATACAATGGCGGAAGCTTGCGGTCTAACTGGCTTTGACACGTACATATTACTGTAAAATATACCCTATTTGTAATGAAATAGATGCTTTAAATAAAGTTTCATTGTGCGCGTTGACAAAGAGTTGAGTTACAGTTATTCCTGGCGAAGGAACATGACACGGTGGCAAGGTTTATGCACGTGAAGTATGTTAATGTGATACTAGCTTAATAAGTACATCAAATGTCAGAAGTTTTGGTCCTGCCAATTCGTCATAATACAGGCATAAAGTCATAAAAAATCTCAACGACACAGTTACTCCCGCTCTTATACAAATTTACTTTGTAAGTACAAACATTCGAAACACCAATAACTGACAACCCCAAATCTGCTAACCACTGTCATTATCGTCCGTTTAGCACTAACAGTTCCTACCAATTTATCGCCAAACATTTGTTCCAATTTATGTGCAAACCACTCAGTAAATTGGCCAAACATTTGTACCCATTCGCAGCCAACGTTCGAACACGTTGTAATTGTAACGTTGGCGTGGTGGCTGTTATAATTAGTAACATATTAATCATAGCCGTCGCAAATATAACGCTTTTCAGGCTATTTCGGGATTCATTCGTCAAACTTTTGTTATTTCTTGTTCGCAGCTGAAAGGAGGGTCTAGGTCACAGCTTTGTGTAGTTTCGGGCGTAGAAATTAGCTGATTGATGCGTTGTTTTGAAATAATTTTGCTCATCGTCACAGGAGTTGAAAAATAGTTTTTTTGTAACTCGAAGTTTTTTGAGAAATTATATCTAGAAATGGTATATAATTTCCGTAATATCTATTGCGCATTACAAACAAAACAACTGACTTACAAACTTTAATATTAGATGTAATAGATCTAAGAGCTTAAGCTGAAATATACCACTTCATAGTTGAGTCTCTATTTCCTATTCATGACTATAACTTCAAATCTAAATTATGCAAAGTTATCTTTAGCAACGTTAAATAACGAGCAAGCGCACAGGTTTCGCAATCTGCATAAAAACACGTTGCAATTGTGGAATAAACTGCGATATAGAGTAGACATACACAGAAGTACCTGCGAATTAGTTTACCTATTTATTCAAACAATTTTTGTAGACTCTATTAAATGTGAAAGTTCTTCGAATGTCACAAAATTGTAATACAGCCTGCTTATTTAATATCTACAAAAGTATTTTTAGCTTCGGCTTTTATTTAACCGAAGGAAATGTTTTGTCCACATTAACTTGATCGTCATACTAAACAAAATAGTGTGGTTCGTAAGTATCTTTACATCAAGTAAATTACGCAACAGTAGTCAATAATCAGTGAAGTTCAAGATTTACTTCCTCCTCATTTGAGTCCATTGCCTGACACAGATAAAGCCATGTGTCTTCTCTTCGTCCGCATTTAATCTAGACGCGAAAACAACGTGAGTCATCCACTCGTTTACCATCTGTTGTAGTGTCGTGACTTACGGAGATTTGCGACATGTATGTATCTCTAATGTCTTTAATAACTTTGCCCTATCGGTCATCTTAAACGCTCGCTTTGGCCCGAATTGCAATGCGTTGACAGTTTGACGGGCCAAATGTGATGGAATCACGAAGTTTTATGCACAAACATAACGATGTATTGTTTGCAGTTTGATGCAGGGCTTTTATGTAAAATAGTGAACAAATTAGACAGAGATTTGTTTTGTCTTTATGGTAGTAAATTATTTCAATACTAAGTACCAATATAGTAAAATCAGTGCAATCTGATTTGATTTAAAATAACTCTTGGAATAAACAACGAATATTGCTCATGTTACCAGTGTCATCCCTGGATAGTATAGAACCTATATTACATACCTATCTCTTGAAAGATTTGTCTGAAGTTTTGAAAAATATTATAGCTAAATCACAATTCGTCATCAAAAAGTTGAAAGTGTTGTTTGAAATGTGTTGTGTCGTCTCGCTTTATGTTTCCGTGTCGTCGTGTATTGACTCAAGTGGCTCGGTGTGGGATGGTTGCAGACAGGTGCCGCCAGCTTTGTGTTTGGGACCACGGTGAACGGCAGGCATTCCTCGCACTAACAAATGTCTTTTGTCTCTTTCTTTGCAGATGGGCTGCGTTGAACCGAGTCACGCTGTCTCCCTCGCACTCGACCGGCCGGCACCACCGCAGTTACCCTTCCCTACCTGTCCTTGAAAACAATTGCCCATGTCCAGTTGGGGATTGTGTTGTGTTGTGATCCTTTCGGTTGCAAAAACATTAGGTGATATTATAACCCGTAGGCGGAAGTTTCGAATGTTGCGGTCAGCAATAGATTCACGTACTCGCTTTGCGGTGGTCGCGTTTGTGTCTCTGATTACAAATAATGATCTACTTGTCATTTTCAATTAAATAATAGCAGCTCTTATTGCTTTTGCCATAGATTTCGTATTTCCCTGTTTGCCGAATCCGCGTTTGTGCAAGATTGTCGTCATTTAAACCGATTCTTATCGAATTACCACTGGTTACGCTGTGATTTCACTTTTTGCCGTCTCTAGCCGTCTGATTACTGGTAATTTTGTTACACAACTATTACATTCTCTTTGTTTGTTGTAAATATTTTTGAAATGTAAAAGTTATTCCTGAGAATTGTTTTGTTTTCGTATGCAAACAATATGGCGTCACATTTCGAGCTGAGAAAGTTCGTATCTATTATTTTGGTTAATTTCCCTTCGTCATTGTGTTTCTATTTGGTTATATCAACATCGCTGAGGTGTTTGATTAAGTGCTCAATAATTAAGTTGTGTAGCCGTATTGGATCGAAGCGTGCGTCATTAGATACATTTTAGATGTGGTCGAATGGTTCTGACGTCAATTTACTACTCAATCGATTGTTAGTGTTTCTGTAACCTTTTACTGTCTGTCCTAAAGCTCTAATAACATTACTTAGTCGGTTACGATATCATATATATCGAGCTTAGTTTATATTTAGGTCGTATTTGATATCTTTTTAGGTCTTAGTAAACTGTCAACCATCTATCTTATCACATGCATTGATAAGTCGGTTGTGAACAGCCATTTCATATTCGCATCTTTGCAGGTTCGATTCATCAATAGTGATACCAGCTGTGATAGACATTTGTTGTAGTTAATTTATAATGAGCAAAAATCAGTGAGAAACAAATTAGCCAGTGTAATACAAGTCAGATGTACGCATGATCAATATGGAGCGGAAACTGACTCGTGAGGACTTTATGCGGAAGAGCTTCCGAGCTCCGAGACTGTCTACAGGCACCGATACACAAGAACCAGCTGTGAATGGAGCACCGCCTCCATCGCCAGTGTCTCTCGCCATGCTGGAGAGAACTCCTCAACCAGCGCGAGCGCAGTACGAGGTCACATCGTCAGGCATCGCCCCGAAACGGCTCGAGTTGAACCGAGCTCATCCAATCCACTTAAAATCATTCCAATCGCCCGAACCGCCAGATGAAACAAACAGCGCAGCACCCTCAGACGATGTGCTTAGAAAACTGGAAAGACAAATCGGTGAAATGGAGCGAGGACTGGAAAGAGCACAGAATGGAACAGTTCCGGTAGATGAAAGAGTCAGATACGCTGAGCACGAGAACTTGCTCCGTACAGGAGTCTCTGCAGTCGGAGGCGGAGGATATCTTCCAGCGGATTCTGACACGGAACACGATGTAGTTCCCTTCAACAGGAACGAGACCACTCGAAGCAGCACTGGTGGCGCCACCCCTGTACCTCGCCCAGCCACCAGACTTGCTCGCACCAACTCTGACACACAACAGTCTGTCGCAGCGACTGCCAGACTCATGCGACGACTCGCAGATGGCGGCACTAAAGATGAGAAACCCAAAGTCATATCTCGTAAAGCGATTCAAGCGAGAATGGAGCGTGTGAAGAACTCCGTAGTGGGAACTAAGCATGAGCATAGAGTGCTGGCAGAACATCGGGCCGAGCCTGCTTCGCCGAGATCGCCCGTCTCGCCCAGGTCTTCTGTACAGGTAACAAGTTGGCCTATCTATATTGTGAAAGTCCATTATAAACATCTAGGTTTCTTTTTAGTTGTTACACCGGCTACCAATTTAATAATCTAGGTTTTTATGAAATTGATTTTACGTTTTCGAAACCATCAACATTTTAAAATGCTTCTACTAAATATAACATAGTTATTATTTTAACATTGAGTTCTTTAAAATCGTGTTTTTTTATCTAATTCTGTGAGACCTCTGAAAACTTGAAAAGTTACTTCTTCAATATCAATAAACATTCACGATTCTAATGGAGACGAAAAAATCATAAAACGGCGTTCTATCATAAACTTTACCGTCATAATAAATTCAACGTTTTCCTCGCCATATTAGCGAAGGAGTGTTATAAACAAATAAAAATATATGCGTGATCTATAATTCACGCTCAACCCCCTTAGGCAGCCGTTAATGTTTTATTGATGAAGCCAGTGTTAATAAAGTTTCCTTATACGTCGAACTAGTGACTACCTACGAGTGTGAATGTTAGACACATGATAGCTATCGTTATAGCTTGTAATTGCCAGTTTCACAGTAATTCTACTAGACGTAAAATACATCTAAAATGATGTTTATTAAGTGCTAGGTAATCTTTACATATGATAAAGCTGAAGAATGTCGAAAGTCTGAACATGGAAGATATTAGAATTAAAAAAATGTTTGGGTATACTTTAAATCCATAACAAAACACGTTTCAGCAGTTTTTAGTCCCTGTTTATCTGTTTTTCTGTTTATTTAAACGCTCATAACGCACAAACGGCTGAACGGATCATGATGATTTTTGGTACGAGGTCTTAGTAGTGTCATAAGCTACTTTTTATCCTGAAATCATTCGAGCGCAGCCGCGTGTGTTCACTAGTTACGTAATATTTTACAGCTTTTACTTACATATCGTATTCTACGTGTACTGTAATTAAAGTACAGCTAATACAATATTATTCCTTGTACAGTAACGTGTAGAAGTCATCATAATAATATTCGAGCAAACTGTTTCTCCCGTAATTGAATCATAAAACATGTGTGATGGCAATACACCGTAATACCTACCTACTTCCATTATGTCACATCACATGTGAATTATTGCTGAATTTCCGCCGAGGGGGCGTATTTAGGACACACACCCTAGGGGGCAAGATTGGGGATAAATTAAGTATTATCCACAATTGCATATTTCTCTCGAATAGCATCATTGCTTGATGAATAAAGTGTAAAGAGACTAAGGAAAGCATCCTGGTACCTGTCTAGATTAAGATATCATGGATACGGTAAACTAAACCGCCTTCGAATATTACCTATAACTATGTAAATGGCATCCTCACATGTAGCAACTGTTCTAGAACATTCACCGCTAAAATAGGGTATATTAGTCATGTGAGGACGCATCAGTAACTTACCCGTAGGGAATACGTTCGCCGTAGCCGAAATCGGCTTGGAATGCATCATCATCATCATCATCTACGGTAAATTATATTTGCTTATCTGTCGGAAGTCAGTTACTTTTATTTTGTAATAAAACGTATATTATTTCTAAAAAATATATTTGAGTATATGAAATAATATACCTAATAATTTGTACAATTCACAATACACATTAATATCAACTAGACACGTATAATATCGCAGATAATATCCAGTTTGATATAGTACTAAGTACATCTCTGTGAGCCTAAATTATGTTTTATGTGTCTTGCTCGGAAATAATGCCATTGTACTAAATATTGTCTTTTTATGTTACAGGTAAGGAGATGGTTTTGAAGAAGAATACCAACAACGTTATGCTCAGGTATCGTATGTTAGTCGTAAAACCTAGATAATGGATATTTATTGTAGTAAAAATGCGTAAAAATTGTTTTTTATTTTACGTGGTATAGGTTTACCTTTGACTACAGCCTGCCTGATGTTAAACATTGCTGCAGCCTAGGGTGTTATGAACGCTTGCTATTTTTTTTAACATACTTATGTTCTGTTATGTTAATGTCACATAAGTTTAATAAGTTATTGTAGAAGTAGAACTCCGTTAAGAAATACTACCCCTCATACATTTAATGATTTGTCATGTAATCGGCTTTTCTTATTTATTTTTGACTAGCTGTTCCAGCGACTTCGTCCGCATGGAATAGTTATTACCATAAAAACGGTTCTAGTCAGTTAATCTTAAAAGATTGACATATACTGTTGCAGACATTTTGTTAGATCATTTCAAGAGGAATAATTCTTTCATACATATTTTTTTGATATCTTGAACCGTTTTCGCAGCGCACGCAACGGAAGCCCTCATAGATGAATAATTTTCCCCGTTTCTTTTCACATTTTCCATTGTTTCTTCGCTCATATTAGTTGCAGCGTGATGTTAAATAGCCTAAAGCCTTCCTCGATAAATGGTCTATCCAACACAAAAAGAATTTTTCAATTCGCACCAGTAGTTCCTGAGATTAGCGCGTTCAAACAAACAAATAAACAAACAAACAAACACACAAACTCTTCAGCTTTATAATATTAGTATAGATTAATAACGATTACCTAATCATCTTTGCTCTTTGGTATAGAAGTATAAATACCCGCAGTATGAATTCTGAATAAGCGTCTCCCTGATAACAATATCGGTCAATCTAGCACTTAGTAATACTTTTTTTTATACTAAACGATGCACTTCAAAGTCCTCAATGTTGATGAAAATAGCAACGACCTGCCAAAAATGTACATTACTCAGATCCCCATACAGAAACCAGTTTAGACTCTATTCCAAGCACGTAGCCAGGGTCTCGTCGTGGCCGTGACATTCGGTACTTTTAGTTTGCATAGCTGGTGGTGTGGTGTCATAGCTCTCGGGAGATTTGATGAGATATTTTAATACTTATTAAAACTTTGGTGAGACATTTTATCAATATGTTAACTAAACGGTTTTCACTCACGTGTAATTCGCGTATGTTGTTCACGCTTTGCTGTGTCTGCGTGCTGCCGCGGTCCCAGAACGCACGTTCTGAAGATGGGTGTCATTACATCCGAAACGCGTAAACAACTTACGCGAATTACACTTGAGTGAAAACCGTTTAGTTAACATATTGATGAGATGTTGTTAGAATAAAATGTAGTATCGCTTTAAGTATACATCAAAACTTTCCGTAGATATCGTGACATGACTCAAAATTATTAACTAGAACGAGTGGCTGAAACTGAACAACAGATTTCGATTCTATATCAAAAGTTATCGCTACGCAAATTTATTAGGGCAAACTTCCTCTGGAGATGGCATTACAAGAATTAGCAGTCAATGCCATTCGTTTTCTTAATTACGTATTATCTACCAGTAAAATAATAAAATAATGAAATCAACTGTAAGTTTCATTTCAACCTCTGATATTCCTATCTATTTCATATCTACTATTTGACTTATTTTTTGTCAAGTGCTAAACCCGAAAAACCATAACTTAACACATAACATAACCATAAACTAAGTGCTAGTTCTGACGATAGTAGAAATACGCAGGCTTGAATCCTGACGGTCGTGATTATTTTCGTTGATTATCCAATAAAAGTTTAAGCTATTTCATATCAATTTTCGCCACCAAACAACAATTTTACCTGCTAAATACTTTCCCAAATCAAAACTTCATATACATAAAGCCTAATCACATTCTCGCCACGTACTTTCTCTGTTCGAGGACCTTGAAATTCGTGAGACTGTTACCTCGGCGGTTTTTGCTTCGGCTCAACACAGGAATGTGTATTGGAAATTCACGAGGTGTTCGATATAATTTAGGCTCGCGTGAGGTGAGCGACGGGAATTTTGTTTGACTAGGTAATGTCATGTGCATATAATATAAGGGAATAGCTGTCGTTATTAAATGATTTCGAAAAGGGAGTTTAGGTTTTTAAAATTATCGTGAGACATTCTTATCAATATGTAACCAACGTTTTAGTTAAATCAATCCATTATCTATAACATGTTCTTTGCAAGAATACTAATACATCTTTCTAAACCAATTAATAACAGTAATGTAAAGCAAACACCATTCACAATGCCTACAGCAGATGTAGCCGACAGGCGTACTTATACTAAACTAGTATAAGTTAAACTATAATCCCACTAATATAATGCCGTTTATGTAATGTAATTTAGGGTTTATCTGTGATATTACACCTACATGTTTGCATGTGGGTGTGAATGTAATGCTGGTATTATATTTATATGTATGTGTTTGTATCTGAGGCATTTGTGCTTTCTATGCATGCAAATGGTTTTAATTTTGTATGTCGTTTGTTTTACTGTAGTATGAAGCTATGAAACCTGTAGATCGGAGTAATATGTTACCCGGTAGTCATGTCGAAGTGAAGCTGCGGTCGGTTTGGTCAGTGTTTGGATGGGTGACCGAGGTATTTGTATCTAGATAAAACACTTGTGATGTGCTTCTATTACACGAATAGTGCATAATTTCTGTAATAACCATTGAAATTTACGGTCAATAAAAAACTTAATGTACACTATTATGTTCAAGAATTAGTAATTATGTCGATATAATAATAGCTAAAGGGAAAATTCTGTGCAAGCAAATTATCTTTCCCGTTGAAAGAACCACTCTCATTTTGTTGCATTATTGTTTTTATGTTAATGTAATATTCATGTCGCAATCTCCAAAAAGCTATTTAAGTCGTATGTTCAAGGCAAGATAAGGCATTCCATACGACATTGCTAATTTTAAAATGCAAATTTTCGAAATGTACGAGTACAATAAATTTAAAAACTACAAAGCACCAACTATTTCAAATATGTACTCGTATACTGTATGTTGAACTACTTAAAATACGTTCCTACGATATATGGATTACAAATAAGGTCATAGGAAAATAATAATAAGCCTTTAAATTATTCCTTTCCTAAATTATAATAAGTATTATTTTACTATCGTCTGGCAGGCTATAGTGATAATAAAATGCATTTCGTTTTATTAGTAGTTTTAGATTAGCTACCTAGCCTACAAATTATTCTTTACCTACATTTTATTTGTTAACTTAACAGCATTCGTTTTGTTTTAGAGAAGCTACATATATGTTAGACTTAGAAATAAATCAAATTCAAACACATGTTTTTTTTTTGCTAAGTATGATGCATGCATACACAATTCAATACAAAGTTCTAAAGTGCAAATTTGCCATATCATGAATTCAATCCCACTCAAACACTCGTAGATACAGTTTCGTTACAACTCTATATTTTTTGTACGTACACACTGTACCTACGCAAAATCGCTTTGGCTTACGGCCACTAAAGTTTTTTATTACCCAAAACGGTGGTCGGTAAGTTCGGTATATAGCGCCTCACTTGGCCAAGTTGTAAGCCTTTTTGGCGCTAACCCCGCGCTGGCGATTTCGGCCAACTGATTTACAAACCTTAGCCTCGGATATCCTTTGTTTGAGAAGGGATATTTGGAAATCCACGCGTTGGTTTTGATATTGGGGTCTTAGGGTGTCGCTGCGGATGTGTGATGCTTTCCATACGTGGCCATATTATTCAAGGAAACTAATATTAGCAGTGCTGGTAATTAAATAGTCTTAAATGTAACAAATTTACGTTAACAATATACAAGTAAATGTATGCATATGCGATTAAATGATGGATGTCACTAGTTCTCACAATTGTGCTGGTTTGCGGCCTTCTGCAGATCTTACAATTTTAACAAAAATTTTGCATTATAAATATATAATACACAAATATGTAAAGTCGCTAGGGAAATTAAATATCATGTTTTAAATGACTATTACGTCGCCTGTTCCTGGTTGGATTGGACGTCATCGATCTATACTATGGAAAAAAAGCATAATATTACTACACAATTGTCACGGCCCGGCTTTGCACGGTCACATGTAAACATTAAAACACTCAATCTGTTAAGAAAACCACATCAAAATTAATTGCGTAGTTGTAAACATCCAAGCATATAAGGGGTAATGTAGCATACTTGTGTCATGGGTGCTTGTACTAACGAGACAATCGTTTGCTTCGTATGGACGCGGTATGGGGCTAGACGGCGTGTGTGTGTGAAATGTCCCGGAATATTTATTTATACTATGAAGTGATATCTAAATATATATAACTCAAAGGTGACTGACTGACTGACAGACTGATATAGTGATCTATCAACGCACAGCCAAAACCACTGGACGGATTGGGCTGACATTTAGAATGAAGGTATGAAGGTAGATGCTATGACGTATTAGGCATCCGCTAAGAAAGGATTTTTGGAAATGCCACTTTTAAAGGGGTGAAGTAGGGGATGCAAGTTTTACTTCTTAATGCGAGCGAAGCCGCGAGCACCCACTAGTCTACAATAAAATATTTTAGCCGTTCTATGCCTCTGTGGTAGAAAGACGCGCACGTACGAGTACATACGCGTGTGACGCTCGAGAAGCCCCGCCGATCTCCTGAGAAGCCTTACATGGTTAGTTATTGTGATTACTCGACTCTCCTTCGTTATGTATCGGTGCGCCTTTCTTGGGATTTTTGCCTAAGCATATACGTAACTGCTACTGTTTATGTAAGAAAGTTGGCGAGTAGTTGATAAAAAGCTTATGTCGTATTGCGCTTCTTATGAGCGGGTACAGTATATTCATACATTGTAATTAGTCAACTTTTAATTAACTAATTAAGAGAAGTGACATTCCATTTTGGGCGCTTCCGTGGGTCGGATGACTCGTTAAATTGTAGGTCCCGGCTGTTTGTCTAGTACGGCAGTCGTTAAGCTATGTCAGAGGCCCTTAGGGTGGTTTGAAAACTCTCGACACCAGAGTTGACCACTCTCATTCGATAAGAAGAATAAATAATAAATAATAATAAATAATCGTTTATTATGCCAAAAATACAGTGTATGTACGTAAAAATACAATTAATCTTAAACTTACTTTAGGTAGTACATCTATGGATGACTGCGCAACACACTAAGTCTGTGGAGACTTGTGTTGTGCTGCGACAGGAATCTTTGAGACATTCTATCCCGTGAAGACACTTAAAATTCACAAAAGTAACACTGTAATGTGATACATGATTTTAAAACTTTGTTTTGGAAAATAGTTAATAATGACATATACATAGGTACCAAAGATTGCGTAAAACTTTTTTTTTTTTTTTCTGGTACCATACTTAGCCTTGGCTTATTGTAACTTCACATTTGTGTTACCAGATGCTTGTTGAAATTAACCGTAGTAAAAAACAAATATAATTCGAATTTAAGTGTTACATACATTGAGATATTACTAGGAAATATAGTTCATGGTTAATAATAGTTGTAATTTACAATATTGGCTTTAGATTTCATTATACTAAGAATTGCTTAAACCTATAATGCTGTTACTTTTTATTGTGTTGTTGAATGTCTGAAAGTTAATTGTATGATTATGTGAGATGGATGGTGTATAGATATGTGTGTAGTGGAAGTGTGAGTGTGTTATGATAACGTATAGCTACAATCTACCGATTGCGCTCACGATCATATTAAGTGATTTGTGGAGTGAGCAGTGCTGGGAGGTGTGATAATGTAAAATAGTGCTGTAGATGTAATATGTGAATAATGGGACCTAACTTGGATTAAAATGATTATCTACAGGGTGTTTTGTAGAGAGTCCGACATACCAAGTGAGCGTGTTCAGGCACATATTTAGAGAATACAAGCCGGCCAAAAAAAAAAAAAGAAAGAAGAAGAAGAATGAACTAAATAGGTAACTAAGTAGGTAACTGAGCACAATTTACTTGTTATTTTTTTTCCATTGTTTTTTTAATACTTAGCAAGAAAATGCTGTATAACCCTTAGTTTTCAATTACATGTCGTGGTGACGTTCGAGATAGTGCATAAAAAAAAATCGAAAGCACGGCCAAGATTTATCTAATCTGACTTTTGAAAATTTTCAATAACAGTATAAAGCGAAGCACAGTCATTAATTATTTAAAAACAATGGCCATCGAAAAAATAATGTCTCATTTGTGAATATTTCTCTTTGTAGTCGACGGCAAGTCTGTTACTACAGATAAATGAACTTACTTAACATTTTTCTGACATGTCTGTGATTAATTTCATTAATTTTAACAAGTAACCTGGGGAAAACTTTTGGTATTAAAATTGAGAAAAAAATACACTTAAACCCCGAATATAAATAATAATACCATCTAGGCAAAACTAAAGTTAGTAGGCATCTTTTAGGCTATATTTTAGATCACAACGTTGCCGAATATCATGCTGATTTCTGGCCACAGTCAAACGTAAACTTATTAAGCGTTAAAAAATTGCCTCTTACGTTTCCTTACGACGTGCATGCTTTGAAGCATCAATGTAGTTAAATGTAGACATCTAATTGTAAATGAGCACCACATCTGTTAGTTATGTACCACTTCTCTAGAAGCCTACTTTAAATCATCCTCTGAATACAATGTTTCTCAAATACCACAAATACAAATCATAAATTCAAACCGATGCACTCAAATCTCGAACTCTCTAGTGCACTTTCTACCCAACTGGTGAAGCCAATCAATGATTTAGATTAATATTATATGCTTCATATTCTATTATTTATATTTCCTACGCATTTTATCCTCATTTCTTAATATCACCTTTCAAATGGACCGCTTCCTGTATTCCTAATGGTATGGATCAACGAGTACGGTTCATTTGTATGCGCGCAACTAGATGGCGCTAGTAGTCCACAAATGACGCTAACTTGCGGACTGCATGATTGTTTCGCTCTTGCCATTGGCAAATAAATATTCACACCGCATTCGTCTTTCGGCGTTTCCATCGGTGTGGTCAAGATACTTTCGCGACCCCGGTGACACGCATCCTACAAAGTGAATATAACTATAATAACAAACCGTGATTGTGAACAATAAAAAGCTATAAAGTGCAGAACTTCAGATAGGTGCTGACTATTATCTGTGCATCAGTGTGGCCTCTGCAGAACCTGGACCCTCCCCCAGGTCATTCGTTGGACGCCGGGAGGACTCCAGGAGTTCATTGCCGTGTGCTGTGCGCCGGCTCAGAGGTTTGTACCATAGGGACATACTTGAGCGGTCTGTTTTTTTATTCTTATTTTTCCTTGCACCCATTGTGGTATTCCCGCGCTGGAGTCAGGCTATTTACACGCCACTCCATTTTTTGGTCCTTCTAGTACCGGATGCTGAATTCAGCTCCAGAGATTCACGTACTATTTGGTGGATTCTCATATAACGCTTTTGAAGAATCACGTAATCTTGGTGAATTCTTATTTTCATATATTTTATCATACCCGCAACCCGCTGTACAGATTTACTTAATTATTGATAAATTCTGTGCGGAAACGCTTACGGGACCTACGTATTATTTGGTAGAAAATCCCTAATAAACATTGTGATTATCTAATTAGTGTTTTAACGCATTTACAGATATATTTTTTGTCATAACTATTACGCAGTTGAATCATTCCTATCTAACTACCCGCATTTTATATGTAATACTCTAACACGTTTCGCTCTGCCATGCAATCGCCTTTGTTAGTTTGGTTATTGCATCATATGATATTTTTTTATTTTTGAAGGCAGTTCAACATATATTTTTATTCGTCATTGCATTCAATTGAGTTTATTATTGTAACCATGACGGAAAGTGATGCGGAATCTGAAGTTATGTTGATTCTTTTGAATCAAAAAAAAGAATGCTTATTTGAACGCGTGAATCGTATTTACTCCGCGTCGAAAAAGATAGATTATTTTGATACGTCTTCAAGGACGAACGAAAACTTCCTGGCTGAAACGGAAATGATCGATGACGTTCGCTTGAAATTCGAGTCATATGTCGATAAGATTAATAAAATCAATTTATTATTAAAGCCTAGTTTTCATCCCGATTATTCTTGTCTCGAATCCTTTGATGACATGTATACTCGCATAAACGTTTACGTAACAAGATGACCTCCGCTGAGGTGCGTTCGCATGGGTCGAGTAGCTCGACCGAACCGGTTATAAAGTTGGAACCGCTCGTGATTCCCAGTTTCGATGGGAACCCGCATAATTGGAATGTCTTTTATCAATCGTTCAAAGCTAATGTTCATTCAAACAAACAATTGACTGACTCCCAGCGAGTACAATATTTGGTTTCAAAACTTACACATGACGCGCTAAAAATAACCGCCGGAATTATTCCGTCGGGTGAAACGTACATTATTCTGTGGAACAGTCTTGTTAAAAAATACCAAGACAAACGTGCATTAGGTACATTTTATTTGAATAATATATTGGATATGAAAGCTTGCTCGCACAATGCGAACGCGCTCGATGCATTTGTTGGTAAATATTCGGCTTCGCTACTGGCTTTAAAAGGCTTAGAGATAACAGATTTGACTGATTTTGTTTTTTTGCAATGCGCGTTAAGAAAAATGGATTACGAAACGATCCAAGCTTTTGAACTTTCTGTTCGCAATGATGAAATTCCCACGACTACACAGTTGATAAATTTTGTTCAAGATCAAGCTAAAATTTTACAATATTCAACTGTGCATAGCTCGTCTAACAATACGAATAAGTCGTCAATGAATGCGCCTACACAGGCACGGAATCATAGCGCACAGCCAAAACAATATACCACCCGAACGTTCCTAACGAGCACTGCAAGTGACAATAGCGTGAACGCGTTATCTATTAATTCAGCTTCTAATGTGTTGCCTAGCGCAAATTGTTGTTTATGTGACGGCGAACATGTACATTTGTACGATTGTGCACAGTTTATAAACATGCGTGATGCTAGAAGTAGGTATAATTTTGCGAAATCACAGAAAGCTTGCGTAAATTGTTTAAGTCAATTACACAAATCTTCAAATTGTCAAAGCAAATCAGTCTGTCAGGCCATTACGGGAAAAGGTATTTGCGCTAAAAAACATCACAAGTTACTGCATTTTGATGATAAAAACAATTATAGTAATAAGTTTATGTCACAGACGAATCATGATTATTCAGATATTAGTAATGATAACAGTGGTTTATCCCTTGCTTACGCAGACACAGTTGAACAACCGCTTCATGTCAGAGTTGCCTCTGCATCAGGGCTTCCTTTGCCCCCCGTCACATCACCCGCTGCCTGTGGGGCTGAGTCAGATCCGCCGTTGTTAACTGAGATCTCGCCTGGGGTCGTTTCAGACCCGTCATCCCTTAAACTTGCCAATCCGCTCGCGTGTACGATAACAAAGGCATCCCCATTACTAATCAATAGTGTACCTATTGTTCCACATGAAGTACCTTGTATCGCTAATCAGCCTTCGCGGAGACTGATTTCACATACTGATGCTACTTCGGAGTGTTCTTCGGTATCGAAAGAATCTATAAGACAATCCCACTCGTACGCTTGTATTATAGGTAATAAACTTCTACCTAGCGCTCAGATATATGCCCATGCCAAAGGCAGTGGGTCTACAAAGGCTTTAATAAGGTCGTTACTGGATTGTTGTTCGGAAGATAACTTAATCACCATAAGATGTTGTCGTAATTTAAATCTGCCTATAAATCCATTAAACAATTGTCCTGTCAAGGGTGTCGGTGGCACTTCACGTAACGCGCTAGGTTATGTTTATGTAGAAGTTAAATCTCGATTTCCTCCGTTTAAAATGTATAGTTTTTACGCGTTAGTCGTGGAGTCTATCGCTGATATGATACCGACGCAACTTTATGAATATAAATCAAATTCAAAGTGGCGCGAATTACAATTGGCTGATATGACATGGAATGTTCCCGGTGATGTCGATTTATTAATAGGCTCACATCTATTTCCCAAGATTTATATCGGAAACGAAGTTAACTGTGGACCTCATTTACCTCTTGCATACTCCACTCATTTTGGATATGTATTCATGGGGGAGTACCCAGAGAATAACGAGGCGCCAGCCCAAGTTGCGTCAAAATTTACAGCGCTAACATTAAGTGATTTCGAACCTGAAGAAATTCCGGTGAAGCGCCTGCTGTCACCGGATGAGACTGAATGTGAAAATATGTTTACATCAACGGTGACCCGTGATGACATAGGTCGGTTTACCGTCGCGACGCCGTTCTGCCGTGATCCTTCCGAACTTGGCGACTCGTGCACTGCCACCTGCCGACCCTTTATAACACTTGAGAGAAAGTTACAACAATCTCCGACTTTACGCGACAACTATAATAAAGTGATAAAAGAATATATTGAGAACGGTTATCTTAGTCCTGTCAAGGATTGTGATCTTACATCGCACGGTTATTATATACCTCACCATGTAGTTTCACGTCCGTACAAACCGATGCCACGCACAGTATTAGACGCTTGTTCAGGGCTTTCATTGAATGATATATTACATGTAGGGCCAAATTTGCAACCTGATTTTTTTATATCGTTGCTAAATGTCAGATTGTTCCATATTACTATGAATGCCGATATGAAACAGCATTATTTAGGACACGAAGTGGGATTAACAAACGCGCGGTAGCAAAATTGTATCCCATTCCTTCATAATAAATATACGTTATAGTAAACATAGGTACATACTTACGTATTTCGTAAATTATTAAATAATTTTAGTGTAGGTATGTAGGTAACATTTGGTAGGAATTGTTTTGAAATAAAATTGCAATTATGATTATAGATATATGACCAAGACATCAAACTATATTGCACTCTGTGCAGCCATGAAGTCTTCATTATTGTTTTTGTTTTGAAACCGTAGCTTTCAAGGCGGGGTGTATGGTGAAGCCAATCAATGATTTAGATTAATATTATATGCTTCATATTCTATTATTTATATTTCCTACGCATTTTATCCTCATTTCTTAATATCACCTTTCAAATGGACCGCTTCCTGTATTCCTAATGGTATGGATCAACGAGTACGGTTCATTTGTATGCGCGCAACTAGATGGCGCTAGTAGTCCACAAATGACGCTAACTTGCGGACTGCATGATTGTTTCGCTCTTGCCATTGGCAAATAAATATTCACACCGCATTCGTCTTTCGGCGTTTCCATCGGTGTGGTCAAGATACTTTCGCGACCCCGGTGACACGCATCCTACAAAGTGAATATAACTATAATAACAAACCGTGATTGTGAACAATAAAAAGCTATAAAGTGCAGAACTTCAGATAGGTGCTGACTATTATCTGTGCATCAGTGTGGCCTCTGCAGAACCTGGACCCTCCCCCAGGTCATTCGTTGGACGCCAGGAGGACTCCAGGAGTTCATTGCCGTGTGCTGTGCGCCGGCTCAGAGGTTTGTACCATAGGGACATACTTGAGCGGTCTGTTTTTTTATTCTTATTTTTCCTTGCACCCATTGTGGTATTCCCGCGCTGGAGTCAGGCTATTTACACGCCACTCCACCAACAAATCGTAAAATTTGCAAAAGCAAGCTTCAAAAATCACTCCACTCTCAGCCCCATTTCGTTCCGCAAATAAGATTCGCGATTCGTGATCGCGAAAGGAAAACGAAACGATAAAATTGCAAAAATACTACGATAAGACCTCGCGATGTTTTTCTTTGTATTGTAGGCTTCTGCAGAATTTTAGGTTGGAAACTCTGACAATTACGTAGTAAATTTATGTTGATCCTGTAGGGTTTTGTTTGTTACGGGAGTTGCTATTTTAAAAAACACAATGAAATGTTAAATCAAAGAGATATATGTACAGAGAGAGCAGTTTAAAAATAATATGCTTTGTCTCATGGAATGCGTAGCAGACAACCATGTAGTCGTTTACCATGAAATAGAATGAATGTTATATTTGTTATTGTGTTTTATTTTAAAATTATTTAATATTGTGTTAAGTACGCCAGCTTTACGGATTTCCTCTAGTGTTGTCCAAACTAGGTTACCTGGAAGAGATCACTTTAGTGATAAGGTCGCTCAATGTCCCTGGTTACCTTCCACCTTTATGTTAAATATGTTCTTTTTATTTGGTGTACAATAAAGTATATTTGATTTGATTTGATTTTGAAATAGCAATAATTAACTAAATCCATTATAATAATTACCATTTAGCAAACAGATTGAGTTCAAAAGATAACAGCTTTTGTAAAAGGTCATTATTGACATGAAGCACACACCAATAAATTAGACAGTATAATGATATCGTCTCTCCTTTATGTCTAACTACAAACTATTGTAATAGGCGCTACATCAATCTATCATTAAACAATCACACCGCATAGAAAACAGCCCATCGCAAGCATTCCGCTCCACTTTTGTGATATTTTATACATCTGCAGAAGGAATTTAAATTGCCCCCCGCTAGCTGTTTCATGGAAAATATCGACCGAAGCATGCCATACTAGAATACTAGAGTATCGAGCATTGTATCTGCTGCATTGATGCGCTCTGATTGTAATACTACATAATGGACTGGCATGGAAGTAAAATGCTGACAATTTGCGGGAATAGTTGCGTAAATTAGTAAACTACAGTGTCGCATGTGCGTGGCGCTTCAAGCGAACTGATATTTTACTCAATTTTGTGTGATCAACTTCCAAGTGTAAAAAAACTGTTTACTCAAAGTCAAAGGTTCCTGTGCGTTTTGACTCTTGACTCTAGATGTTACAGTTGGCTGCTCTTAAATTAATTCACTTCATAATTTAGTGTGATGTAATCCTTATACGAGTATAGCTCGCACTATTGAAAAGTAAACACTGACTCGATTGCACATCATCACATTGCAGTTTGTGTTTATGACATGTGCTCAACAATTCCATGTAATGCATCTCTCCACGCCATGACCTTAAAATTGCGAGGGTCCCGCATAAAAGTCGCAACGTTCTCACAAATGATGTCATAAACATTAACTGTGCAGTAACAATACATAACAAAAACAAGATCCCGACTCACGGAACCCGTAAAAACAAACATAATTACGTACCAGCTGACGTAACGTCCTAACCCGAACAGAATAACAATCCAAAAACAACTCGCACACCCTAAAAACGACCTTAAACTTGATATGAAAAGAAACATATTCGCGTAAAAATAAACAGTCGCATAGGACATTGAGGAAACGCACTCGAATATAGGGCGGCGCCACCCCTAGGCGACTTCCGTTCATTTACTTCAGTTATGCTCCGAATTTCGTCGCGGTTGGACGGTTTTGCAACGTCTGCAAGTAATATGACCCCCTAGGACTTTGATACTCAAATAGTGTTGTTTATAACTGTGTAGTGATGGCCAGGAAACGGGTAAGGGCCATGACCATATCGCGGCTTTTCCATTGTCACGGACGATTCGCTCGATATGCCAGCAATCGAAATGTGTGTTGTGATTTTAATACCTATTGCCGTTTTGCGTTTGTGTGCTATCTGTTTATCAAAGGAATATATGTTGTCATAAATGTATAGAGAGCTATCGCTATGAATGTCTGTTTTACATAACCTCATTTAAAATATAAAAGAAGCATACTTATTTAATTTAAATACTATGGAATCTGTCAGAGTCCTTATTTCCTGAGAATAGCAATTCTAAACGAGAATGCTTGTTATATCTTGTACTACAATGGTATAAGGCTTGCCATAACCGGGTGTTAACAACATATTTATACAGGAAAAAATTGAAAAACATACTTAAACAGTACCTACTTACTATCAAAGGATAAAAAGCATGTTACCCTTATAAAAATGTTTGTACACTATAATACGGTTTTAAAAATGGCTTGCGGTTTTTTACCTATAATATTACATAAAAACTAAAAATATTGCCCTTTGCCCTGTACATTTCCACAGTAAGCTATAATATGCATGTGTTAATTGTTCAGTTCTCACGCTCTTTCAATTGATAGACCTCGACTCCCTTTATCGATAAAAAGAAAAAGACCTGTTTGGTATTCTAAAGGGGTCGCTGCGTTTCATTGGTTACTATTAAGTACACATTTTTTTTATGAAAAGTACGGATAATAAGCTTAATTACTGTGAAACGCTTCTACTCGGTTATTTTGCAGAAAAGGTGAATAATATTTTAGTTTGTGGCAGGTGTTTGTATAACTATAACGAATAGAAATCATCAGTTAATGCGCTTGCTTGTTTATGACCTTTTCTCCTCCTTGAGTAGTATTCCTCATCACTGAGGGTCCTGACTCCGCCCGCAGTACCTTAGTTATTAGTGGAGTTCTCTTGTGATAGGTGTTGATTAAAAGAAAAGAAAAAGGTTACCCAATATTTTTATTTTAAAAATACCAAAATGTAAAGTGTTACAGAATTATATACCTCTATTCTAGAAACTATTTAATTACTTATTATAACTTGGTATTAATTAAAAGTCTAAAACACAATTGCAATCAAAAAGTTTTCCTTAACCATTTTATACATGAAAGTTTGTACCTAGTTAATTTCGTATAAAGCCTTTTGGTGAATTTTCCAACTTTATCTTTAATCGCTTATGATGTTGGATGAATACATAATCACAGGACGGCCACTAAATCCTTTTATGCATATTTAAAATAGTTGAGACTTTTCAAAAGCTTCGTTATCTCACTGAAAGCATGGAATTTCGTACAAA
This sequence comes from Macaria liturata, assembly GCA_964023185.1. Classification (NCBI taxonomy): domain Eukaryota; kingdom Metazoa; phylum Arthropoda; class Insecta; order Lepidoptera; family Geometridae; genus Macaria; species Macaria liturata. The sequence goes on along the minus strand of OZ026807.1, from coordinate 15,241,771 downwards.
CAGTGAAAATATTAGGTTAATGCTGTTCGGGCGGAGCTTTTAAGTTGATTAACGTTCAAAGCTTCATATTAAGTTTTTTGAAATCTGTTATCAAATTATATTTCAATGTTCGTGTCTGTATTAAAATTAAATAAATTTGTAAAATAATCTGAAATCAGAAAGACATAGTAATAATATTTAACAATTTATTAACCACAAAGTGATATTAGTTAAACAAACAAACGGTTAACTAAGATTGTTATAAACTGATCATATCTTTTTTAAAAGCTAGTAATGGACAACAATAATACTTGGCTATATTTCCTTAGCCACCTTTCTTTCATGAAGTAATTATTAAAACATAAATACAATTCGAGCATACCAGTCTGATTGAAAACCAATAATTTTGCACACCGCATCTAACAGCCAAACAAATTATTTTCTAATAAAACGCGATTTATCATCGCGCATTCCTGCGTTGTTTATAAGTTCATGAGTTATTTCCTATGCCGAATGTTTGGGCTATTTCTGTATAATACGCCAATGCCTCAGATAACAGTTACTGTAGATAATATAGATAACCGTAATGGTCTGTGATTGTTTAGACGGCTAGTGGCAGAGATTACCTATGAATGGATACCGTTTTGATTTGAACCATAACACCACAATATCCGAGGACATGTGTCTTCCGTAGAAGGACCTGGGCGCCCACCATAATCATGTATCTATCCAAGAGAACCTTAACGAATTAATTCGGAGGTGGAGCAACGACCCTCACCCTCAGTCATGAGGAAATACGACGAGAGAGAGAGAGAGACAAAGAGATTAAAACCAGTTTTGCTACAGACTACTGTTTATAAAACTTGTGTATAGTTTTAGCTAATGAGATTAGAGTTAAATGAGACAATGCAAATTCACAGCTATGTATTATTAGTAGGTATCGGTGGTTACATCATAAGTTACATTTGTTTGCCATACTCGTCTACCAATATTCTTTCCCCTACGTTGTATGAAAGCGACTTTATTGTTTGTAATTGAATTCTCGTAAAATTAGGAACTGAGTTCTTACTCAGTAATACTCATCAATGAAAATACTATTTTATTTAAATATAGATTTTTGTATTGTATTCGTTAAAATGTAAGCAGTTTTTTTCGATTAATATTTCTTTCGTGTGCTTAGATAAGACCCTACTTGAAGTACTTTGAAGTGTCCCTAGTTGAGTTTCAGTATTACAAGTGGAATCTTAGAGCCTGTGTGTATAGTCTGTGCTTACTATCAGGGGATTTGTGTGCGCTAGTTAGTAGTCTCCTTGACTAGGACCTTGTCTAGGCAATAATTGGGGCAGCTGGCGTTTATGATAGATATAAATAGTAAATACTTTCTTTTACAAGGCTTTGTATGATGAGCGTTTAGACATTTATTTAGTCTATCATTGGATTATTTGGACATAACAATAGTTTTAGTATAGCTAATGCTGTGGTTAGGGCAATTTGAATATAATTTGTATTGTTTGTAAACAAATTAAATTGGGAACATAATAGAAACATAAAAAAGACTGGTACAAAAGATTTTAAAATACTTTACTTACGGCGGATATGAAGTCGAAATGCACGAGCACTATTTTCTGATTCGTAGGGTAATTTATTGCTGTATTGATTGAAAGGATTTGTTGATTTTAATTAACCATCAACGTCTATATTAACCACAGATAATTTCAAGTAAAATTACTAATCATTGAGATTGAATACAGTAAATTAGTATTAAAAACTAATGAAAGACGCAATCATACATTTGTGTATGACCCATAAATTTGACCCAAGTCTATCGTAAAATCAATTTCAAACGACTCTGAAAAGGAAAAGGTAGTCACATTATTATGTAGGCTGCCTTTTATTGCAGTTTCACTGACCTACTGCAGCCTAATGCGGTTATAATTTTGTTCAAAGAAGCTCGCCACCGCACCGGTGGTGCTAAGTGCATACACTATGTATAGTGCATAGTGAAGTCTAGGCATTGATAGATCGATAGTTTATGCATTATCCGGCTGAGCCTGCGGAATTTTCAATCATGTTTGAGCTTCATATTATTCATTTATCAGGCCATTCAACGGGGTAAGGCGCCAGTATATTAGGGTCCTTATAAAGGCTTAGTTTACTATTAAGTGTTTTTTTTTAATGAAATATGTTAATAATTTTATTTATCTACTTGTTTGCACACCATAGACCTTACAAGAGATATGTACATATGTACGTGCCCTGTAGTTATATGGTTATGATGTTAGCAAGAGTAATTCGTAACTTTTCAGTTATAATAATTTGTTACATCGCGTTTCAATATAGAAAACCTTCTTAGACCATTTTTCTTGATTTTCTTTCATTTTTATCGCAAATAAAATTTTGTATAGAGACTATCTGTTACGAGTATCTATCTATATACACTGTACAAAGTAGATAATGATATTACCGCGAGTGCAGCTAGGTCACCAAATGCAGGTTGCAGGCGTATCGATCGAATGCACCGACCTGCCGTCTCAACACGGACACTCTTCACAAGGATTATATTATTATCTATACATATAATAAAGCTGGAAAAGGTCAAAAGTTGAAACATTAAAGATATTAAAAAAAAAATAGGAGGTACTTCGAAATGACACGTTCCAACAATTACTAGATTTTTTTTCTGTGTCTCTGTTTGTTTGTTTATTTAAACGCTCATCACGCAAAAATGTTTTTGGTATGTAGGTAGTATGAGATCTGGGGAGTGTCGTCGGCTACTTTTAACGGCGAACTAATGCGTGCGAAGCCGCGGGCGTCCACTAGTCATAAATAAATTGGAGAAGGAATTTAGAGTTACGAGACGAGAGCAGTAGATTAAAAAACAGATTCAGAGGACCCTGAAGCGCCTAAAATATTATTGTTATCAGAGTCAACCCTCATAAGAACTTAATTTCATATAAGATCAAGAAAATGATAGCAAAACTCATGCTGGTAGGTACTCCCTTGGTTCTGGAATCCAGAATAAATAGGTATTCTTAACGCATAATAGGCTTACATACGGAAATAGCCTACATAACGTAGGTATATTTGTATAGTACAATTTATTATAACACTCATATGTAAATACAAAAATATAGTTTATACATAGGCATAATCATATCCATTACACACTAAATAAGATAACGTCAACAAATTATCTAAATGAGATAGTCATTTAGAAGAATGACAGATTTGCTCTCGAGAAAACTGCCCAGTCACGAAATCTCACCAAGTTTTCTCTGTAAAATATTTTACCCAAATCAAAAAGTTTGACGAAGAAACTTCCATTACAATAAAAATGCAAATGAAATGTTGAAAAAACTAGAACACTCTTATATTTCATGCAAACGTTTCACCCCCTCTTTAAGTATGGATGGTTTCATGATACTTACTGTAGGATAAGTTCGGAAATAAGTGAACGACACCCGAGTTTTGTGATATTTTTGCTCGTAAAAAAGAAGAAAAAGGATAATTTTGTTATCATTTGGTAGGTACATTACGTCTTATATACTATTTAGATATATTTTATTGTCGTATATTTTGGTTTTCTACAAAACAAATACAGTAATGATGTACAATGTACATATGTACTAAGGCATAAATGGTACACTAATGTACCTACTGTCTAGTAAAGAAATTAATATATAGACGGACGAAAATTATTTATGATGACCATGACATTAAAAGCACCATCATCGGACGACCTTTAGCGGAACATAAATCTGTCCACCTTAAAAAATAACTTTTATTAAATACAGAATTTCTCTAATTTAAACTGAGTGAAAATGTATTCCTTTCAAACGAGTCCCAAAAATAGTTATTAGCATGTAAATGGTAATACCGTCTGTTTTACATTTAAGTGCGCTTTTTACTTGCCTTGTTTAAATAGACAAGAGGTTCTGATATTTATCAGTTTACTGAATTTCAGTTTTTATTAGACGTCGTCGTTAAGATGGGGTTAAGTGGTTGCTAAGGTTTGTTATTCTTTACTTGAACTTTAATGTTAATTTTGTAGTGATGGTTTTTTTTATTTGTGCTCTTTTAAATATTAAGTTATTTGTCACGTAAATAAGTTTGAAATGATGATAATTATAATGCTTTTGCATTTGCTAAGCTCCGATTTTAAACCTCCTTTTATATAATTAAGCCCGCTGTCATAACGTCACTTAATGAAACACAGATATTTGTTGTTAAATGCATTTAAAATGCGTTGTAAAAGTGCGCATAAAACTACTTTAACAAACAAAAAAAAAACACTTGTCCCTATCACAACAAAAGTAAGTAATCTTATCTTACACAACAAAAGCAGAAAAAAGTAATCTTGTTTCGCGTTAATCGTGGACAATACTTTCTGCAACTCCGATCTCCAACATAACACAGGCTAGAGCTGCATACACCGACCTATGCACTATATCTCGTCCATTGTATGAATATATCAGGTTCTATTCTCTCGCGATCGCATTGTTATGCTTCAATGCCAATGTCGATGCTGGGCTAAATGGCCAGCTGGTCAATAGTGGTATGACCAGTCGAGTGGAGATCTGCTGGTGTGGGTTTAGATAAATTAATATTCTGGAAAATTTCACACAGCGCCATCTAGCTTCTATATGTGTCTATTTTGTGATTATTAATACATTTTGTTGGATTATGAATAGGCTATATTCGTCTCTATATACTTGCAAAATATCATAGCGCATTTTTTTAATTTCCTATCTCGTATAAACGACAAATAAAAATACATATGCCAACTGATGCCCTGTATACAGAAACTAAGCAGCTCAGGGTACGGCAACTTTTCATTGAAGCCTGTACGCTACGATTTCATAAAACTGTGTCTCTCGTCGTCACTCAAAAGCGCACACTCCGATGGGAAATACCAACATCGAAAACAGAATTAGGAAGGAAATGCTTCAGAGTTCTTGGCCCACTTATATACCAACGACTAAACAAAATTCTTGATATTGTGAATTGCAACAGACATTCGTGCAAAAAAGCTGTAAGGGCACACATGATTACGTTGAACTTAAAGGACACGGAGGAATTTCTCCGTGTGGTGTCATAGTTAACGTAATATGTTCATTTATAACTCCATATTTCATCACACTCACTTAGACATTCTCTCAAATAACTATAAATTCTAATCCAATACTCCTAGGTGAAGGGATTGTAACCCCAGCTTTATTGTTTGATGGTAGGTACTCAAATCCCTCCACATATATACACTAGCTAACACACAAACAAACACACAATCACATCAACACATCACTATAAACACGACATACATACATATAGTCATAAACGAACTGCCCCTACGAAGAGTACTAGCTGCCGCAAACTCAGGGAATCCTACTGCGGGAGCTAGGGAACTTCAATAACAAACATGGTAAAAATTCACTAGTTCCATAAAACTGTACCTACACAATGACTCACAATACCATATATTTACCTGATACTGTAATCTTAATTTAACTAAATTACTTTGCATGTTAGTATTTAAGCGTGTAACCAAATCCATGTAATTACCATCTAAGTTATGTTACCCAAATAAATCATTTATTATTAAAAAAAAAAAAAACAGTATTGCGAATAGATTGCATTAAAAACAATTCTACTCCTAGTTTACTCCCCTACTAATTTTAACAAAAATAAAACCGACTTATTTAAGGCCTACTCTGAACTGTGCTAAATTGGATCCACTCGAGAAACACCAGTTTTCTAATGACAAGAGTTTCAACTAATTGTTTCCTCCAATAAAAGCTTATAAGATCAACCGTCAAATTAAGAACCTGTTCCGTTTTTGAAGTCAGTAAAAATAATGGCAAAAGTTGAATAGGTAACTGTTTATAATTCTTCCAACGCCCTTAGCATAACAAACGGAGGTCTGCGCAAACACCGCTCGATAAGCAAACTGGGAGGCTTTTACTTATAGTACTCTATTGTACGGTATTTGAGGTACTAGTAGACTTAGGGCTCTTAGTATGAGCACTGATTTGATTCTTAGTGTGATTCTGTTAGACACAATCAAAACATATAGATTTGTATACTTGCCTACATTTTTATAAAAATATAATATAATTGAATCCCAAAAACACTCACTGACATTTTTCATTTTTAGCGGCTATTTTTTTATTTTAATGAACATACCGTTTAAACCAAAAATAGTTCGTATGTAACTTCCAAACTTAAGTCTATGCCGAAAATATCCGCGGGCTTTTAATATTTTTTTCATAAACCTTACACCTTCGTCATGGCTTGAAGATTGATGTACTATAACAAATAGCTTAATAGGGTTAAATTAAATCATAGTTTAATTCGGGTCGTGATTCTTATTCTCCGTACTATTGCCACTGTATCTACTTTACTTTGAACACGAAGCTCTCTGAAAACAGACGCGCAACTGAAGGAGTTTGTTGCTGAAACAAGGGAATGTTTGAACGAGGTCAATAGCCGACAAACTGATTCTCAATTAGGAGCTACAATTAAGACAATGCAGAATGGTTATAAGAGATTTGAAGGGAGTCCGTTTGTTAGCGGATTATCTTACTTTGCGAGTGGATTGTCGAAAGATTGCGAATTCCAGTTTTATAGCTAACTTTGTTAAAGCTTTTGCTGATTCCGATGGTGTTACGCGTTCAACTACTACTTTCCCTAATTACTTAATCACATATTAATTGTTTTAGCCTGTTATGCATCGAAAAAGGGAACTAGTCAGATCAATACAACTATAATCACTAGGATTTAGTTTAACTTAACTAAATGTAGAAAACAGTGTAAGTCCATTGTCTTATATATGTATTTACAAATTTTCTATCATTTATAGGTACTTTGCGACTTGGAAGACTTGAAAATATAATTTAATTGGTATGATGGATATTTCCCAGCCCTCTAACCGTATATCAAAGTGAAATGTCCACAGTGTGTTGTATAATGTAACTACAGTGATAATGTGTGTGAGTGTGTGTGTTCGAGAATATTCGGAGACAAGCTGAAGGCATCATGGTCGAGAAGATGGGCGTCAAGGGGCGATATCTGGTGAATTTGCACTTTAATAGCAGACAAATAGAGTTGGTTTTTGCACGACACAATTTTTAAATTTAAGAATATAGGTTTGTTTTTTGTTTTCTCTAGGGTAGTTTTGCATGAGATTAGTATGATTCGGAAGTTTGATTGTCATAAGATCATGTTTAGCAATATGCGTCAAAAGCAGATATTTATTAAATTTGCACATAGCAGACAAATAGTGTTAGTTTTTGCATGAGATATTTTCTGTAATGTAGTCCTAGATTGTAGTGTTTAGGTTTTATAAGAATAGAGGGTAGTTTTGCATGAAATATGGTTTTTAGTCATTCGAATAAGTTGATTTTCGTGATAAAAATATAATATAATAGATAGTTTTTATTTGCATGACGTATCTTCAAGAGAAGAAGTTCTTTTGTGGATATAATGTTCAGTGTATATCATCTTAATAAATTCAAATTTGTATTTATGTTTGATAGACAGATAAATATTCTAAAATTTCTTTTTTAGACAGCCATAATACAATTCTTGCATCCATATGAACAAAAAATATCTAAAATGGAATTTATTAGAACGGAATGGCATGACCGAGTGGTTTAGAATTGGATTTCACATTTCAGCAGGTTTGAAACACTGTAGTTTTATTAGTTTTAGGTGTAGACTTCGCATACAATACAACTGAAATAAGTAGCAATATTTTATTTGATAGTTGTTTTTATTACCTACTGGAAACTCAATGTTATTAACATGAAATTAATTTAATTACATGTTAATATCTAGTGGGTGCTCGCGGCTTCGCTTGCATTAAGAAATAAAACTTGCATCCCCTATTTCACCCCTTCAAAAGTGAAGTTTCGAAAAATCCTTTCTTAGCGGATGCCTACGTCATAACATCTACGTGCATGACAAAATTCAGCCCGATCCGTTCCGTGGTTTTGGCTGTGCGTTGATAGATCACTATGTCAGTCAGTCAGTCAGTCACCTTTGAAATTTATATATTAAGAGATTCTGGTTGTGGTTACCTACTGTAATTTTGATTATATATGATGATGATAACACTGTCTAAAAGGTAATAGTTTTGCGTTAAATTGTGAGTCCCAGCTTTGTCCAAACCAAGCCGTTTCAGAAGCCCTTCGGGTGGTATCAAAACTCTCAAACAAGAGTCGACCACTTTCACATAATAAGAAGAAACTTTAGCTATAGCTATTGTAAAAGCAAGCCACGTGTATCTGATCCCGATCAATTCGCAAGGGGGTAGACATTACAAAGTTTGAAGTGAAGCAGTCCTCCGGACAATCTGTATTCCCTGAACTCATCTCAAACCTCGATTGTTCCAATTGGCAGTCAAAGAAAACAGGGAGGGAATTATACGAGTTCTTGGTGATTCTAGCTTTTACTTAGGTACATTCAGACGTTGATAATGTAATGCAATTCTTAAAGTAAATAAATAAAGCCATTTATTCCCAGTAACTTAAGTAACATTTTGTGGTTATGGGGTTTGCGTTAGTAATACATTTTTAATTTTTAATTAAGTATTGTTCAGATTTTTATTGGGCACCCAAATTAGGGTGAAGGCCTCCTCCAAGCGCTGCCAGTTTCGTCGGTCTTGCGCCAGCCTTGTCCAGGTACTGCAAGTCTTAAGAAACTATAAATGTATTAATGGTGAAGTGACGTTCGATTTTTTTAACACAGGATAAGCAAACTTGCTTAGCACATTATACTATCGCACTAATATTTATTTATTTATAATGTGTATATAATGGTATAATGGTACACAAAACAAAATGTGTTCCCAAATAAGCTAAGTATACATTCAAAACTGGTTTTGATCCAGAACAAATTCCTAAGATAAGGAATTAATAATTAATTAATTATTATATTATTTAATTATTATATTGTGTAAGGGATGGTTTGTGAGTGTGTTATGTGTATGTTTGTTCCTTCTCGATCAAACGGTATATTAATTAGAAATGTAACTAACGAACATACAGACGAATTTAGAACATCCTCTTTTTTTAAAGTCGGTTAAAATGGTAATACATACATTCAAGCTGCACGGATTCAACCACGCAAGGTTTCGTGTATATACGGGTACCTATGTATCTATGTGTACGTATATTGTGTAATCCATGTCTGACTATTTGAATTGTAGATGCGCGATTACAGTTATTGATTTTGGAATTTTGTTTTGAGATTTTAGAAAGAACGGAAGAATACATTTATTGTGGTAGATTTAACAGAAAAACAAACACGAGTAAGTACTTAAGTAAAAATTTTACAAGATTAATCTATTTGCCTCAGGTAACTAAAACTTTAATAAAATAAATTAAAGTATCGTTCGATCCATGTAAATTTATGTAAGGTTACCAATGACAAGATTTTTTGTTGAATTAAAATGTATTCATCGGTATTTAATATAAGTACAAACTCGTTAAAATAATTTTATTGAACTTAGTTTGGTATTTATTTCTGATTAATCTAACAAAAAAAAAATGGGGTAAAGTTAATAAAATCCCGAATATAATAATCTACAAAGCTATTAATCTGTTATTACTATCCCTCAAGGCCCCCGATAGCGTAGTTGGGCGTTATTGGGTTAAGAAATTTGCATGTTACAAACGGTAGTAATAGTTGGTACGGAATTTGTGATTTAGTTTTGTTCGTGTGAAGTTCCAAATGTGATTTGGACTAGCTTTCATGTGACTGCTTTGTAAAATTTGATTTTAATTTATTAAAAAAAAAAATGAAACCAAAAAGTTGTTGTGTTTAGTTTTTAAAATGTGTAAAATACATGTATGTATGTATATTAAACATTTCAGTAAGTAGTTGTTTATGAGGACTGAAATGTTTCATATTCGACCACAGAGTTGCCTTTGCGAGTGAGTGTTGCTTCTGTCATTTACTTACTAAAATTCAAATTCAAATTCAAATTTATTTATTTGCAAAGATGTAGTGAGAATCATGGTACAAAATCATTTATAGTAGGTATCTTACATCTTACCATTTCTGGTGTGCAAAAATCACATTTGGTCACTAAGAATCTATTAACAATTTCAATTCAATAAGATTTACAAAGATTAAGTCAATATACAAACAAGTCATTACAAATTCAGATTTTAAGGTAATATATCATTAAGAAATGTCTTTTTAAAATAATATGATACATTAAAAAAAGTATTTGTTCCAATTACTTTATATTGTGATTGCAATGATTAAACGAATATATGTATGTAGGTATACTACGTACGAGTACATGGTTTATACTTATTGTATATGCACACAGAGCTTTGAAGTCCATGCTTGTCGCCCTGTGACTAGAGGCGAATTCTTTCTTTATTCGATACAAAACAGGTGTCACCATTTACTAAAACTAACACACTTTCGGCACGCACACTACGACGCACGAGATGTTCATGTACACAGTACGCTTCAACTTCATCGGCTGTGCAATGTCGATATTTTTTATCGATTATTTACACATTTACTTCGAAGATGGAAATATATGTTTTTAGTATAACTATATTATTTAAGTACAAGTTATAGTTAACTAGCTATGGCCCGCGGTGTTATCCGCTGTAAAAACGTTTTTATCCCGTGGGATAAAAACTATCCTGTGTCCTTACCGGGGACTGAAACTATCTCTATACCAAATTTAATCACAATCAGTTCAATTATCAAATCATCTTCATAATGACTGGAGCATATTCTGGCATTTTTATGAGGAAACCAGTTGTATCTGCCGGTCGCAAATATCCATTTATTTTTTAACACTGGATTTTTTGGAAATCTGTAAATTAAGTATGTGTTAAATAAAAACCGTAATCCAGAAACATTTCCATACAGATACAGAAACATCATATACATTATATCGATTATCGATAATTTGCTAGGTTCCATTTACACATCACTTTGCTATCGAGAAGTAGCGTCGTCAAGACAACGAATGTGTTAATGCCATTCAAAATGTCAAAAGTTTTATTTATTAAAATAACGAAATTTTACTACTTACCGATGGTATTTCACGCCGGTAACACTGGAACTTGTTCTTACAATTTTTAACTTGACACCAGGACATATTTAATAGTTTATCATGCTGTAAAACCGAGTAAAACGACCGAAAACTCTCTCTCGCTCGGACTATGTTTGACAACAGACTGACAAGCGCTGTCGTAGGTTAGGTTGGCATGTTTACTGGTCCAAACGAGAACCACGTATTATTAGTCATTTCGCTTCTATGGGGGGGCGCGCGCGGGGGCGATGTGGCCCGATCGTTGTTCTGTGTATATGCAGTAGATTAAGAAAATAAAAGTTTACTTCCTTAATCCGAATATGAATCAAGTTTGAACAAAAGATCTTATCAATTTAAGGAGCATAACAGTTTAAAGTTTAACGTGTATGTCCTTCATAAGTCGGTTTTTGCATACCTACGTGCTAACCGACCGTTAACTAAATGAGGCAGACTGCTGAAAATACGAGTATACACTACGAAATAAATCTTTATAACTAAGCTGCGTAATTTATGTTAGAAAATATAGAAATATGCGGCTTAATTGTGAATTATTTTTGCCCTATTTGGTTTTATAGTTAAGGATATATTCGGATCGCCAGTAAAAGAAGAATCAATACGTTATTATTCTATTAAGTGAAGTAATGCTTTGGATATTGCGAGACAGATCAAGGATTTCAAATATCACCAGTTTTAGTATGAATGCCACTCAAAACACTTGAGTATACATTTTTTAACAATATTTAGTAACACTGCCTTATTAGTGTGATATGAATTTTATCATTTAGTTTAATACACACACACACACAAACGCACATGTGTTTCCTCTGAAACCCTCCCACAAATTTACCTCACTTTACCATAAACTCAAGCGGCGGTCAAAATGAGATGACACAGTAACGTAAAGGCTCTAAACGAAAGGAAGCTGCGGAATCCGGAACAGGAAAGCGTCGGAAAATATCCCGCCCCCCTATTCCCTCCTCTCCCCCACTTGAGCCATTTCCTAACGGGGACAGGTCACTGCTCCCGCTGGAGATTGTCTAATGTAATATTATGTATGGATACAATCTAGGTAGGATCTGGATAGGAGGTGAAATGCAAGTAAAACAGCACCGTGATTTAGTAAAACTTTTAGCAAAGCGAAGTGGGCGCCTGCGATACAATTTAAGTGTATACTTAGTGCAGGGCTCACAAGAACACAAACAAATCTTCATAAGTAAAAAAAACTGTAACTTGTATATCACTGTATTATAGTTCCCGTAAGGCATGATTAAATTTAGTTGTAATAACCGGCTAGCAGTTACGTCAATAATTATGTCGAAAATTAGCTCGAAAAATATATAGAAGATAGATGATGATGAGAGGAGGAATTATAATATTTATTTTAGATATTTTTTTTTCAAACCAATCAAAACATGAACACAAATTCGTCAAACATTACTAGAAAAACGTCTAGGGTTTCTGCTCAACATTGAATTTAACAGTGAAAAACGTAATGTTTCCAGCTTGCAGTATATGATTTTACGTATATTAGAAAACTTGTGTAAATGTATAACTATATATTAAAATTTTTTTTTTTTTTTTTTTTTTTTTTAAGGTTAAGATTTTATCGCGCTTACGACTTTCCCTTTCGTTCGGAAATGTTATTCTAAGCTGAAATATGACGCAAACTGTAAACAATACGCTTTTATTGTTAGGCTATACTATATATACCTAGGTATACTTCGATCGCTGCCGCCGTGGCATTCGATGCCGTTCGCAATTAAATTTTAAACAATACAAATTACAAATCGATTGTGGCACTGAAATGTGGTCGCAGACTCTAACGCCCGGCGGTCGTGGGAACCGGGAAACTATGGAAGGTTTAAAAAGGATTAACCGATTTTTGTTTGGTTTAATAAAGTTGTTGGTTTGTTATTTTGGTGAATATAAGTACCTACTCGAAGTATTTATTGTTAGATAAATTTGTAGCCATCATTAATCGGACCTCAAAAACCTGCGTTTCTTTTACCTATATGCCCATTTTGATTACATTCCTAGGCATTGTAGCTTGTATACGCGTTTATTTTTTACTTCAAAAATTAGTGAGCTGCAAATACAGTATACACTAATGTATAGCTATAGCTAAGAGCCTCATCACATTCCATCAATCTCAAAGATTAAGTTCTCGCATACGCACCAATAAAAAAGCGTATCTCTATTTACAGCGTACAATAACGTCTCAACTGGAGATCTCTGTCGAATCGGAACAATAAATCTAATCCGTGCCCGAGTCGAATCAATTGCCTCGGAATCACGGCGCTTCATCAGAACCGGCGAAATTCGTCGCCTCGCAGTCACGATACGAAGTTTACTGACTTAATAATCATTGTTAGATAGTTTAAATTTATTTTTGTCTAAAGATACATTAGGGACCAGTATCACTTTTAACATACATTTACGTGATTAATACGAAAGTTTTTTGTGTGTCAATGTGTATGCTCAAGAAGCAACCTTCTTTTATCTGAAACGGCTTTACTGATTTTGATGAAACTTGGTTTTGAGATAGATAATATTTATAAAACTGCAGAGTGGTGCTAGTAAAAGGATAAATCTTTCATTTGAAAACAAAGAGGCAATTTTGACACAAATACTAAGTTATTAAAAAAAGTTTGTCTAGCTACGTTGAGCTTTTAGCAAAATTCGTGTAATTTTATAAAGGGGAAAAGTTTCAGCAGTACAAAAGCAATTTCAGTTTGGGATAGTCCAAACTACAACAGTCAACTATAGTTAGTGTAGTTACGTTAAAGCTATCAAGTTTTAAAGGCGTAACGTTTTTGACAAGAGAGAACTGTGCACAAAGAGTTCTTTCGTAAAAAAACTATTTAAAAAATGTCACAAAAAACCAGACTGAAATCTAGATAAAAAGTTAAAAAGGTTTGTGAACGCAGATTCAGTAAAAACGGGTTAAAACGGACAGCGAATATGATATGCTTTAAAATAACGATCAAGTATGAAATTTAATTTGGAGGAGTAGAGTTTGGTTTGGAAAAAACTTAATGGTAAATTTTCAGTTCAATAAAAAAACAGCGTAAATGTAAATAAGTCTAATAATGATTTTGTTACAAAAAAAAAATAGTATATAATTATGCTTACATATATACCTAATCGAAATAAGCTTTAATGATGACGTAGACCGTAATTATTGCTTACCATCAGGCGAATTACGGACAAATGCAAACGCATTTCTTGTAAAAAAAAGCTTTCTCTTATAAAAAAAATGAAGAAAAATGCTCGTAATTTTGATTTCATGTATTTTAATACATATTTTCCTGAATCTGCAGGTTTTATTGTGGCTTAACAAAACAGAGTTCCGAAAATCTCTGTACCTTTATAATGAATCGCAAAAAAAGCGAGAACGTTTGTTCATAAAACGAAAATATAAGAAAACGTAGAAAATGCTTCGCTTTTCGCTCCGATAGATACAGAAACGATTGCTTTCCGCTCACGTTTGCGAATACACTGCATGTGCTTGTTAGTAATTTTTACATTTCGGATGAGGTTTTTTTTGTCTAAAAGTCATAAATATAGCATTTTGCTTGTTCCTTTAGACGTCGGCATAAGGTACAGTCTGTTAACAGCTTCTAACGTTTTTGTTTACCATGTAAGTGTATAATCAACTAATGAACGTAGGACTATTTAAATGTTAGTGTAAACAAGACTGGTCAAGTGAATTGTTCTATGCTATAGGTATAGGTATATGTGTGAATATTGACAATGTTTTTCTAAGCACAGCTTAGTTTTAAATACTTTAGCGGTTTCGCTGCTATAGATTTTACAGTCTAGCATTACGCCTACAAATATTAGTTTCAAAAATAGCCTCCATTATTTTTTTTCATATAAAACCACGAGAAATCAATCAGCCTATTTACACGATTAATAAATTTACTAACTTAAATAAAGCGTTAACTAATTAAAATATTTCTTTGTTTCAGGTAAGAGCAGAAGTTTGTGCTAACACAAGTCTTAAAACTTATTACTTCGGCGTGCCGTGGTAACTTAGGAGCTGCGACATACTTACCAAGTTATTACATAATGTGGAAGATTAGAGAGAAAGAGACGTAACTTGGAATAAAAGAACAATTTGTACAAAATTAACATCTTAATAAATTTGTCGAGTTTCATCTATGAGAAATTATATGATATCTGGATATCTAGCCTCCGATGATATTGATGTTATAAAATGATGGCAAATAATATTAATTATGTAATTTAAAGTTACCACACTTTTCTGGTTTAATGTTTACTGTAATTTTCTCCAATCTCTGAAATAGATCGCTCTCAGCGATAAGGCCGCTCTTAGAGACCCTATTTGAAAATGTGTCTTTCTTGTTGTTGTGTTATCGCTTTGTCAGCATTGATACCATTTTGACTTAAACTTTGTCGATTTGCTTGTCGAGTCTGTTTTTGCACAATTTTTCACATATATTTCTTTTTTTACTGGGACTTTTTATTTTGTACAATTGAATAAGTTATCCTTCTGTCTCTCTACTCTACGTTCTGTAAAGTTACGGCCGCGTTGGTAAGTAACGAGCTATATTATAGAAAGATTCAAGTTATTAGTACATGTCACACACAGTTATACTTCAACTGACGTAACTTGAAATACGGAAAGATTTCACGATTTATGTAGTTATTTATTTACTTTTATGTGGGTAATAGTATTACGTATAGTTATTTTATGAGTTGACTGGCTTTGTTTATTTTCATTTGACCTGCTATGTTTGGTGTATTTATTTGGTTTGTATGAATATAGAAACGGTCATAATACGCGTTGTGCCGTGAGATTATTCACTGAATTAATAGTCGGTCGACTACTAATAAAAGCTTATTATAAAGGACTAAATTTTTTAGTTTGAGTCGTCTGCATAAAACTTGATTCTAATATATATTCTAATATCATCATCGAGCATGCTCGATGAATATCATCAAATTTTTCAGTACTGTAATTCTCCAGCTTAGGCCTGTGTTCACTTGTTCAGGTATCGCTTCGGGTGATCTAGTGGTCATATGCATGACATTACAGTGTACAAACCGAAGTCTTTAAGTGGACGAGTTAAGACTAGTGTTGATGATGAAGATAATGGCGATGATAGTGTAAAAACAATTATATGAGTCTCAAACATCAATAAGTATCTCGGTAATCAAGTCCAAGTGAAGTAATACTCCAGTGCCCCTATTTGTTTATAAATACTCGTGGCAGCCTGCGATGTGGGTGATCACGCTCGCCAGACCATTGTTCACGGGCCCACTGCATCCACATCACCTGCCTCAGTAATCTGCCGCTTATTATAGACGTGCTGTGTAGAGCTAAGGGGCTGGATGTGGCTTGTATCTACACCTAGAACGGTTTTTAGGCAGCCATGAATACCTTTAAAAAAGCGAGAGTGGCTCAGCGGTTCTAGTGTCTGCTTTTCATCCAGACGCACCCTCGTTCGAATCTGGCCCTACACCAATGAATTGTAATTTTAAGTTATGTGTGGATTTGGGCTCGCATTTTACGGTGAAGGAAACCTCCTTCACCGTTACGCGAGCGCGACATGTTTGAGGATCACAATATCCGAGGACATGCGTCTTCTGTGAAAGGACCTGGGCGCCCACCACGATGTATCTGCCCAAGAAAACTCTCCTAACGAATTAATTCTGCAGGGGAGTCACGACCCTCAGTCATGAGGAAATACGACTCAAAGAGAAGAGATAATACCTTTGAAGCAAACTTTGACAACACGATTTTTCTACGCCCACCACTACGAGGCGATTTAGGACATGCCAAAGCATCGATTCAATATTGCTTTTTACAAACATGTTAGGATGAACTGCACTATAACACGATGTAAAGCAGTAGTACCTTACTTCTGACAAGATTCGTATAATAGTAGTCAAAAGTAAACCATTCAAGTCCCACTAATGTGCTACTTTTTGTAACGGTTTACACTTAGGTTCATCAAATCTATGAGAAAGAAATGGAAAAACTTTATTAAAACAAATCAAATCAAATAGTTTATTTGCGAACATCGGTAATTACAGATAGTCAGCGTTTGTTTGGTTTGAAGTGTCTCCACATTCCACCTCTCGGCATGCAAAAAATGTAGTCTTAAATAACTAAACTAAACACGCAAACGTAAGTACTAATTACTAAATGAATAATGCATTACAGGAGCTTTAGTACAGTAATTCTGATGTGTTGCACGTATAAGTATGTCACATCCAGTGTCTACTGTATTATCCGAGCGCACTCTTTGTCTCTCCCCTCTCAGTGTGGTATCGGTGGCCGGTATATCGATACACGGGACGCGAGATATCGATATCGATACTGTTAGGTTTGAACATCTCTATTTGAATAGTTTGTCAAAAATATTAAAAATTGTTGAGTTTGAATCGGTTCGTGACCCATAACTAACTCAAAGCAACAAATCCTTAATACATTGCAGTGCTTAGTTTAAACTTGACCATAACTTAATTGGTTTGATTTGTATTTGTTTATTAACCGATGTTAAACGTGATCGAATGTGACTGTTTGAGTATTGCGATTTTGGTGATGCAGTTAACTTGTAGACTTGTTAATATACTTCTGTGACAGTTTGTTGTATAATTATGATATTATTTTAAATACGAAATAGACTCGATATGTTAATTAGTCTAGGTGATTCACAACCGTCATCTTAAAGAAAACATAATCTAGTTCATAATTGTAAATGCATTTGTATATCATCATCATCATCATTGGTCTTATTGCATCTACGAGAGATGATTTATGTAGCTTCCATACTAGTTTTGCAACCGCGCTCGTGGCTAAATAAGCCAATATGAGAGCCACAGATGCGGTCACAATATACTACTCATTATTTAGTACCTAATTAAGTAAGTAATAATAAATACTTAGTTTGTATAAATATACACTAACTACGTATATATAGTAACATTCAGCACGATCGTGTTAGTGTTTTCAATTGTAATCTAGACACAAGCCTAGCTCAAAAGGCTAAGTAGTGAATCTATTAATAAATGATAACTAATTACCGCGGCTATTGATCGCGGGTACTCCGGCCGTCGATGGCTGAATTTTTCAGCAGCCCTCGGGCTTTGCCCTTGACACGCGCCTTTCAGAGGGTATGGGAAGTAAGGCTGTATAGGTGTTGCTTAGTGAATGCTTTTATAGGAGGATAAGCAAGCAAGTTTAAAAATGTTTAAACTTTCCAATATTGAATCGCTGGATGAAATCAAATATCAGAGTTGTCAGTCGATGGAATTTCTATGGAAGACACTTTAAAAATCACCATTTTTTTTTAGTGGATTCCGTACATAGCTGTATTGAAATTAATTACCAATT
The DNA here is from genome assembly GCA_964023185.1 of Macaria liturata. NCBI lineage: Eukaryota > Metazoa > Arthropoda > Insecta > Lepidoptera > Geometridae > Macaria > Macaria liturata. The sequence goes on along the minus strand of OZ026807.1, from coordinate 15,223,364 downwards.
TTTGTATTGTAAACGATTGATGCGATTTAATTTAAATGTGTGCTATGGGAATTTTGTGTAAAGTACATAAATGGAAGTACTCCAAGAACACAAATTGCCATATAGAGAATAGAATAACAAACTCCACAGTAAAAATCAGTTAAACGGAACAAATATCCGAAGCTCTCAGCTCCAGAGTCTACATATTACGTGTTCCATCCCAAACTAAACTAACACTTTGTGCTTGCTTCAACTCAAATCCAACACCAGACGGGGCTGTACTAGTGTCTGCTTTAGTGGGTTGAATTTATACTTTCGAGTTGTCATTACATAATATGTATACTTAGATTTTATTCGATATGGGGTTGATAAGCACAGTGCAGTAAAAAGAAAAATTGCAAAATTTATAGTTTGATATTTTTTACAAGTGCAAAGTAACGTTGGTGAATAGTCATATTTTGCATATGAAATATTTATATATGTAAATTAATATTGTGTATTTAATTACTACCTAGTAAATATGTAATTTACTATTTAATCGCGATATTCCCATGCCGCTTTTTATTAAAGGAGTAGTCACTATAAAGATTACTTTAGGGACTAATCTGAAAACGACGTTAAAAACGTTTAATGACTACAAAACAACTGAAAACATTATAGTACAGACTCAGGACCCATATTCGAGAGATACGCAGAGAAATCTCGCCTCCATCGCAGGCTTCCGACCAACAGCCTCTGTACTGTGGAATACTGTATATTCCCTCTATCTTCCTTTACCGCTGTTGAATTGTAAATAGCTCTTAGCACTGGCTGTGTCTAAACTAAAATGCATTTGCGTAGTGGTTGTTAGGTTTACTTAGTAGTTGGGTAGATGTGCTTAATTTTATGGTTAATTACACTGGTGTTTGATTTTGGAACTTCTGGCCGTAACTGTGAAAATCACGTACAGATACGTTTTTTTTTTACGTGGCATAGGTTTACGTTTGACCACAGCCTGCCTGATGTTAAGCATTGCTGCAGCCTAGGGTGTAACACGTTTACCTAGAAGATACCTATTAACTCTAGATTTGTTTGTTATGTTTGTTTCCTTTTATTGTTCTAATGTTTTTACAAATCTAGTCAAGCTCTTAAAGTCTTGAGCTAATAAGTAATAGCGCTATTTTTTCATTTGATGTTGTTAAATTTATTCTTGTTAAGTGAATTTCTCATCAGTTTTGACCAAGCTATTGTAATATGTTTGGTGCTATACATTTACGTGTTTCAATATATTAAAAACAACTCAGTACTTAGGTACGTTTAATATAAATCATTACTAACAACCATTAATCCCACCAAAACATTAAAGCTATCCGAAGGTCTCTGACATAATCGAAAGCTATTTCAAAACTCAAACATATTAAACATCATTATACTTTGTTTCCAAACTAGCACATATATCTTATACACAAAATACCATATGACAGTTTAATGGGTCTCAGGTATTTGTGAGTTAAACTACCACCCCCGCGATAATTTCCAACTGACTTTGTGTGTTGTGTATCTTAATAGGTTTTGAAGTTTTACATAAAAAATGCGATAAGACATGCCGTTGGGGAGATTTATGCGTTTTTAATGGATCCAGTGGCATTTGGAAGACAAGACAATAGATTCGTTTTGTTTATTGAGCTTTTATGTGTAAAGAAAATACTTAGTAAGTCGATTATTTTTTCAAAAACTGCGTAGGAAAAAATATAAAGTACAATAAATAAATATCTCAGGACATATCACACAGCGCCATCTAGCCCCATACTAAGCTTACGCTTGTTCATGGGTACTAGATAACGGAACTTTCATATTTGATGAAGTTTGGTTTAAAATTGAGAAAGTATGTTGAGTATCAAGTTGTCATAATATGTATTCATTTACAGTTGTGTTTATATAATTACAACGCAAACAAATACAATTGTAATTTTTTATTAAATGTATTCTACGCGGGCTAAACACTTTTTAGATAACAAGTTTCTTGTAATGTTTATTATTATGACTCGATTTTAAAAGTGAATATTTTATCTAAGTGACCTCATCTTATCAGTCAAGTTACGGCGTCGTGACAAGTAATATTTTGTTTAATTCTTATGTTTAAAGGTCGTTAACTCTTGTCCTTGAACTTAGCAAAGTATCAAAATCTACAATTTCAGAGACCCTTTTAAAACTTGATATATGATAGGACTGAACACAAATTTTAAATAAAAATAATAGTCAATTTTAATATTTTGAGCACATGAAATTAGCTGGGCATTAGATAGTTAGAAATACATATGTATATGGACAAAAACAATTACTTTAAAAATATGTAAAGTCACCAAAAACTTATATATTACATAGTTTTTGGTGACTTTACATTATTTAAATTAATTTAATAAATATAATACACTTATACAACAGATGTGTCAGTAATGTATAGTTTTGCGTAGGAGCTGTTTTTGTCCAAGTCGCCGTCTTACAGAATATTATGTACTCGTTTTGTACAAATTAGATTTGAACGAATTAGGTGGCTACATGACATAAATTAATTATGCTATTTACGACTAATAGCCGTGAAGTTTATTATAATCATCATCATTATCATCATCCAGTGCCATCTTCATATTGAAGTTCGGAGGTCAGTTGGCAAACCTTCTTCATTTCATTTTTTTTTATTATAATCAAGAGTATATAATTTGATATATAAAGTAGTTGTAACCAGGAAGGCGAAACTTTGAAGAGTTTCTTGCATTCGAGTCAAATTTTATTGTTTTTGCACCTGTCTGTAACATACATATTTACTATTAGTAAATATTCTTAAATGATTTAATAGAGTAAAGTACAAATTTACCTGCAAAATGGAGCATTCGCAATTTGTAATTTTATCTTAAAGTCTATAATATTTAGCTAAAAGAAACTAAAAGTTCTAAACCAGAACGTAATGTTTCTAAACGTACGTGTCTTCACTCACTATTAATTATACAACACATATTGTTATTAATAAAAAATGTGTGATATGCTATGTTTATCTGTATGAATGTCTTATTTAATCAATAACTATGTACCTACAATATGTACATATATATGAAGTAGAGTCTCATTCAGTAGTGATCGCTCGATTCTTATTATAACACGTCTTCTATATTAACAATTTAATATTGTGACCGATATTTACGTTGACCGGTGTTATATACAACATATTCTTAGCTATAATATACATATAACGAAGAACAATGGTCGGTCGGTTGTGGAAAATAATTTGTTAATGTTTTGAATTTGATGCTGAGATTGTGTTGCTAGTGTGATCAAGTTGGTGAACTGAATTGTGTGTGGTGTGGTGCTGATCGATCGTCCGTTATAGTTATTTTTAATAACGTATTTAAACTAACTAAAATAGTTACAATCTGAGTCACTCCAAAATCGCAATATCTCATAGTTTGTTATGAATTTATAAATTTTTATGTTATTACTTGCAAATCAAGCTAAATGTTAACCAGTGTTTTACGTACATATATGTATTAGTAAATAAATAATATAGCGAAACAAATAAATAACCTTCACCTTTCAGTAGTCTAGCGTACGAGTAACTATCATCTAAAAAGTGTTCCCCAAAGAAATAACATAAAAAAACATTATAGTAAGAAAACTCATATCAGTTTAGTGTATCACATAGAACGTCTAGCTCAAAGCTAGACTAGTACTCCCAAAGGAGTGCCTGTGTATCTGCCAAGATAAATCCCCAAACGATGCGACACCGGGTCCTGCCACTCCTGGCTCCCGTTTTCCTCTCTAAGCTGTGGCGGAGGAGACGCCGGGCGAAGGCCATTGAGAAGTTTCATGGGGTAAGGTTCTATATCATCATCATTATCATCGTTAGCCGATAACTAAGCAATTTAAGCTACACATCAACTAACTTTTTAAAATAGTTCGATCACTATATAATATGATGTATGAGAGCTAACAACTTTGGTTTATTTTACGAATGAAAAAAGGAAGGTTTTTTTCATAATAATTATACCATAGCACATGGTACAAATAAATATTATATTAATACATAGATGCATTATGTAACAGTCCTTATGATTTATTGCTATCTATGTGATGTGTAGAGAAAGTATATGCTATCTTCTTTAAACTTAATTCGTTTCAAATTAAAGTTTGTACATGCCTAAATACGTACGTATATCCTTACAAACTTCTAAGTGTAAATAACCATTCTGAATTTGTGCCAAGAGTTCATAAGGCCTGTTTCGTGTTTAGTTGAATCGTTACTTTACCAACTTTTTTAATATTTACCGTTTACGAACTTTCTCATTTCCAAGGCTCTATCTATTGTAGCCGCCCACAACTTCTCGAGGTCTCTAAAAAGCAGTCAATCTACTTCGTAGCGGATATAAAGCTACTTGTTTTATACGATGTGCCTTCAAATTCATGACGGTATTCTTTTCGTCTGATTTAAGGGGCAAATAAGAGCCTCAGAGGGAAATTCACAAATTTTTTTTTGGGTAAATCTGACAATCTAGTTTTGACACAAAAAAAATGGTTTTACAATATCCAATGAAAATACAATAAGTAAGCATTGCTAGTACTGCTGATTTCACATTTCAAACTTACTAACGCAACAAATTATCACCTTAATTATATAGGCATAAAAGTTACTTCAGCAGCATTTTAAGACAATAGTGATGGACTGGTTTATCCTGTAGAGCTATTTAAACAAATATGTTTTCGAATTACACCATCCTCTACCGAACTCTAAATTACATAAAATGCGCATAAAATAAAATGTGTCTTTATGTCTTACTAGCTGTCCCGGCAGACTTCGTACTGCCTCAATCGATAAACAAAAGACCTAAACTTTTGTATAAATTAATTTCATTTTTTTTCCCTTTTAAACCTTCCCTAGACCTCCACGAACATTTCAAGACTAAGATAAGATAAATCCGTTCAGCCGTTCTCGAGTTTTAGTGAGACTAACGAACAGCAATTCATTTTTATATATATAGATAATAATTTGTTGTGTATACATATTTCGGTCTATTATCTATCTGTTTGTCTTTTATGATTCCCACTTCGAACTAGCCTCGCCTTAACGCCTGCCGGTATCCTTTCCGTCCGTTTGAAGGCGACATCACGGACCCGAATTAAATATTCATCCTCCTTCAAGCGCAGAATGGCAAATTAGGGAGCAAAGCGGGGAAGTAAACAAAAGTGAGGCAAAGCCATCGACATTGTATATCTTTTTAAGATAGGCTCAAACGGAGCTATATTTCGGTTGATGTTAAGCAACGCGGTAGTCTAAGATCTAGCACGCTTGTCTGAAGAAAAACAGGATTTAAACAACAATAATTTAGACACATTGTTGGTTTTTATAGCATTGACTCTACCCTCTTCTAATTGTAAGCACAAGGTGGTCATTTTAAATATGTTGGATAAACTCATTTTCATTAGTGTTTGCCGTATTTTTTTCTATTCTGCTGTATTTAATTATATTTCGGACATGGCAAGCGTTGCTCATGAATTTCTTTAAAAATAAGTTAACACCGTTAGATTAGCACTATTGGATATATAAAACATGAGTCTGAAACACTCAGTCGTTAAGCCAAGTCAGAGGCCCTTAGGGCGGCTTGATAAACTCTCGACACGAGAGTTAGCCACTCTCATTCGATATGAAAAAGAAGAAGACACTTAGGTTATATAAATCTTTGAGTGCTTTTGCTTCAAAACGGTGCTCTTAGCCCAGTCCATTACAGTCTCATGTCGACTTACAAAGCCTTAAAAAGTAGTCGAGAGTGAAGCTGACAAAGTGTAGCGCTTACTTGAAAGGTTGGCGGAGCGTCGTGACCTACAATCTTGTATGGTTTGCACAACAACACAGTTTTTGTAGCTTTTTTGCATGAAAATGTTACTGAAACGAGGTTTAAGGGAAACGATAATGACAACTTTGTAAAGATGTATTGCTCCGCTGCGATTGCTCCTCGTCGGCATTAAACTACTATAAACAAACAAAAAGATAAGATAACTAAATATAATTTCCAAAGTTATCATTTGCAATGGATATGTGCAAAGTATCACCTGATTCAGTACTATACCAAACAAACACTGCATACAGTAGTACCAGCTAATTAATTTCTTTGTATTGACACTAATTGGACATTATATCAAAAAAACAAAAGCACAAAAAATGTTGAAAACTATAAATTTGTGTCCTAACTGACGATTTTGTTACTAAAAACAAAATATACCGTAAATATGTTCTTCAATATACTTAATACCCCCGAGTCATTGTATGTATACTTACAATAGGTAGGTGTATATGATTGAAAGTTGTATGGCCCGCACGAAACCCTAAAGCAGGTTGTTACGTGGAATAGTAAACGCCGAAAATAGATTTATCGCGAGCGCTCATCTCTTGGCTATTTTTGGTGCCTACCTAACTGAAGGTCGAGGCACCCTCGCCCTTACTAACTAACTAACTTGATAAGGGTAATAAATTTAAATGGTGATTAATATTTTACCTATCTATTAAAAATGTGATACACGCCCTATAATAAATAAAGATTTATGTTTAAATTCTACTACATACTAATTCACGTTATATTATATGAATTGGTTATATATACTTACATAACATAGTAAACAATCATTAGTTTTATTACAATATCATCTAGACCTATCCTAAGTAAACGTTGAAATAGCATTAGGTACTTACTTTTTTGGCATTGAATTCTGACACAAAAAGAACCTATACCCTTAGCCCATATCCTTCTAATACCAAACTGCAATTTTGCTTAACATTGAGCTAGTTCTAGCCAAATATGAGCCTAAAAGAAGTCCACAAGACAAAATATCTCCTTTCCTCTTTACAAACGAATCCAGCGTTTTGGGATACGTCATTAAAAGGGACAATGGAGTCATAATTTAACGTATTCGGACAAACAGGACCTCCTTACACAGCCGAATAAATATACCACCGTATTGTACGCTCTTTCTTTGAGGAAGGGAGGCAGTCAGGAGATGTTTTATTATGGACAAATTGTGCTAACAAGAATGAAAAAATAAGCTAACGAATCTTGAAATTTTGCTTATTGTCATTAAATGTAACAGTTAGCATTGAAAGCGTATGTTCTGACCATTAATAGGTGCTAGGATTTGTCAAAAAAATTGCCAAATTTCTTTTATGGTAATGAAGGTTGGTACATATATGAAACCGTCGTTTTTTTATCTGCCAGCAACGTTCAGTATTTTTGTAACCATATCCCATAATTGTGCTGGTTGGTAAAGCCTAAGGTTATATAGTTTAATAAAAGTACCTACCTGCTTTTATTCTATGACGTCTGAATAGTACATACACATATTTAGTACTTCGTGGGGTGAATAACCCGGATATTAAACCGGGCGTATTGCTCTGGAGAACTGTTGCCCGGAATCCGGGGAAAATACCTCTCCTAGAAGCCTTCACAAAAAGGTATTAGGAATTATTACCATCAAGAAAGTCGGCGCTTTCCAAGGAATTCTCTGAAATTGTGCTCGGTTACCTTGTGTTGGAGAATTAGTGGGGAAATGTATGAGTAAGTGCTTACGTTTTCAATGATTTTATGTAAGTAGGTTAGGTAACTTCTTTACAAAAAATGGGCTTTTCTAATTTTTTGGATGAACTCTTATGATAACACTTTTCTTATACTTACATGTGTGCATACGAGTATAGTATGTCGCAAATGGTTTATAGAAAGGTAATTAAAAGTTAAAAGGGTTGATGTCAATCTAAATATCTAAAACTCAAAGGTGACTGACTGACTGACTGATATAGTGATCTATCAAAGCACAGCCCAAACCACTGGACGGCTTGGACTGAAATTTGGAATGAAGGTAGATGTTATGACGTAAGAAGGCATCCGCTAAGAAAGGATTTTTGGAAATGCCACTTACTTCTTAATGCGAGCGAAGCCGCGAGCACCTACTAGTAGTATATATAGTTTTCTTAATTATAGGTTATAATTTAGATTATACATAGCTAAGTATTTACATTTTTTAAATGTTCAAGACATCACTGACAAACTTTTGAAGAAGCTCTTTTTTATTCTATTGACATCAATTTGCACAAGATATGTGGCAATTAGTAAATAATGGTGTCAAAAAGGACGCATTACTAAGTACGTCATCCTCATTCTAACTTATATACCGAGAAGGCGCGGGGGTGTTTCACCCGGCCCTCTGTTATTACTCTCTAGCAGGGATGAAACGTGATTTAATTTGAGCACAAACAAAGACGAAATATGTATACGTTCTGGTACACAAGAGGGACTAGAAAAACATAAAAATATTTCAAATATTATCAGTGCACTGTTCAAAAGAAACACAAAAGAAAATGAACTAATAAGTTAAATGTTGATGTCTTCTTGATAATGCCGGATGTCTAGTCTATTTATGTTTATGTTGTAGCCTGCTTATCTAGAAGGAACAGATTTTCTCTGATATTAAAAACAGATAATTTTAGTACTGTTTTTTTATCAGGATCTTCTCGTGACTTCACGAAATAATTTATTATAACTTTTTCAAATACAATTCAATTTTTATTTTTATTCTTTACATTGTAAATGCGCATTAACTATGCTGCGAGTACACAAAAAACGACAGACAGATTAAACAAACTATATGTAGTTACAACAAATTCTGTTAACCTCATGATTTCCGCAAACAAGGATTGAAGTATTAACACATTTTTATTACTTTTTTTTACTCGGAATAGGCCAACGATTGACTACAGCCTGCCTGATGTTAAGCACCACTGTTAGTCGAAGATACATCTTTTGCACGATTGCCTAGGAGAAACCTATTTACTCTGAATTTTCAGTTAAAGCAAAGGATCACTCCAGGTAGCCTGTGCGAGGTTAAAAGACCGTCGTTCAGAGAGAGAGAGATATAGATAAAGCATAATATACTAGTACAAATTACAAACAGATTAAGTAAAAAACATATGTACATCAAATTATGTTCAAAAACTTCATAATTTCCGATTGAACTATTAACCTTTGTTATCAGTTAAAGCAGCAAAGGAGCACTCAAAGTGATCTGTGAGGTTAAAAGGGCCGGCGGTCGGGGACCCTCCTCACCTGTCTACTTAAACGAACCTTTAAGGTAGCAGTTTGTACGAAACTCTCAGCTTGAAAAACGTTGTACAAAATTAAACATATAACGTGGAGAGAAAAAGACTTTTTGATCTACGAGTAAAATATAAAGATAACTTGTAACAGAATATCAAATCAAATCGAATCAAAATACTCTATTGTACATCAATAACAAAGGAACATAAGTATAAAAGAATCAAGAACATAGTATTGGGATAGAGGGCGGCCTTATCAGTTGGAGTGATCTCTTCCAGGCAACCTAGCTTGGAAAACAACGATAGAAAAACAGTTACTCTGGCGTACCTACTAAAACTAATATAAATGTTTATGTTCAGTACTTCTTACCACCCTACAGACCCTTGACGTGATTTAACGACTGCTATACTTTGACGTCCAGCCGAATCTTATAAATTAAATAAATAAAAAATTAAACAGCCATATTTAGCCTAACCTATCTATATAAAGCCTAAGTCATTTATTTCACAGAAGTGTCTAGATACCAGATCGGATAGTGTTCCCAAAGTTTGTCACTGTCTCCGCACTATTTGCTGAAGGGCTGATATCTAGTGGTACGGGGAACACAAACACACGCACTGTTTACTCGAGATAACACCAGGGGGCGCTTTGTCTCCCAAGCTAATTTATCTTCTGGTTACGTAACTGGGTACAGGGTTGGGTGTCACATTTTTCTTTTAAGGGGTAAAAGATATGTAGGTATGAAAAGTTTGGAAATTTGCATTATGCTTACAAATAAATACCAACTCTGATATCGAGCGAGATTTTTTTAATCCGATTTTTAAGCTTTTGACATGACATATGTAGGTACCTAATAATAAAATTATTTAACCAGCTTAATCAAATCCTGTGTAACCAGTATAAAACTTTACAATCAATATAAAGATCATGCGATTGACGCAATAGGTCAGATATATTTGACGCTATCTATTTTTCACGCTGTAAAATTTACGTCAGTATTATACTATTTCAAATGCGTCCAAATTCTACTAAATATATCTATTACCTTATTTTAACATATCGATCATGTTTTTAAGAGCTTTTTCAGCTTTTATAAGTCCTTAGTCACCATGTTAAGATTTCTCGTCCCGCGATATGTTGTCACATAACCCTGCTAGCTCTCAGCGTAGGTTGTATCGCTGACCTAGATTTTAGGGGCGACCGGACTTCGCTCCGTGTAGACACGTAGGTGTATTTTACACGCCACTGGAGGACACTTTTCTGAGAAACTGAATTAGACACCGCCTGGGGGATGCTTGTTTACTTCTAGTATGTTTATAGCATATACTCAAGTATGTAACGTAATATTTTCAATCAAGTATGAGGTAACGAACAAGTGTTTTAACGACGAACAATATTCTCCATCAAAAAAATATTGGAGAAGTTTATTTTCTTGACGTAAGAATCAATATTAAAATACGTAATAGGTTCAAAAGTGCATACTATGTAGCTCTGAATGAAATTATGATATTTCTTCAATATTTCAATTTCAATTGTCATTCAAGCATTTTTGTTCTAGACGTTATTTTTGCATAACAGTAATGGTTAAGATGTATGATTCTAAATTTTAGCCAAGAAATAATGCGCATCGCTCAAATGTTAAAATACTGATGTCTATTGTAACATTGATTTACATATATTGTAGTCAGTACATTTAATACGTGTGTTAATAGCCTACCATATGTGCATTGATAATTTCGCAGTCTAATACATATTTGTGTTTGCATTCCAGAGTGCGTCGGAGTCGTCAGCGGGCGCGGGCGGCGGCGCGTCGGGAGGCAGCGCGCGCGTCTCCTCGCGCTCCAGGACCTCGGAGGAACCGCACATTGGTACGTAATACTTTAACTCATTGTTCCACGGACGCAACAAATCTTAAACTCATTTAACGACAAAATTATCGAGGTAACAAATGTCCAAAACAAAACTAAATGTGTGTAAGAATCGCTGTGTAAACGCTCCTAGTGTGCTGCATACATAGAATCGTGATAATTGTATTTGGGTGCAAGGGAGTGCGCCGACAAGACGAGCCGTAGCGGTCAAGCCCGCTAGCTATATCTTTTCTAAAAGCGTTTAGCCGGTTTTTAAACTCCCAAACCTCGGGCCTATTCGGGACCAGAAACCAGTTTATACTTACTATGTCAGAAGTTACATATATATCATTTTATTTGCACAAAGCTGACCATAAAACCACATTTAAGTTTCAATGTTAAAATGCATTCCTCCCCAGGTACCATACTGGCCATAGAAAAAAACTACATTTACTGTTCAATATTAAAATGCATTCCTCCCCCACTTCCAGGAAAGTACAAGCTGCTCAAGACGATCGGCAAGGGCAACTTCGCGAAGGTGAAGCTTGCTAAGCACGTGCCCACCGGCAAGGAGGTCGCCATCAAGATCATAGACAAGACGCAGCTCAACCCCGGCTCGCTGCAGAAACTGTTCAGAGAGGTAACAACAACAATACGAATCTTATAGAACTACCAAATGTCATGATTAGAAAGTCCTTTGGGCTTCTTCTGACTAGTTTTTAAGTCTTCTCGCTGTAGAAACTGTTCAGAGAGGTAAAGCGACCAATAAGTAGACGTATAAGCCAACAGAACTTAGGGTTCTTTGGCTATGAGGGTTAGAGAGTCTTTAGCTTCTCGTTAATTGAGCTTGGTTTAATTGAGCCTTCTTGCTACAGTAACTGTTCAGAGAGTTAAGACTAGTTGTACAATCCAACAAATTTCTAGGTCTGGCTCTCCTTTTGCTGTCTGAAGTTCCTGGTACATACGATACATAAAATACGTTTAGAAAACGCGTTTATTACACAATAGAGCGTCTAAAACTAGATCAGAAAGAAGACAACAGACTATACCTATTCTATAGGCTGTACAGTTTGAAAACGTCATTTCATAAAGGAGTAGGAGATATGTAAATAGAAAAGATTCAGGGGAAACTTTGTCCAAACGTGGACCAATTAAGTATAGTTATTGTAAAACAGTTCTATATTATGTAATTTACATTTGTATCGCCAGGTGTGTTGCAGTCTCATAAAGATATTGTAGCACGTGACAACCCCGTGATTCAATCCAATTTTCAATTTAGGTATCGTATAAGTTTTGTCATTTCTAACCGTCCATTGTTGACATTGCAGGTGCGGATAATGAAGATGCTGGACCACCCCAACATCGTGAAACTGTTCCAGGTTATAGAGACGGAGAAGACACTCTACTTGGTCATGGAGTACGCGTCCGGTGGAGAGGCGAGTTACTTTATAAAGCATTTTAGTCAGGATTTTGACCAGGGGGACCTTTGGAACCCCCACACCAACGAAATGTTAGTTTAACGTGCAGTGTGCCAATGCCCACCATCTGAATCAACTTTCCAAATGAATTCTATTATTTTTTACATGATATAGGCTTACGCTTGACTACAACTTGCCTGATGTTAAGCAAACGTTTGCCAAGAAGAAACCGGTTTACTCTCGACTTGAAGACCGACAAATTATAGATCAGGGGGAATAGAGATTCCATTCTATATATTGGATAATATTGATTTGTAATCTAAATATTTTTTTAATGGTTTTGGCGATACTATGGTCTTGACATACCAGCTCTATGGTTTGTTTTGTCATCGTGAAAAATTCCAAAAACAACGGAGTTAGCTGGTCCCGTCTAAACTAATAATCTGTAAATTAACAATCTGTTCAAGCCATCATTGACCCTCTTGTTCAGCTAAATTATAGTTATATTAAAGTTCCTATGACACCAGCCAAACCGCCTTTAAGGGTTTGTTATGGCATATAAAACCTACTAACATAAAGATAACAAATACTTTTTGTAAGTTCAAGTGCTATTCTTTTTCGTAATAGTTTATCATCATGAATTAATAAATATATTTGTGTAATCCGTACACGACTAATATAGGTATGTTGTGAACGTTCCAGGTGTTCGACTACCTGGTGCTGCACGGGCGGATGAAGGAGAAGGAGGCGCGCGCCAAGTTCCGGCAGATCGTGTCCGCCGTGCAGTACTGCCACCAGAAGCGGATCATACACAGGGATCTCAAGGTATTCAAGGCGACAACAGTGGAGGTTCGTGCGATCAGACAAAAGTCCACACAGCACATCAGCATCTTATCTACATCGTTTATGTAGATCAGTTATAAAACAGTACAGCGACGAAAGTAGCGGAAAAATTCTTCTGGAATTAATTCGTGTAAATTTAAATTCATTTAATTATTTTAGCAATTGTTAGGATAGTCTATGTCCTTATTTCAATTATTATGATATGTCTTTAATCATCTTTCCAGAATCACAGGTCCTTCACCCGGTATTTTAAGGCGTCAATAGGGCGTAGCCGACACGTTTATATTTGTAAACGAACATATTCTACTGTAACATTTCAGGCGGAAAACCTGCTATTGGACGGCGAGATGAACATCAAGATCGCCGACTTTGGTTTCTCTAACGAGTTCACTCCGGGCGCCAAACTGGACACCTTCTGCGGCAGCCCGCCGTACGCCGCGCCTGAACTATTCCAAGGTATGCAAAAATAACAGATAAACAATTTATTGGTAATCAACAAATCTACATTCATATATCATAAAATAATAAAGCTAAAGAGGGTCAAAAGTCTGAACATTGAAGATATTTAAAAAAAAATGTTTAGAGATACTTCGAATTGATAGCAAACATGTTTCAAAAATTTCTAGTTTTTTTATTATTATCTTTATTATATCTTTTTATTATTATATTTATGTTTACCTGTGTCTTTGTATGTTTATTTAAACGCTCATCACACAAAAACGGCTGAACGGATCATCATGATTTTTGGTATGTGGGTAGTAGTGAGGCCTTTGGAGTGTCGTAGGTTACTTTTTATCATGAAATAATGCGATCGAAGCCGCAGGCGTGTACTAGTTCAATATAAAGTTACATCTTCCGAGGTATTTACGTTTAAAAGCCATTACTGCTCGTAGTAGTTCTACCTCCGGTTACAATGTCACTTGTGCAGATGTCACTTCGGGTACCTTGGTTGTCAAATACTTCCACCAACAAGGCAGGCCACAGTCACCATTTTGTTTGTGCGGGTGTCGCTTCAGATGGCTTGTTAATCAAATTCCAGCACCAAAAATAATGGTGGCCATATGCACCTCTTGAACTCTTCAACGTATGCCACAGCTACTACTTCTACTAGTCACCGAATTTTGTGCGTGAAGTAAGTTTGTTTTGGTCTATTTATTTACTACAAATGTTAACATAGTGCTATTGTACATTCCAGGCAAGAAGTACGACGGTCCCGAGGTGGACGTGTGGTCGCTGGGCGTGATCCTGTACACGCTGGTGTCGGGCTCGCTGCCCTTCGACGGGTCCACGCTGCGCGAGCTGCGCGAGCGCGTGCTGCGGGGGAAGTACAGGTACGCTCCTCCTTACTGAGGAATTAGGGAATCTTATTAAAGTACAGGTACGCTCCTCCTTACTGATGAACTAATGAATCTTACTGAAGTACAGGTACGCTCCTCCTTACTGAGGAACTAGTGAATCCTATTGAATTGAAATCTTTTTCTTCTTATATATAAAAATGAATCGCAAAATGTGTTGGTAAGCGCATAACTCAACAACGCCTGGACCGATTTGGCCAATTCTTTTTTTTTAATATTCGTTGAAGTTCAACGATGGTTTTTACGGCAAGAGAAATTAGAAAAATGCCGGGAAAACCCGTAAAAACAGCCATTTTCTTTTTTCCATACAAACGTTTTCTAACTAACTAAAGACTAAATAAGTCAACAGACAGGACGAAGTCTGTAGCGTCCGCTAGTAAATAATATAATAGAAGCGCCCGTGGCTCCACCAGAGTTTGCCACTCTCATTCAATAAGAAGAAGAAGAAGAAGTACAGGTACACTCCTCATTGATGAGGGTTGTGAGTCGTTTGGAGAATTGATTCATTCAGCAGTTCAAGAGAACGGAGAGTTCTCTCTTGAACAAATAGCTCGTGAATCAATTATATTATTAGACTGTCGTTTATTAAGGGTAAATTAATAACTACATTTTATGTGTACTCTGAATATGTGAGTACACTCATATTGACATCTGTCAATTACATACACAACAATAAGTACATATTTACTACTTATACTATATACCACTAGCAGTATCCCCGTTTAGCCGGGATGAAATACACTATGTGATAATCTATGATTAATATGTCTCGATACTAAATTTCATCCATTGCTTGCATGTCGGTTCAGCCGTTTGAGAGTCAATAAAAAAGAATAGTAACACACACACACGTCATCCATAAACTTTGTTGCTCTTTATAATATTAGTGGGAGTAGTAGGATCTTTTCGTATAAGTGTAGAGTCCAACATACATTTGTGTGTGCGTGTTCATACGTAGGATGGTACAAAAAAAAAATGCCGTCACGCTCGTACAGGTGACACACTGACAGAGACAAACAGGTCAACGGTTAAGTTTCACGAGTTTTCACAATACTTTTAAAATGTTAATGTTGTCAACTCGTATCATTCCAGAATACCGTTCTACATGTCAACGGACTGCGAGAACCTGCTGAAGAAGTTTCTCGTGCTGAACCCGAGCAAGCGAGCCTCGCTCGAGTCCATCATGCGGGACAAGTGGATGAACACTGGGTACGAGGAGGACGAGCTGCGGCCCTACATCGAGCCGCAGCAGGACTTTAAGGATCACAAGCGGATAGGTAAATATCGACCTTATAATGTATTGAGTTATAGTTCATTCTTCTACGGATAGTTTGGGTGTGATAGTTCGTTATGGAATTGATATACATATATATGTGAAGAGTCGAGGTTTTACATCGAGCCGCAGCAGGACTTTAAGTATCACAAGCGGATAGGTAAATATCAACCTTATACCTGTTGTGTTAAGGTTCATTCTTCTGCGGATACTTAGGGTGTGAAAGTTCGTTATGGAAAAGATGTATGACGAGTTGCGGCCTTACATCGAGCCGCAGCAGGATTTTAAGGATCACAAGCGGATAGGTAAATATCGACTCTATATCAACCAAGATAAGATTCATGCTTCTACCGATATAGAGAGTGAGAGTAGGTCATTATGGAGTAGTCAGTAGACATATGTGAATAGTTCAGGCTTTATGACAAGCAACAGCAAGCCAAAGAAGAACTTAAGGATCACATGTAAATTAAATTCGTACTGAAATTGATGATTAAGACCTCCCTTCAACTACTTGGTAAGTATTACACGGTGCAATATGTTTTTGTTTTTAGTATGTAAGCGAACTAAGATTTTATCCTACAGGTGGGCGGAACGTTCTATAAGCTTAAACACGACAGTTTTGTAGTTTACAAGCTAAGCTTACGGCAGCGCTAAAAAAGTTATAGACATTTGGATAAGCCGTTGAAATATTATACTTTATACCATGGCTTAGCCAAAGGCACAAACACAAAGGCCTTATAGCTAAGTTAAAGCTACGATTAGCTATTTCAAACTGGTTTGTTGGTGATTTGTTAAGATCAATTTGTAATGTCATACCACACACAGAAATAACCATTGTGATGTTTTTACTATTGAAATTATATTTATTGGCATATAGTGTGAATGGTTTTGCATTAACCTCGAAAGCTTGAAAATGATTTAAAATTGATTGCTGAAGCGTTGAGTTTTAACCATATCTAAATTAAATTGTTTTTAATAAGAAAACTGTCCAACTAATGTTTGAATTGTGATTGATTTGATATAAAATTTTAGTAAGTTGATATGAAATTTCTAACCATTATTTTATCTAATCACTATTTAAATTGAGTTGATATAAAATTTTAAAAAGTTGATTTAAAATTTCTAACTTATCTTTCCCCTAATTGAGTATTAGTGTGCAGTGTGACAAATGAATGAACTAACGTGTTATTTCTGTGTTAATTCCATGCGTGCTTCGCTACGAAACACTTCTACAGCGCAAGTCGGTACGTTGATGAATATGTAAACGGGTCTATGTGTGTACTAACTGGACAATGTTGATGAGTTGATTCTGTCCTGTTCGTGTGGTTGAAATTTTTGATCAGAAAGTTGATGGGGTTGATGAAGGATTTTAATTTTGTGCCAAATTTTACAATTGGTTTATTTATCCGCAGTTCATTAGAGGTTTACAATTACTGCTTTATAAGAGCCTATTGTACTATGATTGCTAAAAAAATAAATTTGACCTTACAAGTAATAAATTACTTTTGTACCTACATACATTATTGAATAAAAAAAATTGATTTATAAAAAGAGACGTCGAAAGTCTTAAGAAAAAAAAACTTAAAGCTTGTTTACTTGTTTTTAGGTTTGTAACTTAACTTATTCAGATTATTATCAATAGATTCCAAATGAAGAATATGAATGGGACAGAATTAATTATTCAAAATTATTAATTGTATTGACGTATTGCACGAATTATCATTTTTGTAATGTCGTAATATGTGACTGTAATGAATTATTGTAATGATAAATTAATGCTTTATTAATATTTTTATTTATTTTATTGTCATGCAGTTATGCTTAAAACGAACTAACAGCGGATCGCTTTGTAAATGTATTTTTATTTTAGACTAACCCTAATTTTTGTAAGGCGCGCCTGAAAATGGTTTTATTTTGCTTAGATTAACTTAGTTATGGGAAGATATATTTATTTTGCATTATGCTCCTTATTTCCATTATGCCCTTAGAATAATAATTATTATTAGTCGACTGTACTTTAAGTAATAAGATGAACAAATGTTGTTAGTATACATATGTACAAGTGATAATGTCATAGGAAGATATTAATTCAACTTGTGGTATTATCTCTAATTGTCCATACGAGAAAGATATAAAAAAATGCTCTCGCCTTTTCTCGACTTTTTATAGAGAATAGAACATGTAATAAGAGAAACCAAGAGATAATAATGTTCTGATTGAAATACGCATAGCCTGCCTTTTGCTACTGAAAAAATAATTTAGAAATGAAACTGTGCTAAATGCGTAACTATAGAATAATTTAAATTGTATATTAACTGAAACAGCGGTTTTTAAGTTCATTAATTACTCGAAAAGTCAAATAAAAACGAGTCTTAAAGAATCGAAGATCAGTAACAGAAGTCGCATTTCTCATATCTTTTTTATCTATACTGTATATGTATAAGCATGTATCCTAGCATCCTTCTCATACAATTATATACTCTATATCTCCATTACTAAGTCATATTTTCCGTTGAATTCCAGAAGCGTTAGTGTGCCTCGGCTACAACAGACAAGAGATTGAATACTCGCTCGCCGAAGCCAAATATGATGATGTTTTCGCCACCTACCTGTTGTTGGGAAGGAAAAGTACAGATGTGAGTATACTTGAATTTGTCGATAGAATAATCATCGTATTGCCTATATTTACTCTAAAATGTAACTGAAGACAATGTATTTATGTGTGTACATCACATTAACACAACATTCGATCGATGGTGAAAGAGAACATCGTGAAAACCCCAAAATGTTAGAAGACTACAAAATGCATGTGTACGTCGTGAATCCTCTGCAGAATTGATTCATTCAATCTTTGGCAAGTCGTTGCATGAAAAACACGTTTCTTTCTTCTTAAAAATTTGTGGTCCTCAAACTTGTCATTTACCAAACTGAAAGACAAATAACTCTGAAAACCACTCGTTGGTGTCTAGGGGATTCGTCAGTTTTTAAAACTAAACGCTTCAACCGCCAACACACACCAATAAATTAAAAAAAAAAACTTTTAATAAAACTATAAAGTTATTACATTTAATTATTAGGTGTAAGAAAGAAACCTAACAAAAAGTCCCCTACAACGTAGGGGGATTAATATGTGTAGAGGAGGAATTAAAAAAAACCTACAGTAATATAAACTGACATACATATTACATATACTGGTCCCCATTATTAATGTACCTATATCTCCCTTCCAGCCGGAGTCAGACGGCAGCAGGTCTGGTTCGTCGCTGTCTCTGCGGACGGCGGCCGGCGCTCAGCCGACGCAGGCGCCCTCTACCAACTCCCACTCAGGTACATACACACACATACACTTACTTACACTTGTGTGTTATTATACACACATGTACTCGAGTGTACTTTACTTATGTGTTTTATAAACACACATACATAAAACTGTGTATATTTACACACATATATCCTAGTCAGTTTTTATTCACATTCGAGGATGTACTTTGATGCTTTTGGTGCGTTACCAAAACATCTTAAACACTTTTTTTCACAAAAAGAGGAAAAAAATTGATTCATTCATTCTCGTACTTCGGATTCTAGTTTAGATTGGAAAAATTGGGACCTAAATTTTAACGACCCATATTTGTCATTTAATTAACTTACAAATTTAACATCTCCCAGGTATTTCAAAAAGTTACAATATGAAAGTTTATTAGGAAAATTTAACGACGCTTAAGTTAATGCTTAGGGTAAATCTTGGAGCTTAGCTTTTTAACTGGGATATCATACCATACCTACCACCAATCCAGTCTTGGGCTCTTAATTAATTGGTAAAAAGGAAATAAAACAAGATAAATGTGTTCATAAATAATAATTATTCATATACTAGAAACTAGACTTGGTACGTTTTATTTATTTTGTTCTGTTTCCTTTACTTAATATTGCTTTATATATTACCGTCTATTTTGTGCTTCATTGTATCGTTCTAAATGTGGGACAATCAAATCATTTACACATCCAATTCAAACTTGTGAAAAAATTATCACGAATAAAAAATGCGAACATACGAATTAATATCCGTGAAGATGGAAAAGTGACCTGAGTGGGTCTCGACAAGAGCACGATGATGATTCACATTGAAAAAGAAACACACAGACCACCAAACCAATGCACACACATTCACCGTCATATATGTGTATGTTGGTCGTCTCCAATGTTTACGGGAGTGAATATTCTTCTAAAAATAAACGTAAGACAAAATTCATGTCAATTCAATTCACGGGCTTCAACAAGTCTCCATTAAAAAAATTGCATCGTATATGTTGTGTTTGTCCCACACACAACACACACTCACACACACACGCGCAGGCGCGGCGGGCGGCGCGGCAGGGTCGCCGGGCCACCGCGGCGTGCAGCGCTCTATCTCGGCCAGTGCGCGGCCGGCCGCCTCGCGCCGCGCCTCTTCCGGCGCTGAGGTGCTGAGGACGCAAGGTAACACTCACACACACAACTTACACTGGTACACACATCTTGCATTACAACACACAACTTACACTGCAACACACAATTTACTCTGGAACACACAACTTACACTGCCATACACAACTTACACTGTGACACGCGACTTCACTGGAACACACAACTGGCAACTTTCTTTTAACACGGAATAGGCTAACGTTTGACCATAACCTACCTGATGTTGAGCACCCTGTAGTCTAAGATGTTGCACGTTTGCCTAGGAGAAACCTATTACACCGTAACCCAAAACTTACACTATAGATAACACATACATAAAACTTATACAGAGACACACAAATACAACCTGTACTATAACACCTACAAACTTTACAGTATGTACCCACATACAAGTAACACACTTGTAATACAACATATACTCTAAAACACACATGTACGAGTACACAATATACTTGCTAGCAAGTTCTACTCTATCTATTCTACTAGTGACCGCACTGCAACAGTACAGTTGTAACTTTGCTCAAGACAAACTGTATTTATATCATAGTTTATTTCAAATTAATTCATACGTGTACCGTATAATAGTAACACTTGCTACACAATACTTCTACGAAACAACACTTTGTTTTGTCTGTCATTCTATACCATGTTCGCTTTGATAATAACTAATGAAGGGAAACTAGGATTGGCATAAGGGGTTTGTCGAAAAAAATCACCGATTTATCAGTTGATCTGTGGTTTTGTTTTTTTTGTTATTCTGCTATTTTTCAGTATGAATGAAAAAATTTAATCACTGATGGGCTGATCGTTGATTCGTATTATTTTGGCAAGGTTCTACGTATTGTCATAAAATGTTTTTTTTTGTATTACTCTTGTAGATGTATAGTATTTTCATGCACTTTGTACGTCTATGCGATTCTAAAGAGCTGCATACATCTTTGCATTACAAAGCTTTTGGGATAGTAAAATTTTCATTGCATTTCGCTAATTCAAAAATACTTAGTAGCTGCTAAATTTCCAAAGCTTATTCCGGTTACTAAGGTTTCATGCATACGCATCAAATTTTTCTCAAGATATATTATGTATTGTTCATCATCTACAGCTCTTGGGATCCCACTGCTGGGTATAGGCCTCCCTTTGTATATGCTACCTGCATCATTATTATATGTATTGTTGCTTTATTTAATATGTGTATGGTAATATGTATTCCAGTTGGTACAACGACCACGGCTGCGAATAACACGACCTCCACCGCCACCACTACGACGTCCAATTTCAAAAGACAGGTACTATTTCATTGATAAAGAAACCCTTACGAAATTATCCTAACCATAACCCTATTTTAAGTAATACAGATTCAACATTATCTACATATAATACAAAAGAAAGTGGTGTTAGTTACACCATTTATAACTCGAGAACGGCTGAATAAATTTTGCTGAAAATTGGTGGAGAGGTAGCTTAGAACCAGGAGACGAACATAGGATACTTTTTATCAAGTTTTTTATTTAATTGAATCAAATAAAATCCTATATCTGCTTACTTATTGCCTCTAAGGCGGAACAGACTTCGCCGGGTCAGCTAGTTTAAAATAAAATAAATTCTTAAATTGTTATCTTAATCGATTAAACGCATTGTATATCTGATCTACTTTTTGAACTTAGTGAGTAAAATATACTTTATATATACTTACCACAGACATTATTAGAAACTTTTTGTGTATGTAAGTGTATGTAATTATAATTTTATATGTATTCCAGAACACAATTGACTCGGCATCCATAAAGGAGAACACTGCGCGAATTGCTCAGATGCAGGTAACCATACGTATTTACATCTATATTGATATCGTTGAAAACAGAATAAATCTGGCATCATTGTATTTACAATGATGAGGGAAACCTATCTAGGTTTCCCTGGCTTTCAATCTGTACGTCGTCAAGTATTTACCGTGAGAAATGTAGGGCTTATCTTTAAGAACTAAACTACTCTAGTCGCACACGGTACACTACAAATTTAAAATCCTGATCTGTGATTGTCGGTCTCTATTGTCTCTTATAATGTGGCGGTAATACTTTTTCAAAATTGCGACAGAGATACATACATATACCTGGATATCTACTTCCGAAATTCATGTTTCTTGTTTTTTTTAGAAAGATTCGGATCTTACTGGGTAAGCACGTTCCATCCTAGACCGTAATGATTGCTTACCATCAGGCGAATTACGGTCAAGTGCAAACCCATTCTATGTAAAAAAGAAAAAGTTGAAAGTTTCTGTAGCATAAAATTGAATATCGTTCTTAACTTTCAGCATTTGTTTTTCAAGACTTATATTACAATTGTTCACACAATAGTGACCCTTATCCCCCCACATTGCAGGTACAGAACACGAGCCGGCCCAGCTCGGCGCAGCCCAAGTTGGAGGCGCGCGCGCGCACGGTGTCGGGCCCGCGCCGCGCCGCCGACGCAGCCGCGCACCCGCAGAAACTGTCGCCGCCCCACGACGCCACAGGGTATGTAAATTTTTGTTTACATGTAATGGGTATTGATAGCTTGATAATGGCTGATGGTAAGCGATCAATACGGTCTAGGATGGAGCGAGTTACTGATTTATATTATGCTGTTAATCCTTTATTCTTAAATGAATACCACGCGGTCAAGCTCCGCACAATCAAAGCTAGTGGGTATATCATAGGCTACTGGGTATGTTCATGTTAATTTTTATACTAAAAAATAGTGCTGTGACGCTTTTCTCCGTAGAAAGAGTAAAAGTGAGAGAGAGTTTACATGTTTCAGTAGTATTTACATAGTCATTATAAGATTGTGAAACGTAAAGACACGTCGCAAACTCATCTTTTAAATGAACTTGGAACGTGTTTACGATTTACTGCCATGTATTTTCTGTGTAAATGTTATTTTTTTGTGGTAATAATATTTTTAGCAGACAGGCTACATACTATAATGTAACGTCATAAATTTTTAAATTAAACCTTGATATTTTATTCTGTAATACATAGGTATTTGTGAAGATTGATATATTATGTGAAAATAATTGTATACACATCTCTCCACATATGTATGTGTCAGATTAAATAATAGGAATACTGTATTATCATACAATATGAATCTAAGGCATTCTCGTATTTTTAACTTCTACTAACTATTGCCATTGGCCTTATTGCATCTGCGACAGATAGATACACTTTATTAAAACACCAGCACAATACGGAAATTTACACAAAATATGAAAATTTTAGCCTACTGTCTTAATTGGCGACCTTATCGCTAAGACCGATCTCTAAGAGACCATACAATTTTTTCCTAACTTTATACCACTGGTTAATAGTAAAGTCCCACCGAACAGCGCCGCCACCGGCACTGAGGCGAAGAACGGCACAAACGGCGGCACCACGACCAAGACGCACGTGAAGTCTGCGTCCATCTCCAGCGCTAGCGGCGCTACCCCGCTGAGCGCGGACGCGGCGCCGCACAACGCGTCCGCGCGGGACCTGGCGCAGCCGCGACCCAGGTGATAGCATAGGGTTGAATAATAAATAAATAAAATAAAAGTCATTTATTTCAGGCATATTCAACTCAGAACTTAATACTAATAGAACACTGTAAAGGGGTGTTGTCAATTTTAAAAATATTATAACTTCAAGATGTACAAATAGCATGCACACGATTGTGCATGTGGGTCATTTCTTGTTCTTGTCCATGAGGACAGAGATCCAGCGTCTATACACTGGACTCCGAAAGCCTGAAATAAATGTCTTTTATTTATTTATTTATTTATAGTGTGGATGCGGCTTGTACACGGTTTGGATGTTGAAGAGTTGATGGGTTTGCCAAGTGATAAATAAATATATCTATAAAATATTATCTGGGACATTTTGCTCAGCGCCCTCTAGCCTTATGGTGGCAAACACTTGTGATGAAAATAAGTTATCACTAAAAAATATTTCGCCTCTCTATGATGCCTAAATTGACATACCTATTTATCTTAATTCCTTGTTCCAAGAAGTGACATCTTCGGTGATACTCAACGGAAGCTTCTTTATTGGCATTTTATTTTTAATCGAAAACTTGTTAAAGGCTATCGATGCATCGAGAAGCACTGGAATTGAATTGATGAAATTGGTTAAAATACGTATAATACGAGGCATAATCTAATAACTTAGTTTATCACTTGGAACAAACCCTACAACTCTGACGATTTAGTTAGTTTTCTTATTGGTTTGTAAAAATTTAAATTATATTTTTGCTTTATTGTGACGTCCTTTTAATTTGATTTTGTTTGTTTTCTTAAGCTTATCTTTATGATTTTGACGCAGTTGAGTTTAGCGTTTTGGTGACCCACGCTTTAGTTTTTATATCATGTACTTAACCTAAATTTGGTTTTCACAATAGTGTTTTATTTTTATTTTAATCCACTTGCACTGTATTTAAAAAATAGGAATTTAAATTGGTTAAAAGAATTTAGTTTTATTTTATTAGGTATTTAAGCTATTTTTTCTGTATTCAATGCTTAACTTCACCGGTAGTTAATTTTAACATCACACATTTATCGTTTTGCTTAAGAATCTGAATATACGAAAGATAAGTTAATCAGCTTTTCAGTTTTTTTCTTAAATTAATGTTTTTAAAAATGGTAAGATTGAAAAAATCAGATTAACTAAACACTTGTTGATTCAGTTTTTGAAGCAAACCCTTATATTGAAGCACTTAATTTAGTTAAAATAAGAGTAAAATTAGTGTGGTGGTTTTATTTTTGTAGAATTTACGGTGAAATTGGGCATTTTTATATGCTTTTTGATAAGCAATGATAATATTTGTAAATTATAAATTATGATGTAGAATTACTTATTAGAATACTTATGTTAAGTTTCATTTATGTTAAAGTTATTATCATTTTGTTTAATTTAGCCAAAGTGTGTTTAGTTATATTTTTTTGCAGATGGATTTCCGTGTTTATTTTTTGTAGTTTTGTAGCGGTTAATTTTGGTTAATGTTACTGTAACTACTTTTATATTTTAGTAATAATTATTTTATTAATTATAAAAGCCTAAACGGCTGAACTTTGAATCTAAATAAAAGCGTGTTACATTTTAACAGGCTTCTTCTAGGATGTTATCAATTCGATCATGTGTTAAAAAAGTTTTATGCGAAATGAGGACTTCCTTTTTTCAATTCGGTTATGAAGGATGAGGATCTTATTTTCAGTTTCGATTATTTTGCTAATTATGAACCAATTTGGTTCTTTTTTGCAAATTGCTACTTGTTCTATACATTTAGTGTTTAGAAGATTCAGTTATCAGTTTATTTTTCATCTCCTGACGTCCTGACAGCATGAGCGACTTATATAAATATGTATTCCTACTTATTAACGTAATATATTTATGTATTCCAGCCTGAACTCGCAGCTGTCGACGCCGAGCACGGGCTCGGGCGCGGCCGCGGCGGCGGGCGCGCGCCGGGACTTTCCCAACCCGCTAGTCTTCCCCCGGAACGTGCCCTCGCGCTCTACCTTCCATTCAGGTATGTTAATCTATATAAAAATAAAAGAAAGTGGTGTTAGTTGCACCATTTATAACTCAAGAACGGCTGAACGGATTTAGCTGAAAATTGGTCTGGAGGTAGCTTAGAACCAGGAGACGGACATAGGATACTTTTAATCCCGTTTTTTTTTAAACTGAATTGAATAAAATCCAAAATCTTCTTATTTATTGTCTCTAAGGCGGAACAGAGTAGAGGCGGAACGAAACTGTTTGTTACTCCCCTAGTGAACTAATTTTGCGGGGAGACCCCTCAGTGATAAGGAATACAACTTAAGTGTTTTTCTATTTTTGTATGGTCTTCAAAGTCGAATAAGTTATTCCCACCACGACTTCTTGCGGAGCAGAGCTATTACTCGATTGTTTCAACAAAAGATTGATAAACTGAAACTGACATAATTCAGGTCCTATACTATATCACCAACGTACCAAAACTCGGGCCCAGGTCCTTCCACGGAAGACACATGTTCTCGGATATTGTGCTCCTCAAACATGTTGGTTTCCTCACGATGTTTTCCTTCACCGTTAAGCGAGTGCAAATCCACACATAACTTGAAAATACAACTCATTGTTGTAGGGCCGGATTCGAACCAGGGTGCGTCTGGATGAAAAGCAGACTGCAGGGCAAGCACGGCATGAGGATTAATAGTCATTCCATCATTTTATCCACCTGTTACCATACACCAAGTGGATAAAAATGGTGGAAAGACTCGTGCCGTGCTTGCCCTGCAGGAACCGCTAAGCCACACTCGCTTTTGGTTTTTTTATTTGTTCAATAAATAATATTATCTATTATATATATTTCCCAGGTCAGACCCGGTCGCGAGGTTCAGGCGGCGGTGCGTACGGTGACGGCGGCTCCCCGCATCAAGCGCGACCCTCGTTTTTCTCCAAGCTTTCCTCGAGGTTCTCCAAACGGTCAGTACGCTTGTAACTGTATATTGTATGTATATAAATGTATGGGGACAGTCAGTCAGTCAGTATGATATGATAATATTAAAACTTTCGTGAGACATTTTCTCAATATCTAAACTAAACGGTCGTGCTGCCGCGGTCACAGAACGCACGTTCTGAAAATGGATGTCATAACAGCCGAAACGCGTAAACAACATTCGCAAATTACACTTGAGTGGATCCCGTTTAGTTAACATATTGAGTATGATATTCAGTCAGTGTTACAAAAAGTTGTAAAGGAAGCTAGTTCTAGTCCAATATTGAGTTGAACAGTGCAGAACTGACTGACTGCGTTTAAAATGGAACTAATTTGTATATTTGACATATTTTATAGCTGTGGTATCGGTTGAATTTGTTTATTACCTAGTCAGACCAAAGCAATTCTAAAAATTCGAGTTTTAACTACAGATATTTTTCTATTTTATTTTAACTTGCTAAGATATCCTTTGTGAATTATTGCATCAACCAATACGACAGCTTACAACTTATTACAAGAAATTCCTACAAACTTTTCGTTGAATTACATGCCATCAAAATCATTTAACTGACTGGGCGATAAGTGATTCAACAAAATGTCACTAAAAATATTACTTAATTCACGTCATAGAAACCTTATTAAAGGTTTTCTACAAACACTTCTCAATACATTCACAACTTCATGTAAATATCCAATACTAACAACATCATATGGTAACTAACAAACGCACCCAAAAAATCTGATACTTTGACATTCACATTACTTTTTTAACAATTTTAGTTTAGCCAGTTCAGTTATTAGAAACAAACATACATTTATTCGAGCAAGCTATATACTTTAAACTTAAAATCATTACCTACATATATGTAAATTGATACAATTATGATTAGTAATTGTATAACAGTATTTTCTATTCTTTACCCTTCGACATTTGGTGATAGGCTTGGCTTATAAATCGTCTAGACTGTAATAACTATTTGCATCCACTTGTTTCATATTAAAAAAAATACCACATATTCTATTTACATATTTTCGATGATGTCAAAGTTTCAGATACAGTAAATAAATAGTAAATACATATTAACAATACGAGGTGAAGGTGTGATATTTCAGTTTATTTATATTACTAAGTAAATAACGTACCTACTAAAAGAATCATTCGCTATGCTTTGGCAATGAAGGTGTAGTTTAAATTGTTTTTGTGTTACTGTAATATTTTGTTTTTTAGTTACCTATGAACATGTTCAATCATTTATCTATCATCATGGAAGATTTTCATCACAAAAAAATTAATATAATCTCTAATATGATTTAAAAAAACAGTAGTTAACTTATAAAATATAACAGTTATATCGAAGCATTTCTACAACAATAAGTAAATTAAATACATATTACATTAACACAGAACAAAGTTGTACAAAAACATAATTTAAATCATTGCACATATGTAGGTACATAGATAGATGTTAGCTTTGCATAGCTTTAAATGCACATTACATGTCTCATTAGTCATCTCATATTCATCCTGGCATCGAATATAGCACGCCGGATAACTCACATATTTAATTAATATTACATATAAGATTTATAAAAGAAAAAAAATGCTTGAATGAATGGACTTACATACACATGGAGTATGATATTGAATTGCTTTGATGAAGATTGAAAAGTCATTCTTTTACAGTATTGATTTATGCCTAATCTAAAAATAATATAATCAACGCGTATATAGCCTCGTTTAAAAACGAGGTTTCTTTGTTATATGTCCTATTATGACTTATTATTATGATGTTTTTGCAAGATTAATAGATTTTAAGTTCGTTTAATCGAGACGTGCTCTATTCCTTGCCTAGTTCTGCACATAATAAACTATATTATATAATAGTTTAGAACATAGATGATATATTATAGAGTGTTTCTAAATAGATGACAGATTTGAAGCCAGTCTTCGTAGTCATTAAAAAAGGGTTGTGGAGAAAGACTCGAGTTGATTGTTTTAATAAATTAACGCATTTATTGCTGGCCCTCTTTGAGACTGCTATTTGATAATTTAATTTATTCATTCATTAATCAGGTTTAGAAAAATATATTCATACCTATATATTTTAGGCAACTTCGGCATTAATGAATGAATAACTTTAACACGAAAGAGCTTTTTTAATCCGTTTACAAATTTTTCCTTTTCTTTTTTTTGTTGTAAATAAATATAACACCAAATACACTTGTTATCTTTATTAACTCTCTTCACTATTATTAACCCATTCGTAAATGTCTCGTTTTTTTTGTGGAATCATTTTTATGTGTATTTTTATATATATAATACCGCCATGGTTATAAAATATCAAATTGTCTCCCTCTAAGATTCCGTGCTCTATTTATATTATTTTTTTCTTATTTTGTTATAATCTCGCGTCTAATTCAGGGGATGCACGATGCTAAACTACCTACCTCCCTTAAAATGTCACTACTGTTTTTTTTCTAATCTACAAAACGCGTAAACCCCCTACTTACCCCCCGAGAGTAATACAGGCAAAGCATGAATGTAATCCCCTACAGTAAAAACTATTTTTTATTTCTTTTGATTTCGCTGTTGGAATGAGCCAGGCAAAGTTACAAACGCATTGCCACATGCTTTGATTGTTGTCCGTAGTGCTTTGAGATACTTAGTCGGCACTACGACCTACTTGCAAATCAGTTTTAGATCTTTCCATCGTAAATGCTCGTTTGACTCTAATGATTATACGGTCAACAAATTGTAAGCGTCACCCATTAGATTTAAGCGAGTATTTTTCGAAAGGGAGGCTAAAATTTGTTTGTATCAAAACAAAATTTGTCCATCAGAACCGTGTGTTTCGTTTCAAAATGAATGACAATGAGAGGTGTACGGAGTTTTTTTCGATTTTTAAACCAAAACATCTCTCGTGCATCCCCAGTGTTAAGAATAACATTTTTTTATTATTATCTCGCTTTTACTAACGAGTAAGTCCGTGACCACTATTTTTTTTTTCACCAAAAAAATCGTTTCTAGTCGATCCACAACCCTTTAACGTTAGCGTTGCAACGTGACGGAAAATATGCGTTTTTCTTTTCTTTTCACGGAGGGAGTTTTCTAGTATTGTGCATCTTGTGTTGCGGCGCGAGACATTCGTTCAAATATAACCTTTCTTAATTAAAAAAAACAAGGATATATAAATTAAAAACAAGCGAGCCGGAGACGAGAGGGGGGTGATTCGACTGTGTTTAGTCGTCTCGCTCACCCGTTCCGTTGTATGCAGGTTAAATCAGAACCCATAAGTATCCGGACTTGGACTGCGGCCGACGCCGCCGGTGGAGAATACAGCAATAGACATTAATATTATAATATTCTCCAGCGACATACACATTATGGGTTTCACTCACACTTTTAGTTAAATTTATATAAAAATAATTATATAGGAAAATGTGATTTAATTTTAAAGGAAGTCTTGAATCTTTTCTATTACATACTGTGTTTATTTTTTCAATATCTTCTTTTAGAAGTCTCGGTTATGTCTGTACGTTGATACCCGTAATTGTATGTTCGCAGAGTATTAAGTTATTCAAAATATAATTCATCTGCAACCAACGTTGTTGGTCGTATTTGAATTGAATTTTAAATGTATAGATGTAAGTGTTTATATCTTTTTCTATATAATAATGATTCTTGTTTAGTTAACACATTGGATGTAATGTAACTCCGCATCAATACAAAGTATAAACATATGTATATCATCAGACGACGAGTTTTCCGGCTGCATATTGTTCCACTGAAATTAAATATGCGTTATTTAAATTACTTTAAGGCATGTGAAGATTGATTGCTTAATATTTGTTTATAGATAAAATTGGAATGAATATATAAAAAAACATAATTTTGCTATGAACATTGAACATCCGTGCAACAACATAATAATATTATAATGAAGTTTTTTGTATATTATGTCTCTTTTTTAATTTGAATGGAACAGTAAGCAGTCGAGCTAGTCCCGTCGTGGAAAGCATTTCATGTTAGTTTGTAAGACGTAAAAGTTCTTGTTGCGAACGAATTCTATACATTCCAGGGTTCACTATTACATTATAATTTTAAGCTCGCGAAGTGCACAAAAATAATTATTCAGCTCTGCTTTGACACGTTGAACTTATCCTTCCGAATTTATATCTAACAATTGATTTAAAAATATAATTATATACTCCTTTTATACCTTCCACAAAATTTAAGAGACGCAATTTCCTACCCATAAAGACATTATAATCAAAATAATAATATACCCTATCTTTACACAGCGTCTGAACAAAAAATTATGTAATGTCAAGCTAACACGACTGATATCATAATATAATGTATATTTATGTCCTGTTATATAATTCCTATTGAAAATATACACGTACGAAACATTTTCATCGTTATATCTTTCCTTGGACCATTACACGTGTTTAGATAATACTTTATCATGTATCTTATAACCTGTTCTAGATGAAATTATACAAACTGTCCACTTATTAGATATTATTACAATGCCAGAGGTAAATATATTATATATTTCGGATGCTTTCGATTACTACATTAAAAATACTGTTATGCCTTGGCTAGGTACATATGCTCTAAATATTGAGATCATTTTGCAAGCAGCCTCTTTTGAAGACTAATAATAAAATCAGTTTTTGTAAAGAGATACTATAGTTATTGGTACCTAATATCCGAGCGCATTACAAATAAGAAGTTCTATCAACCTTAAATGTATTAGCTCAATGTATTACTGATATATTTTTCTCTGGCACTTTTGTAACTGTTATCGTAAGTTGCGAGTGAGATAGTGATCATGTTATAATAATGATAGGAAGACCCCGAACGTTAGCTTTGGTACAAATACTCATACGTTACCGCGTAGGCGAAAAACATCATAGGCAGCTACACATTTATTTTTAAGAAGTACATGTGGTGTAAAAAGTCTTATTTCTTTAATGTTACAAACTTTTTAAGTAAGATATGTTTTTTTTTATGTAAATGTGGAAATGTTGTTTCAATCTTGTTTCAGATTTTTTTTTCTTCATATATATATATATATATATATATAATAGATCCTATCTGGATGTATGATAAAAAACTTAATATTTAATAACGCCACGTATCTAAGTAAATATCATAAAAATAACCAATGACAGTAATATTATTTTGGAAAATGTTAATATTACTCAATGTTGTAGTTTATTATTCTTAATAAATTTAACGTTTAGAGTTGTACATATTTTGTACGTTTGGAAATTGTGTGCGTGTGTGAAATTAGAAGAGTGTTATCTAGGTAGTTTCCAAATTTTTTATATATCTATATCTAAATTCACTAATGTTTAAAATTTCAGTGTAAGATATTATGTCTTTATCTGAATGTTAAGGCCCTGTTATTATTTGGAATAAAACAAACCTATCTGTTTTAAAATGCTATCCCTCGTATCATAATATACCAAAATATATATTCAATAATATATATTAAAATATATGTTCAAACTAAAATATATATGACAAGTATATAATATTAGTAACGTTAATAATTAACTACATGAATGTTCGAGTCTCCAGTATTGTTTGGTTTTATAATGTGTTTGGTATAAATATAATATTAGGTAGTTTAACGAACAAATTTACGTTATAACGTAGGTGCTGTTGAAAATTGTGTATTTTTGACAAGAGATCGAAAATGTATTAGAATATTCTTTGGACATCCAATCAAAATTATATATAGTTTTCTGAAAAAAATATTTTTGGTCCTGAGCAAAAATAAAATATAAAGTCGTTTGCATTATTATATTTTATCCGACAAGATTAACTGAACCTCAGAAGCTATATTTTTATATTTTAGAATAGACATCGAATGGAAATATTAAGGAATAAGAATATTTTTGTAAAGCTAAAATATTTTTTTCAGTAACTTTCTGTTCAATCGGTGTAATAGCAAATTTATTTTGACATAGAAATAAAATATATCTACACAATAATATAATAGGCAATAGTTTATAAATTAAGGCAACGCACACGAATAGTGCATTATATTTTGTTTTTTTCCTACGAGCATTTTTTTATTTACTTTAAGAATGTATCTTTAATAATATCATTACCCAACATAGGAAAACATGCAATACATTCTAACGTAGTCCTTAAGTTTAGATAGATTACAAATTGTAATTCTATTGTAATAGATTGTTTATCTTATTTGTACGTTTGTCTATTTTATTCTCGCTTTGTTACGTACACATCGGTATAATATCATATCTTTATAATATCTCGAAATATTATTTGGAAACGATTACATATTTCCTTCATTACTATAGAAATGAAAATATTTGACATGGATTTATTATTAATAATGTGATTTCAAGTAACTAAGCAAAGTTATAAATAATTATGTAATTTGTATTAAATTTCAGTGAAACGAATGTGTTGCGCTTTTTCAAATAATCAAGTTTTCAATAACACGTGTGGTTTTTTATTTTAAAGTTTCCCTCTCCTCGAACGAATATTATTAGTTTTCATAAATTATGTTAAACTGTAGTTTTGGTCACGTTGCAACGACTAACGGTAGGTACTTAATAGAAGATAACTGTATTGCACCTTTTTAATTTATATATTACGTTCATATAATTTGTATGTTAGGTAGGTGTACTGTGGTATTCGAAATATCGGATTATGACTATAAAAAAATATCATCGTTCGTAATAAATAGGAATTATTAACAAGTATTAATAATTGTTTTTGATTAAATTATGATTAACCATTCATATGATAGGCATATTATTATGATAATTTAAAACATGTAACGGCATTATTCATATTACAATATACAATATACATACAATATTATATATGATATTTATGGTAAGTGTATTACTCGTAGCCTATCCGTGTTGGGTGAGTCCACGGGTCGCCAGAAACCGCGCATATTTTCATCTCTGGACATACAACGCAACCCGAGGTACGAGAAGATACTAGAATAACCCCGTTTTTGACATGTGTCTTGGGTTTCAACGAAAAGTCCAATCGCCTTGTTCTTTTTTGGATTGGATTGAAATTTTAAACATCTAATTGTTTTTGTTTTGTTTGGAGTTAATCTCTTTGTTTTTTTTTATGGCAATTAATATTGAAATAACGCGTGTGTTGAGTGTTTTTTTTGGTGAGATGAAAACTTTTATTGTGTTTGGATTGGGTTTACGTTTTACCAAAAGTTATATTTTCAAAATTGTAGGTATATAAAAGTTTATATTTTGCGGTTTAATATTTCGTTTTTTTTTTATCTCACCAAGTTTATGCATCGGTGGAATGTATTCTTAAAACATTTTTCTGTGGTCCAACCGATTTATACTCTTATATAACTTTATCTAGAATGTTGCATAATTTGAATTGTTATGAAAATATATTTTTTTATATATTTATGACTCCCGTTTATGAATGTTTTTGTAATTTATATTCAGTGCCTTAGTGTCATTAATGCAACTCGTAACTTTTTTCATACCTATATACCTACTTATTAAAAAAAACATCATTACATTGCTCTCCAGCAAGAAAAAAAAAATTAAAGTACTAAATTGGATGGATTACATTCATTGATATGTAAATAACAAAATTTCGTTTATACTTTAAATCTACTAATTAGTTTCGTAACATAAATAACAAATTGTAAAAGACTTGTCTATAACCTCGTTTACTGATTAAAAGCCAAGATAGGATGACCAAATTAATTCAGTTTTAGTAAAATAGATTGTATTTAACAAATCCACAGATTTTATTTACAAATAGGCACCTTGCATGTGTAATAATATTAAAATGAAATAATTTATAGATTCGGGATTTAATAATTTTAAAACTTTGGAATGCTACGTACGGTAAGTTGAGTGTAAAAAAGCATGAAATAAAATGTGTACATACATGTTCAGGACAATATGTATAAATTATTATATTTATTATCCGAAGTATTTTTTATTATGAAAAAATAATCATGAGCTTTTCATGTTGGCTTGCGCTTGTGAGTGCTTTTTGTATGATCCCTCTTTGCACCGTTGTATGAAGAAGAAAAATTTGATTGAATTGGATCCTGGTAATATGTAATTATTGAGATCTATGTTTTTTACGAGAATTTTGTTATGTGACATGCGTATGGTCACTCGATATTATATTTTATCAATTCTAAACAGTGAAATATATGTCATATACTTTGATAAGTGGTTTCTTAGCCATGTTCCCAATATTTAGATTAAATTATATATTTTTAACAAGAAATACTTTTCTGTATAATTACTAAATATAATTTTAATAATCTGACACCTTGTCTTACCAACCGAATATTGGCTGTTTCTCGAGGTCTCATGGCAGTCGTTCTGTGTAAAAACCGGTATTCTGCCAAATCTGGTATATCGAGGCTTTGGAAACATGGCTAAGAACAACAACAACTTATAACAAACATCAACAAAGTATACATAAAATATGTATATAAATATAAAATATAATATCGACACCAGTCTCGTAACAAAAGCCTCTTACTCTAATCTGGACATTCACAGCCGATCCCACCTTTAGTGTTAGTTTATGTTTTTCTGTTTTTAGGCCATTGGATGGTACCACACCGAAGCATGCCGTAGGCGCTAGTCCACAAGCCATGCTTGGGTAACTATTCCTGTGTTTATTATGTACCTTGTGTTCTGTCTGAAACGATTCGTGACGGGATTGAGAGTCTTGGAGATTGATGTTGTTACTGTGTCTTAGAAAAAATGTTATGGGCTCTGAATTCGGTTTAAAAAGCTTTTTTTTATAATTTCTACAACTGAAATCCATGAAAAGTCGGTTGAAGAAGAATTTAAAGTGTGTCTGTCACGTTCGCTTCGGCGCAATTATATCCACACCAGAGTGGGTGAGACAGCAAAATTTATAAAAACAATCCGATTTTATTTAGCTATATATTGATTGAATCTAAGGAAGAGCAATACATCAGTTACTCTGGTTTATCAAAAACATTTGTGACTGAAAACAACTATTTCATGAACAAATCAATAGTTATTTTTATCCGATATCAGAGCTCTTAATAACGTTTTATCCAAGTGTGTTTTTATTCTATCTTGATGTTGCTGTTCCGTGTCTGTTCTCTTTTTCTACACTTACTGAATGTGACACTGCAACTAATGCGATTGTGCTTGCTTTTTACTTTACCAGCTCGTTCATTGTTAGTTTACAGACACGCTGTCTCATTCTAACTTGTTGTTATCACAAAGTAATAGTATGAGACAGTTATTTTTACAATAGGTTAGATTCCAATGAACGAGTTGTATCAAGCTAAGCTTTCCATTACATTGCTTTACTTGTTTAACTAACTGATT
Source organism: Macaria liturata (assembly GCA_964023185.1). Taxonomy (NCBI): domain Eukaryota; kingdom Metazoa; phylum Arthropoda; class Insecta; order Lepidoptera; family Geometridae; genus Macaria; species Macaria liturata. Next base: position 15,187,220 of record OZ026807.1, on the reverse strand, counting down.
TTCATTTTCACAAGAATACTTAACAACTCTACATTGCATGGACTCTTTCGAAAGTATCAGAAACAGTCGTTTTATATTTTTAAAAATATTTTGGTTTGAAAATGAAGAGTGCAAGATAGGTAATACAATACAACTTGGACTCAAATGGCCTTCAAGATATCTGGTACGCATGATGGTAATAATGCCAGATCTAGGAATTGATATAATATTGTTACTTTGTACGAAACGTTTTTATTATTAAGGGGTTTGATAAATCATTTACTAGCAAAAATTTATACTTTTCGCAATTTTATTAACAAAAGAAAAAAATTGTGACAGCATTATTTTCTTGTTAGATGATTGATACGTTACGGAATTCGAAACAAAATGTATTGGATCATGGCCCCCTAGCGGCAAGTAGCTGAACTACATTGCACCATACAGTACGTGTCGTAATTTGTAATGAGAAACTCATGCTAATCACACTGATTTGATAGTATTAGTCTTTAGCCTTTTGATCGTCAAAGTAAGTTATGCTTGACCAGCATTTGCGAGTTCTGTGCGCCAACAACTTCTATAGTTGACGAAAAACTACCTTAACTAAAAACCTTGACATACAGGGTACGGTAGTGTGATCGAAGCGTGGCGTCTAAAGGATATTTTGTCTTTTAAACTGTTTCTCATCATAGTTGTTCTCGTTTCTGTGAATCGTGATTCCATCAGATACTGTTAGAAAAAAGGTTCATCAGACCCCTAGTTAAAGTCTGTTATCAGATTATTATCTCTAACGTAATTACTATGTACTTGCAGGCAAGGCAACGAGGAGCAAGTGAAGCCGCGCGTGCTTCGCTTCACTTGGAGCATGAAGACCACGTCTTCGAGAGATCCAAACGAAATCATGGCTGAGATCAGGAAGGTAAGCGTGAATCGTCGCCAGACTCTATATAGCGTTCAAAATACAAACTAGTTTGGAAGGAGTTGTTCTGACACTGGTTTAAAGTAGTGCTTACCAGAATATTCGCATTAACCTTTTTCCTTTTTCTTCTGTTGTTAGAATTGTGAAAGTTGTGAACAATTTGCCCTACTGTGTTAAATATAACTGTTTCCACTAGCAATAAATGTTTAAGTTGCACAAATGATTATGAACTTTTAGTTTTGTAATTCAAATTCAAATTCAAATTATTTTTATTATGCCAAAATAAACACAGTACTTAGATTAGGTAATGTACAGGACTTTAAATCTTACATGTAGCAGTACAAGTTGGTATTCATTAAAATGAGAACATCTTCTGACTTAGGTATATGATAATAAATAATGAAGTATGAGTAGTATACCTACTCATTTTGCTCATACTACATGAGCATACTATTTTGATAGTCTGTAATTAGCCACAAGTTTGAATCACACTTAGCTGCCAATATTTTTTTTTTATTCAAACGTAAATGTTAAGCGTTAAAATATCTATTCCGTGTAGACTATGAAACTTTTAAGAAATTTGGTAGGAGTTTGATTAAACAGACTGGAGACCGTACTATGTGGCAAGTTGAAGAGGAGACCTAACTATAAACCACTACCCAGATAAATATTTATAGCCGTATCTGCATCATGTTAATACTCGCTATTTAATCAACCGTGGTTTCTGCGACTCAGGATGTTCCTAGTGCAGAACCCACAGGGATATCAAAAATGCAGTATTCCTAGTTAGATAAGTCAAATATGTTATTTAAGTTAATTGTTAAGGTAAATAAATTATTCTTTATTCTTTTTATTCTTTAGACCTATACTCAGCAGTGGGGTAGTACGGGCTGACATGATGATGATGGACCATGGCCAGAAATCTATCTCCTGCAGTCAAAATGTTCAGCTTATTTCTAATACAATCGTCCTAATACAATAAAATTGTACATCCCCAGGTGCTAGACGCGAACAACTGCGACTACGAGCAGCGCGAGCGGTTCCTGCTGCTGTGCGTGCACGGAGACCCCAACGCAGACTCGCTGGTGCAGTGGGAGATAGAGGTGTGCAAGCTGCCGCGACTGTCGCTCAACGGGGTGCGCTTCAAGCGGATATCTGGTACGTATTTATTAATGGATGTGGTCTGTCTGATGAGTTTGAAAACCTTTGACGTACGTAATGTGCGTCACTCTTACTCGTACAAATATTTGAGAACGTATTCATGATCAAATATTTTAGGACTGAATGAAGTTAGGACTTATAATGGTTAGTAGTATGAGCCGATCCCTCATATCATATCGTATCTTGTGATAATTATAAAAAAAAAAACTTGTCGTTATGAGTAAGACGTTTGCGGCTGACATATTAGAGTAGGTATGGCTCTTTGTATATAATTATGTACAATTATAATTGATAAAAGTGGCTAACATTTTTATCCCTGCTAATTTTCAGGCACAAGCATCGGCTTCAAGAATATTGCGTCGAAGATCGCGAACGAACTCAAGCTGTGACTGCCTGGGAGCGGCGGGCGCCGGCGCCGGCGCAGGCGCCCCGCGCCCCCTGACCGTGACCGCTCCTCCTCGGAGCGCGACTCCCCTCCCCCGCCCCCGCCCCCGCCTCCCCGCACCGACTCCCTGCGCCTCTCCACCGAGGACATGGTGCAAGTCGCTAACGGAGGCCAGCGGACCCCCTCAGGTACTCTCGCACACTTCCTAGCGGCCGACTACATCGCTCGCAGCGACTACCTCAAGCCCAAGAACATGTACCTCACGGCCGACGAACAGACCTTAGCGAAGAGCGACTATCTACGACCAGTGCTGTCGCCCAAAAAGTCATCCTGTTACTTGACTTCTAACGAACTATCTCTGGCGAAAAGTGATTATCTGAGACCGCCGCTGTCGCCAAGTCGGTCCATGCAGCAGCCTCGGTCGTCTCTGTCGCTCAGAGCGGACTCTGTGGAGGTGGAACAGAGATGCAAGACGCTGCGGCCGCGAGTACAGCACCAGAGCTACTCGTACAGTGTCCACACACTGCGGCGTCAGGCGCGCGCTATATCACCTCCTTGCGACTGTTTGCCGACGGAGCCAATCCCGCCACCGGAGCTGTTCGATTTTTAAAATGATCGTTCGAATTTCAAACTACATACGTTAACGTAACCAGTAATTAAGTGTTCCATTTTCAATATAACAACCAGTAAGAGAGGCGCGAGTCAGTCGGAGTGTACAGTTACAGTGGTAACATCGGTAAAGTAGCGTTCGAATTTCAAACTACGTATACAGTGTGAGAGATAGTGTTCGATTTTCAAAACTGTATTAGCTGTCAGTTAGAGTTTTTAATAGGTAATTGTTAACAGCCAGTAAGAAATATACGGTAACATCTAAACGCTTGAATCACGAATAAGCAGTCGAATAGTGAGTGAGTGATACATGCACGAATTTACGAATTATTTTAAAAATAGTTCCGTATTATTAATTAATTCAAAAGTACTAAAGCACTTGTTCCACGTTGTGATATGTTATCTGTGTACAACTGTGTAATCGAGAACCAGTCTAACCAGCTTGGAAAGTTAATAAAAATATAATGATACTTTTAGTAAACTAAGTCATAAAGTGACATAACAACATAAATTATATAGAAAAGGGTTGCCAGTTCGAGTTTTCAATGTAATATAACGCAATCCGAAACAAAAATATTTTAAGAACGATTAAAAATAACTTATGCAAAAACATGGTTTTCTATATAAATATGAAAAGTTAATACTTGCGTTAGTAAAACGATAAGATCTCTGTATTAAAGTATAACTATTTGCTATGAAATTAAAAATTAAATGAGATAATTGTTTGGAATCGAAACTGGTTGTGTGAGGTATGAACAATAATAATGTAACAATTGATTGGTTATTTTAATCAACTGTATCTTTAACACAGTTCTCGCTCTAAAAATTCGTAATTCGAATGTGTGCAATTTGTCAGCGCTCCTGGCGGTGATACTCGATTTTATCCGAACTACATTAGTTCGTTCGAATTACTTTACGTTTTCGTAAATTGTTTCGAGAAACTCGTGCTAAGGGTACAGATTTACATTTACAGAGTTACATAAAGTCGCAACTTGTTATAAAGAAAGTGTCGAGAGAGTAGTATCGGAGCTGCGATGGAACGTACAATGTGCCAAGTGATATGGTATTGAAAACGAAGGAAAATAAATACGACTCAATATAGTGATCGTTACTCACCGGCGAATTCGTTTAAAATATATTTTTAGTTAAATATAACGTGAAACGCTCTCAACATGCCGCATCGTTTTGTATAAATATAATTAATTAATTTTACCGTACGTATGTGTGATGAGTTTTTATTACTTTTCTTGTATAGTTACATAAGTATTCCGTCTCGCTGTGAGCGACGCGCCGTATTCAAGTTTTATGTTTATAATCGCCAATGAATTTTGTTAATTTATAAATATTTCGATGCGAATGTTAATTTATAATGGGAAATCGTTTTTTAAAAAGACATTATTTATGTTTTTAGACGCGCGTCGCTCACAGACCGACGGACGTTTTAATTGTGCTATTGCTTACATACAATTTAAAATTACATTATGTATGTTAATCATGTTGTAATAATGTACAAAGTGAGTATTCGCTCAAGAGATACAAGTTAGCTTAGAGTTAATAAAAAGTACTTTTTTGTTTTCATTCAAATGACGAATATTATATACAAAAAAAAAACATATGGCTGTTGTCGAATAGCGGTATAAATGTTCATAATTATCGATATAAATATGTCATTATGTAAGTTCAACGCCATTTTAATTTGACATGCGATTTGCATACTCAATATATGGGAGATAGGTGTCAAGCTAGGTTGGTCGCGGTCGCCCGATGTGCTGGCATTTTCTAATTTAAGGCTGAATTAGAAAGTGTCAAAATGTTTCTCTTCATATTTACCGCTCGGTCCCACACTTAGACGCGTTCTAGACACCGGCTCGTACGGACTTACTAGATGTATGTATCTACTCGTGAACAAAGCATTACGGACTTTGTAGCTATAACAATAACGTTTGTTATCGTGCGCTCGTGTCAAATACATTAGAGTACTAAATGTAAACCTCAAAATGTGTATTGCAACCTCAGTTTTGTGATTTAACTAAAGTTTTGGTGTGACGCTTGGTTTTTGAATATATTTTTCTTTGTCATATATTTTTTTTCTCTTTATACGTGTTTTAATGCATACTTGCTAGATAATAATGTTAAATATAATAATAATAATAATATATGAACATACATAGCTGTGCGTGAGTGTGTATGAGTGAGGGCGATCGCGTACTTTTTCTATAATAATTATTATTGTATTGTAATTAAGTGTAGTGTTATTAATTACTATCTTTTACATGAAATCACAAATCTGACGTTTCGGGAACTAGGCGTGTCGTGCGTCGATGCTTATGATTTTTAATTTTATTTTCTTATTCGTTTTTAAAGCCTATAAAAATCCTATTGGATACTTTAAAAACTATCGACGTCATACCTATATGTATTTCATCGCTTTTCGCATGACTATGTTAAATTAAATCCACGTTTGTAGCCTTGAACGGCTACAACAAAAGCCATGTATCCCAATGTTACCAGAAATCGGCCATATTGTATACACACATAATAATAATCAGTAAAATAAATGTAGTTGCTCTCAACTAGCTTTTAACTCCAATGTTTTGAGATCATCTATATAACTTGTAACTTTAATGATTCGTGTTAAAATTAAGCGATCTCAGACGATAAGGCGACAATATCAAACCTGTCCTTTTTATAATTTTTTTCGAATTTGTAACAATGTTTTCAGCATTATTTTATAATAAAATAAGAATAATATAATTGTAAGCATTGATCGCACGACTCGTTGGCTCCCGACCTACATACTGTTTAAATAATGTAGTTATATCTTTATATGTAATGAGCTTTGTTTTACGGTTATATATAGAACTTGTGCAACGCCGCGTCATACTATATAATATATGTACCTATTATTTAATTTATTTTTACCCCATAATACAGTACATAATTTAAAAATTGCATGTGTCTTAAAAATTTGATTAAACTTGTCATAATTTCTAGCAATATAAACTGCAATTATAGGTGAATATTATTATATTATAGCAAAACATGTAAGCCGATGGTTCGCAGCTGGAACTTATATTATTTATCTTGAAATTGTATATAAATGTCGACAGTGGTGCCCTCACAAAATTTCACCACACTAACTTTGTATGCTACATGTTTATGTAGCTATACATATATTAAAAAAAACTTGACATGACGTCAACTGTCAGAAACCATCTGGTTAGAACTTGCGATTTTAAATCGCATATATATTTTAGAAAACAATAAATTGGTTTTGCTTTGTTGTGAATTAAATTAATTATGTATTTTTAATTTATTAGTCCAATTATTTAATAATACTGTACTTTGTACACATAAATACTGTACATATTTTACGCGGTATCGTGATTTATTCGCGTGGAAGTATTTTTTAGCTCAAATATATTGTTTTATTATTTAATTTAACACTTTTTTATTGTAAGTTATGTATTACATATAAAATATGCATATATTATGTGGTATATCACAGCGTTTTACCAGTTCTATATATCGTAGTAACGCGGTTGCGTCATCATTTTGTCACGGCGTTTTGTGAAGTATTCAAGTGAAAATAAATTTTATTTTTAATTCCACAGTGAGTGTTGTTATTTTATTATTATATAGTCCCTTTAGAAATCGTTGTCGAAATATGAAATAAAGGATACTTTTGATCGTTGGATTGTTCGAATAGGTTATTTATGTAGGGCTACATGGAAAATAGTGTAAAGTTAGACCTAGTTTAGAACCGCAACCGAACTTGTGAGTCTTGGTCATCATAACTACTGAACAGAGAAGACATTAGAAAAAAATGTTTGGGTATACCTTAAATCTATAAACATCTTTCAGCAGTTTTTTTTAACTTTTTGTCTGTCTATCTGTGTCTCTGTTTGTCTATTTATTTAATCATTACTCAAGAACGGCCTAACGGATCATCATGATTTTTAGTTTGTAGTTAGTATAAAGTCTTAGGAATGTCATAGGCTACTTTTTTTCTTGAAGTAATGCGAGCAAAGCCGCGGGCGTCCGCTAGTATACAATAATAAGACAATGTATTGTATTCGATGAATTTTTTCCTCATTTCCTAGAAAATTCTATTTGTAAGAAAATTAGTTGATCGGGTGTAATGTGTATTGGAAACTCTGTGACTATGGTAACTATTAATAAAGTTTCGAGTCTAAGGTAAAGATTTAAAATTGAGAATATTATTACGAAGAAAACCAACATCAATAGAAGAAATACAACATTTAATAAACATGTTTATTTACATTCATATACAAGAAACTAAAATAATAAATACTACAAGAAACTTAACTAGATGGCAATTTTAACCTAATAAGTAAATCAAATTAGTAGGTACATGAAAATACTATCTTAAGTACATAGTAATATAGGTACTTTATATTATGTAGTCAGATTATGACATAAACTACAATGTGCCATACTAACTTAGTTTAAGATAAACATTCTGTCCTTTTCTTATACATTTTAATTTCGTGTATAAAAAAGAAACAGCAAATATTAAGAATTTTAAACTTCATAAAATGTACGGGCACATAATTCATTAGGTAATTTGAGCATTTACACTTTTTATAGATAGGGAATAAATGATTGTTCGCATCCATGATTATATTGATCATATTCTCCTCCATGTACAAGTACTTTACATTCAATAAATTAGTCTTATTAACTTAAAGCTTGCTTAAACCATCTTATTTGTTATTATTCAGATTTGTAGATAGGTATGCCATTTAAATCGACCTGCGTGCTTGGTATTAAAGGAGGTTTGAAACCATACTCTAAAGTTACTTTCGGCACTCTATCTGTTCTTCTAAGCTTTAGTTCGAGATAGTTGTTATTTTTGTCCCAATGGTTGTGACTTTGTGCTTGCGAATATTCTCTTTGACTTGGGCTGTTGTATTGGTCTTGGTTTTGACTTTGACTGTTGTATTGTTCTGCACTATTTCCTCTATTTTGAACCTGACTATGACCATTGCCCTCTCCCTGGTTTCTTGGGTATTGATTTTGAGTGTTTGTTAGATAGTCTATATAGTTTGAATATGTCGGATATTTGCTCCATTCCTTTTGCTTTGTGTTCGGATTTGAACTGTTTATGTATTGGAATGTTGATGCATATTGGTTGCCCCAGTGATTTGTTTGTACTGGGATTGACTGTTGCTCTTTTTTCTTCTGTTTCAAATTATATTCTTTGATGTACAGCTCATATTGCGCTTTTAAATTCTGATACTGTTTCTTCTTTAACTGGTCCTGATCTATTAACTGATACTGCGGAGTATTTCTAGTTTCTTCTGCCTCAGGTCTGTAGCCATATCTGTATGCCACTTGATAGTTATCTGGTTTGCTTTGATACGGAGATTTTACTTCTACAGGCACATGCACTGCATAAGGAACCTTCTTTTCAACGATCTTTTCTACCGGATAAGGGACTTTAACTTCGACTGGATAAGGTTTGTTGACATATTTAGTCACGACTACTGGTTTTTCGACAATCTTTTCAACAATCTTCTCGACTGGGTATGGGACATTGACCTTTTTCTCGACGATTCTGTCTACATGTACTGGATACGGTACTTTCTTTTCCACTATTCTATCTACAGGATATGGGTGGTGTACATGGACTGGCACGGGATGAGGAAAGGGCACTTGGATGTGAACAGGTTTTTCTACAACTTGTGTAACAGTCACTTGCTTTTCAACTATCCTGTCAACGGGTACGGGCACTCGCTTTTCAACTGGATAAGGCACTGGGACTTTAGTTTCGTACGGCACCGGATATGGGACTCTCTTCTCTACCGGATACGGTACGGGAACCTCTTTCTGAACTAGCATATGTACTGGTCTTTCCACTTCGATAGGAACGGGCACTGGTCTGTCTATCGGGAATGGGTATAAAACTTTTTGTTCAACCGGATATGGAACTTCAACTGGAACTCCTACTGGCGTAGGGACGGGCACTGGTTGTACTATTTGTTTCTCAACCACTTTTTCAACCGGATAAGGCACATGGACTGGACGGTCAACGTACACATTATGTCGAACTGGATAAGGAACTTTTACTTCTACTGGATAAGGCCGTGGCACTTCAACCGGGTAAGGCTTATCAACGTATTTGGTGACTGATACAGGTTTCTCTACCACCTTTTCTACTTCAACCGGATAAGGAACTGGCCTGTCTACTGGAACCTGAACTGTCACAGTTTCAGGATAAGGCACCTGTTTCTCTATGTATCTGTCTACAAATTTAGTTACAGGTACTTCTTTTTCAATAATAATCGGTTGTATGATTTTCTGATCATTACTATAGTCGTCAGTGTTGTAGTATATTTGCTCACTTCTTTGGTTGTTTTCGCCGTTTGGTCTAATTTCAACTTGGCTTTGTATATTTTCGCTTTCTTCTAACTGTTCTTTGGACTCGTTACTATCATTCTTTTTTTCATTGTTTTTAGAGTCAACGTTATACAGAAGTATAGAATTCATGTTGTCTTGAATCTTTTTGGAAGATCTGACGCTTTGTATGTAGTTGTTATAAAGATTCTTTGCAAATTCATACGCGTCATTATTATTATGTATGGCTCTGCCTTCGTCCATATACTTTTGATGATATTCAACTTCATTAATGTGAGTTATTTCTAACGGTATTGATTCTTGTACTTCAACTGTAGTCTTTTCTTTGTGTGGTATTTCAACAGTATCAGATATAATCTCACTATCAGCTACTTCGTGATCGTCTATGTAGTTGTATGTCTCATTATCGTTTGAATTTAAAAGTCTGAGAGCAACGGTGATAGGTGCCAAGTAGTTGGGGCCAATCGGTCTTGGAGTCACTTTCACCATGTCATCGTCTGAGTTTCCATTGTTGTTATTATATTGAGATTGTTCAGGACCATTTTTGATATCAATAACTTCATACCCGTTTTCTAAATATGGAACTACAGTAGATACGACATTATTGAATATTTGTTTGTTAAAACTATTATCAGAAGTTTCAGCGACTACTATTGGCGATGAAAATTTATAATTGTTCGAGTCTGATTGCAGTATTTGTTGAGATTGCTGATTATTTTCCGTTTCTTCAATTTCTCCTCTTAAGATGTTTGCGATTCTTGCTCTAACTGTTACAGTAGTAGGCAAAACGTCTAAAGTTTCTTTACTATTTCTATTTTGATTCTGTACTGAGAATCTTGGCCTTGGTTTTATAAGATCATCATTTTGAATACGCAGATGATGTTCTATAGCATTATTTATTCTGAGCAAATCTTCATTAGAAACAAGGTCTTGTGTGGATGCAACTAATCTATTTATTCCTTCTTCCGTAGCATTGTATACGCGTGCTGTGCTTGCTTCTTGATAAACCGGTGTGAGTGTACTAGATTCTGTAGTTTGATAATTATTATAATATCTTTCGTTTCTAGCATTCGGTCGTGGCGTTTCTACTCTAAAACTAGCTTCACCTCTGTAAGTGTACGGATTCTTTTTAGCGCCGAAGTTTCCGTTGACACTCCTCAAATCGTACGAAGGCACTTCAGCGAATAGTTCTTTAGACTTCTTCAAGTCACTCTTTAGTTCGTCTAACTCGTTTTTGTTATCGGAACAGTTGTGGTCTTTGAATATTTGTACAGGCGTTATGAATGTTTGCTCTGTTTGGGCTTCTTTTCTAAGAGGCTTGGAGCTTGTGTTCTGTTCGCCTTTGTCTTTTAGTAGAGGGTGTTGTGTTTGTATATTGTAGAGGGGAGTGAGTTGTCTGTAGAAGTAGTTGGGCAGTTGTAGAGGGTTGGATGCTGAAGTGAGTATGCTGAATGGCTGAGGTTGTGCTGAGATGGGGCTGGAGAGATGCTGCTGCAGCAAGTAGATGTCGACCGGGACGTTCGTGTGCTGAGCTGGCAGCGGCTTCGGGAGCTGAAGATGTGGCTCGTTCTGGAAAGCAGAGTAATGGAGATATAACTATGGAAATAAATAAAAATGTTTACTGGATTAAAACTGGCACAAGTTGGAGAGAACTATGTAAGATTTAAGTAAAAACATTTATATCAGAAAATAATAAAGGTCATAGCTACTTTGAGTCTGTTCTCGGCGAAAAAAGCCATTCTAGGTGTCATCTACCTTCAAGTATATTTCCGAACGATATTTTTTAGTAATAAGAATTAGTAAGTATGTTTAGTTTTTTCCTTCTTTTCTTTAATTAGTATTTTAGAGAGTATACAAACAAACCTGCTGAGCATGCAGCTGTATAGCCCTCTCTCCCAGGGCAAACGAACTGGAGTGGGTAGAAGTATTGTACGCGGTCGCTCCGTGGTACCCGCTGCCGTCTGCCGCGTACACCACGCGCTGTTCTGACTGAAACAGGATAGAAATAGAATAGAATATTTATTTGTTTGCAACAGGAAACAAAAAAAAACACAAACATTGTCACAAGCTGGTCTCAATTCAGCTCGTGTCGACTGATAGCAGTCAGCGCTGGTGACGGTAGAACACACACTATTTGATTAGTATTTATTTCACTTTTAAATTGCAAATTTTGCAAACGAATTAAAACGATAAAATATTGGTTAACTAATCACAACAGCCAGGACACTCCGAAACGCGCTTGGCGATAGGTTCAGCTATAGAGGATTTAAATTAAAAGCAATACCTAATGGCTAAGTCTGTTTTCAGGGAGATAAGAATTTTGAGCTTAACAGCTTTAATGTGCATAACACTATTGTTATGTACATTAAAGCTGTTAAACCCAAACAACTACGACCCGTTTTAGACCTGTCGCTACTCTATAGACTAGTCTAAGTCTAAGTCGTAGTTGCAAATATTTTCCCGTTCCACCCTTAGACCTCAATTTCAGACCAACAGCGCTTCTCTGTACCTAGATATTATTTGCTTAGGTAAAGATACAAAATGAAAACAAATGATAATTTCCTTACCTCAGGTAGTTTAACATAGTACTCTCCATGCGCGGCGACGCCCGCAGCCGACGGTGGAGCCACCTGCCAGCCCCATTCGAACCCGGAACCGGCTTGATGCACTCGCTGGAAAGATAATAAATAATAAATAAATATTCCGAGACATTGCACACAGCGCCATCTAGCCCCACACTAAGCAAACGCTTGTGTCGTGGGTGTACTAGATAACGGATATAATACTTATATACTTTGATTTGTAAATACATACTTATTATACATACAAACGTCCAGCCTAAAACACAAGTTTTTTTTTAAGTTCATAAATACTTGTGTCATACGGGAATCGAACCCGCAACCCCTACATTATAAGGCAGAGCCCCTACCAACTAAGCTAACAGGCCAGTCAAAAAGATAGGAAATAAGTATAATAATTTACTTAATCCCATTTGATATAGGTAGAAATAGATTTTATGACTTGCATGACGCATTAGTTACTTTATAACCCGGATTTACATGAGATAAACCGATGGGCGCCATAAGTACCTGCCTACCTATGTACTCGTGAGTTTTTTTTTTCTTTTACATATTATAATAAATGGTACAAGTAAATAACTGTACACAATCCCTAGCATTACATGCATATAGGTATTACTTCTACAGCCTCTCATGGTCGTTAAAATATAATTTTTGAAATCGGTTCGTAAATAACGGACTAATCGCGTAGCATAGGTACCCACAAAAGAAAACTTTTAGGAAGACTTAATAAACTCTTTTTTGGATATCGGTTCAAAATAGATCTTGCTTAATAACTATACCTATACCTATGCACCAACCTACAAAGTAAATTTTGTACTATGAACTTAGGTACTAAATGCCATTTTCTTTCGCTTAAAAGATTTCCACACACATTTCAAATACGCTCGTCTATCAATATTTTGTAACTTTTACCTGATGTCATTAAAAAAATATCCCTTTATTTCTCAACTTACTCGTACAAAACCCGAATTTACTTCACAACGCCAATTAAATAGCAACATACTGACATACATAACATCAATCATCATTACTATAATATCTTCTAATCCATTCAATCTCATACAAATCTATTACTTACATAACGCTTGAATGGATCCAAACATACATACATATGTACACATACAATTACGCGTTACCTAAGATATTAGGTTTATACAGAGTTACTGAAAACTCCTCTTTGAGTTATTCCTCATGACTGAGGGTCGTGACTCCCCCGCAGGATTAATTCGTAAGGGTTATCTCTTGGGCAGATACATCGTGGTGGGCGCCCAGGTCCTTCTACGGAATGAAAGATACTGAGCTGGTGTCATAAGAAATCTTGTTGTTAATAGTTTGTTAAATTATCTTTTTGGCATTTTGATCAATAACAAACCATCATAGCATACAATTTAATAATATCGTATTCGTCTATAAAACGTCTCATATAAATAAACTTTTTTTTCGGTCACCCAGGTTAGGTGCCCAAAAAGTAAAATTTATAATTTTGGTAATAGATCGCCGTCTGCAGTTGCCTAGCTTTCATAATTAATTTATCAGTTGAGTAGGTAACAGTTAATAAGAGATCAGTTTCCCGTAAAATATCGCAAATCACAATCTCCTAGATCGACTTGAAAAGTCTCAACACTAAGATTGACAATTCTCACATAATTCAGAATATAAGAATACAGTACCAGTCAGGTACTGTATTCTCTGCCTAACTCAGGTTTTTGAAATTATTAATCGCATTTATGTTGTTCAAGCTGTGTACACATATCTTAGGAATTTGTTCTGGATCAAAACCAGTTTTGAATGTATACTTAGCTTATTTGGGAACACATTCTGTTTTGTGTACCATTATAAATAAATAAATTCATTATTTACTGGCAACCGTGTATACCTGCCACTCCCCGGAAACAAAATTAGACTGTATTACATAACTGTTACATATAAATAGCATTATATTAATGCGGATTCAATTCAGGTCAATATCAGATGAAACTCAACACAACAAGCTCAGTTAAGTTAGTTAAGATGGCGATCTAATTGCCAGCTATTTGTTATGTCGGAATGATAGCTGTAGGCTATGTTTAAATTGATGGCATAGATTTTGATTAGTTGTATTTTATTTTCTTTTTGTTGTTCTTGTGACTCGCAATGTTATCAGTAATAATCCGGGTTGAAAAGAAGTCTACATGTCTTATTCGTTATTTGGTTAGGAGGAGAGGAATCGCGGTGGTATATAGAGGAACACAACAAAAAAACCACCAAGTTTGTTGTTTGATGTCGGTTAAGGAGCAGTCGCAGCGGAAAAACACTACATATTTCCCCAGAGTTTCATGTTAAATTCAGGTATTTCTCCATCCACATCAGTTTCATTTCAGTTCTCATTCAATGTTTATTCGTATCAGCATTGCCATCCAGCGTGGTAATGCGGCCAGTATGCTGGACGCGCTGCCCTCTGGTAGTGGGCTGGAGCACTTAGACTATCTTAGGCTTTTCTAAAGATTTTCTAAGTGAACCCCCGCCCCCCCCCTAGTTAGAAGTAGTAGGTATGTTTAGTTTTTCTACCCATGTTTTTATGTATTTTCCTTCTTCACGTCCAAACCGCTGAACCGTCATAGATGTAAATTGGCAGGTTACATATGGCGTTACATTACAACATGTGGCATCACTATCATATATGACTTTGTTTGATATCACTAGGTACATAGTACATACATATAAAGCAAAGTCGCCTTCGGCGTCTGGCCCTATGCCTATATGTATGTATTCTTAAATCTTTAAAATGACAATGGATTTTGATGTATGTAGTTTTTTTGATAGATAGAGTGATTCAAGAGGAATGTTGATGTGTATAATAACTGCGAAGCGAAGCTGCGAGCAAAAGTTAGTAACATAATAACTTGAATCATTTCTTCATCTATTTCTAAATGATATTTGTCAAAATAATCATGCTACACTAAACAAAGCGTAGTCACACATATATAACACATGCTATTAGTTACAACACATCGCAAAAAGCAATTCGGAAGCTACAACCATATATGGTAGATAAAACCAGTGATCCGAAGAATCTAACGGAAGCGATGCTTATGCAAGTAGAAAGCAGTAACTGGCCTGTTAGTGTTGTTAGATCTGCTTCGATTTGTTAGTGGATGACGGGGTTTTGATACCGACACAGATATTTTTTTTTTTTTTTTTACATGATATAGGCTTACGCTTGACTACAACTTTCCTGATGTTAAGCAACGTTATAGTCTACGATCAAGCGCGCTTGCCTAGAAGAAACCGGTTATATTATATACCGAACCGGGTATATTTATTCATAACAAACGGCAGTTACTAGTCAACACTTAAAAAAAAGTCTATTATCACATTTATTTATTAGATTAATGAGTTTAATAAATAAATACCCACGATAATAATGAAGAAAAGAATATTTGCACTGAAATTAATAAAGTATGTTGTCATAATTTACTGATTTCCGTGGGTCGGATGACACGTTAAATTGTAGGTCCCGGCTGCTTGTCTAGTACGGCTGTCGTTAACCCAGAGACCCTTCGTGCTGCTTGATAAACTCTCGACACCAGAGTTGGCCACTCTCATTCGATAAGAAGAAAAAGAAGAATAATTTACTGTTAACAAACATTTTAATTTATCTTATTTTTTATTGTGACCATAGTGTTAGGAGAAAACACACACAAACTTAACAAGTTATCGCGCGCGACTCATCTTTTGTTTCCAACATTTTTTGGTCATTACCAATGTTGAGCCAAAATAAATTAAACAAATAAAATAAAAATAAGCTTGTTTCTATTGTTTTTAATTAACCTAAAAATTTATAAGTACACATTTATCTTACACACATTTTCAAGTTAACAAAATTAAGTTCTAAAATAAGATATTGAATCAGGCGTTACTTTGCGGAAATCCATTGTTACTGAAACTTTGGAGAAATATGTAGTGTTTTTCCGCTGCGACTGCTCCTTAACCGACATCAAACAACAAACTTGATGGTTTTGAACACACCTAAAAACCATCAAGTTTGTTGTTTGATGTCGGTTAAGGAGCAGTCGCAGCGGAAAAACACTACATATTTCTCCAAAGTTTCAGTA
This sequence comes from Macaria liturata, assembly GCA_964023185.1. Classification (NCBI taxonomy): domain Eukaryota; kingdom Metazoa; phylum Arthropoda; class Insecta; order Lepidoptera; family Geometridae; genus Macaria; species Macaria liturata. Next base: position 15,171,113 of record OZ026807.1, on the reverse strand, counting down.
AGTTCTAAAAATTAATAACTTTGTTTCAGTGTAGTTTATGAAACCGTAATTTCCTTACCATGGAAATTAAATCGCCTTATGGCCATTAAGTAACAACTTCGCATACATAACGACATACGGAAGCGTCATATAAGGCCTGTCCACCATAAAGTGACCATAAAGCTACAGCCGGTCTAACGAAGTACTGTGTCGTTATAAACTGTTAGATTGAATGCACTTTTACTCTCGTATTATGTATTAGTGACGCCCCGCGGTTTTACGCGCGTTTCGTATCGGGATAAAAAATAGTCAGTGTCCATTGCAAATTTGGAAATAATCACGAAATTTCATAATTAAACAAACACACACTTATTATTCGCATTGACCCCTCAATTTCTCTAAAAATTTGACTTTATACAACTACGTAAAAGAAGTTGCTATAAGTTTAGTTTGTATGTATAGGTATATTTATCTGTGAAGCATCCGTAGCTCAGCTAGCGGAGGCAATCGCATGCGATTCGATTACCAATGTTAAGCAAAGGTCGACGCGGTCAGTACGCGGATGGGTGACTGAAAAGTGGCATTCCATTTTGGGCACTTCCGTGGGTCAGATGACACGTTAAATTGTAGTTTCCGACTGTTTGTCTAGTACGGCAGTCGTTAAGAGTTAAGTCGTCAGAGGCCGTTTGGGCGGCTTGATAACCTCTTGACACCAGAGTTGGCCGCTCTCATACGATAAGAAGAAGATTTATCTGTCATAGCATCACGATTCTCATTCAGACAAACATATTTTGATCTAGATTTTTAATCTTGACGTGAGTTTAATTGTCAGAAACTATTGTCGTTTGCAGGTCATTGCTTTACTCATTTAAAACCTAGTTAGCTGATTTGTTCCTGCTTTATGCTGCACAATATGGCTTGAGATATATGTAGGTTCTAGAGAATGAATTTATAACGACAATATAAGAATCCCATAAAACTGTTTATAAGAACAAAGTTCTAAGCAGCTCAAGTTATATGCTACCTCATTCTGTGACAGTGTAGCACATTGCTAGACACCAACGACTTCATATGTTGTAGACACCTCAAAGTGGCGAAAAGATCCAATACATAATACAGCATTTGAATATTATATATATTTGTAACGATAGATACTAAAATAATTTTGCAGTGTTATTGTATCTTTTTATATGTCTAGTATTATGTTAACTAACTAATTTTTCAGCTTAAAAGTTTATAACACAAACAGTCACAATTTATTGTGGTCATATTATATGCAGATTTATTTATAATTTTGCGATCATAGCAGTGTAATCTTCTGTAATCGGACAAAAAACTGAACAGGGCCAAAGAAGTGGCGCTCTCAATATTTACCAAATTTTTTGGCTAACCAAATTCTATCTTTGCCCATTAATTATTCCTCTTGACTTCCACATTCCATAATAAAATTCTGTATTCTGTAAGTGGCGACCCAAAATCTATCTTTGCCCATTAATTCTTCCTCTTGACTTCCACATTCCATAATAAAATTCTGTATTCTGTAAGTGGCGACCCAAAATCTATCTTTGCCCATTAATTCTTCCTCTTGACTTCCACATTCCATAATAAAATTCTGTATTCTGTAAGTGGCGACCCAAAATCTATCTTTGCCCATTAATTCTTCCTCTTGACTTCCACATTCCACAATAAAATTCTGTATTCTGTAAGTGGCGAACCAAAATCTATCTTTGCCCATTAATTCTTCCTCTTGACTTCCACATTCCACAATAAAATTCTGTATTCTGTAAGGTTTTTTTTTTAACTAGTTTACGCTCTTCATAATGTATCATCATACTCATTTTCTTCATCATTTTGTTAGCCGCCTGTTATTTGGTCTAAGCTCGCTCCATATACGCCACAAGATCAACAGGTCCCCAGTAAAAGTGGCGTGACGGCAGCGTACACAAACAGGGCAGCAATGAAAGTGGTGGTTGCAACCACGCCTCGGGAACCACTTTTTGTGAGGGTCACTGTACTAGATGGAATTGTATGGTGTCTTTGAACTATAGGTTACCTTCATAGTAAGGACAGCGAGACTATGGAACTCTCTACCTGGAGCCCTGTTCCCAGAAAATTATAACCCAGGGGTCTTCAAATCCAGAGTAAATAGGTTTCTTCTAGGCAAGCGTGCTACATCTTAGACTGTAGTGGTGCTTAACATCAGGCAGGCTGTAGTCAAACGTAAGCCTATTTAGTGTTAAATAAAATAGGTATTATATGATGTACTTTTATACCTACTCATAGATAGGTATGTATCGCAGTATCCACTTATTAATTAGTTTAAATGCCACAGAATACAGAAGCTAATCTTTATTTACAATAATAAAATATAAAAACAAGGGAAGAAAAACTAAACATACTACTTCTAACTATTACAAATAGGGGCACTTAGAAAATCTTTAGAAAAGCCTAAAGATAATCTAAGTGCTCCAGCCCACTACCAGAGGGCAGCGTGCCCAGCATACTGGCCGCATTACCACGCTGGATGGCAATGCTGATACGTTGAGCCAGAAAAAGGCCAGCATTTTGGTCATGCGTCGCGTCAACCAAGCGCTCCGAGAGGTTTTGGAAGAAGCTAATGGATATTAATTACAAAGGCAAAAATATGTATGCATTATAGATAGATAGATAAAACTCTTTATTGTAACACACATTGAAAAAAAAAGACAAACAGAAACACAAAAGACTTAAAAAACAGTGCCACAACTGGCGGCCTTATCGCTAATAGCGATTTCTTCCAGGCAACCGTAGGATGGACAGGAGTCGAAAGAAAAACAAAGGTGTTCAAAAAAGAGAAAATATATACAAACAATAAAATATTCAATATTATATTATATAATAACAAATAACACATATTATGTATGAGTTGTAAAAATTTGGGTTAAATTTCGTATATAAACTAGGTTAGATTCTTTTTATCTCGGGGCGTCCATTAGCTAGTTTAAAATATAGCAGTAGATTATGTTGTAATTATTAAATAATGATGGGTCGTATTATCTGATATCATTTCACAATAGGTAATTTTGTAAGATAAATTAACAAAATTCACCGCTATTTTACAGGCCAATTGTCACCATGTATGTATATCTTCTATGGTAGATAAAATTCAAGTAGAATAAGGATATAGTACGCTCGTACTATTTATGTTGCAATCTCACAAAAGTATTTAGATTTTTCCGCGATTTCTTAAGTTCCTCTTTAGGCCCCATAAAAACTCCGACAAATCACAGCAAGGCCTGATTAGTTCCATTTATTTGCAATATGAACACACATAAGTAGGTACGTAATGTTTTTTCTACTGGAAAAACATAATTAATTCCTAATTCAGTTGTTATGATGATCGATTTAGGCTTTTAAGCACGTGTGCCAAATTTTATGTGTGTGTGTCTGTGTGTGTGTGTGTGTAGGTATCTTCTCTTTCACGAAATCTCCAATAATATAATCCACCTAAAATAGGTTCGTTTTCTAAAGATTTGGATATGTATAGTAAGAAAAAAAAATCTTTACTTGAACATATTTAGTTTTTGAGTCTTACTATACAATAGTTTGTAGATATTAAAATGTGGTTTAAACAACAATTCATCAAAAAAAATGTTACAAAATTGTGATTTAGAGTAACGGTTTGCTGATATTGTAATAAAGTTACATTATTTACCCCCTTATCCACTGTTATCAAGCCTTCCGCATGTCACAGCTAACTTTATGTGCATTTTATCGCATAAGTACTAAAGCTATTGAATAGAAGCTATGAGGATGAAAGATTTAAAGCTTTGATTCACAACATTCATGCCAGCGCGAGTCATGTAAGTGGTCAGATGGACAGTTGGGTCAGGAATGGATAGTTTGTGTTGTGTAATGGATGTACAATGTATGTACTGGGTTAATTGAGAAATGTACTTTTGAGTAGTTTAAATGTGTTGCAAGTAATAAATAAATAAGTCAGTTCCAATACAGTACAGGCATGCTATGCTGTGCGCTAAATTTATAACATCTACTATACATATACAATAACTGCAATGTTGCCTATTATTAGGTGAGTCTACGTCGTGCCAAAAAGTATATGTTTAAAAGGTAGATAATTTGAAGTGTATTTTTAAGACTGTTTATCATATGTTTTACTACATTTTTTTCTAAATCAAAAGAATATATTAAAAAACGATTCATCGATCGTGCTCAATAGACTTGCATAAATCAAAAGATAAAGAATAATCTATTGAGCTCGATTGATGAACAAAATAGTTTTGTCGTTTTGTAAAATCAATGGAAATAGCGATGAAATATACTTAGGTAATAGATCCATAAAAAATATACATAATTGTAATCCTTTCTCAGTAACTCAGTATAGTAATCAGACGCTGTGGTAACCCTAGGGTTAAGTAGCTAGGTGCAAATGTGCAATATTGCGTTACGAGTAAGATGTGTTATTAAAATAATTGCGAAATTTTAGACAGATTGGATTACTTAAGAATCACACTCATGTTATATATCTGGTTTGGAAATGGATATTGCTTACAGGTAAGAGAGTACCTTTGCAATCTTAACATAAAAAACACGAATTTCAAATAAATAAATAACTAGACAATGATACTAGGCCTAATTTACAGGAAAATCAATTCATCACAATTTCACAACAATTGACAGCATCTGACTACATCTAAACAAGCTTAACTAAATTAACTACTACTAACCCTAATTTTTATTATGTATCGCAGACTGAAAATTAATTGACTGTTTTTGTCATTATACCAGTTACAAAAACTCTTAGTGTGGTTTGAAAACTCTAGACACCAGAGGTGGCCCCTCTCATACGAATTCATGTGTTACGGATAAGTTAACCAAACTACAACTTCAATTTTAATACTATTCTACATTACGTACTTAATTGTAAGATAATTTGCAATAAACACTACTTGAATTCTACGTAATAGGGATGAGATAATTCCATTTGCAATAAACGGTATCTATGCAATAGGGATGTGCCGGATACCAACTAACTTAAATCTGACATAATACAGTAAGAAGGTATTATGATTGCTTCTTACGCGGTAATCACAGGCTATCATTTAAATTGGAACGTTTCCTATCTCATTAGCTGAACTGACCTGAAGATTAAATCAAGTTGAGGTTGTATTGCAATTGTATCGCAAAAAAATATTAATTATCCTAATTTGTGTAAGTTAAAATATTTTTTTGAGTATTTTTGTAAATTTAATCTCTTGGTTTCAATCACTTAGTTTGCTTCTTTTACTTAAAAATATAATCTCGAAATATATTAGTGCTTATTATTATTAGTGTTATGCAAAGTAAATTAGTGGCAAAAATATTACAGATGATTTCTCATTTTTATTAAATTAAAATTTACAAAACAAAAAACAAAAAAGTATGAAAAATACTACTTTTTACACCACAACTAAATTGCTCTTAGATATAATAATAACATAATTAATATGCAGTATCTGGATCAGAAAGTAGTCATCATTAGTTATGCAGATAGCACAGCAATAAACAAATTGGACTAGATATAGATATTAGATCTTGTTCCTTTTTATACAGGGTAACTTTGTATAATCTCATTTTCAATAATAAAACATAGCAAGGGAAGAAAAACTAAACATACTACTTCTAACAACAACATAAAAAGGTCACTTAGAAAATCTTTAAAAAAGCCTAAAGATAGTCTAAGTGCTCCAGCCCACTGCCAGTGGGCAGCGTGCCCAGCATACTGGCCGCATTACCACGCTATGGCAATGCTGATACGATATTTTAAATAAAGAATTTATTATAATCTCCTATAACCGAATTCGAAAACAAAAGTGGAGTAAATACGCAAGAATTGGATAAACATTAATTAATAAATTATGAATCTAGATAAGGCATTTAAAGAACAGTTACATAGAAAACAATAAAATCGGTAGGTGCGGTTATTAACGTATTTCTAGGGGGTATTATTTTTAAGTTTCCTCACGATCAGAAAATATGTTCCAAAATATTAAATGATAACTAACTCTGTAAAAGTATCTTTCCAATAAATAATAATACTCAAAATATGAGTTCTTTGACTCTTCATAATGAGGTGTTTTCCTTAATGCTGCATATATGTTCTAATAAACTGTTGAGTAACATTACAACATACTTTTACTTATGTCTCGCCTAAGACTACTGAGGTGCTCAAACTTTTGAAACTGCATCTATCTTTTTTTAATAATCTTCTTCAGAAAAAGACGTTATCAGTTTTTAGCTTTAATGATAAAACTTTAGTAAGAAGATCTATTTAGGTTTCTAAACAATTGCACCATATTTTGTTTAAATGTGTTTGTTTGTATGTATATGTATGTATATCAAGTATGTATCTAATCGCCTAAATGATATATTTAGAAGAAGAATATATTTAACGCCTTTGCTGTTTGTGGCACAATTTTTTTGTAATAAATTTAGGGCGCTATCGAAAGAAAATATGTATACTTTATGAATTTTCAAAATTGAGATATTATAAAGTAAATTACTTATTGTAGTATAATATACTACGTATGTCGTATACAAAACACTTTTTGATAAATTATTGCAAGTTGATGTTTTTGAGTTATCTAAAATATTGAGCACCATTAGAGTAACGCATGATTTGATTGCCCTTAAATCGCTTACATAAGAATATATTGCGGTTAAGCACCGGCTAACTTAAACCCACAGTGAAAGTTATATATGTTACTTATGTCGGTTAAGTTAGAGTTAAGTAAACACGTGATATAAGGAAGTGTGCTTCGTGCTTCATTTAGATCTTGAATTAGATAAAATGGCTGTTTATTTGTGTAAGTTATGTTTTATTATGTCATGAAAAGTTGCGTGAAAGGTCAATAACCTTAGTCAAGTATACTTTTTCTTCTCAAATGAGAGTGGCCTACTCTGGTGTCGAGAGTTTTCAAACCGTTTAAAGGGCCTCTGACATGACTTAACGACTGCCGTACTTATGGCAAACAGCCGGGACCTACAATTTTACATGTCATTCGGCCCACGGAAGCGGCCAAAATGGAATGTAACTTAAGTATACTAAAGTAACGTAATACAAAGTAAATACAATAATAGTAAGTAATAATAGTGTGAGATAAAGTATTTGATACTAGTGGACGTCTGTGACTTTGCTCGCGACTTATTCAAGACAAAAAGTAATCTATCTCATATTCGAGACACTCAAGACTCGGAAGAAAGCATGATGATCCGTCGCTCCGTTGTAATTATTTATTGAATAAAAATAGGGTAATGACTTTATATTTCAAACATTACCAAAATAAACATAATGACTGTAATTTGCACCAAAACGTTGCAATTTTACAGTTTAACCATAGTTTTGTGTCCTTACACATACATAATGTGTGTGTCATTAAAGTTACGCCACAAACACATTGTCTCATACGATATTGTACAACAAACATACGTGTGTTGAAAATATGGGAAATGTTTTACAGTGTTAGAAGATTTTACATGAAACAGTGTCGTTGAAAAATGCAATCGTCGTATGAGGTGTGTGTCACCAACTTGAGGCAAGAGTTTCCAAATTGCCTTTAGAATGTACTCTGTATTATGTGCTTTAGGTTTATACTTCACAAGGTTTGACAACATTCGCACCAAAACAAAACATAGGGATTTATAACTTAACATGTCACCTGACCCACGAAAGCGCCTAATTTGAATTAATTAAGGCATTCGATTAATCTATACTAATATTATAAAGCTGAAGAGTTTGTTTGTTTGTTTGAACGCGCTAATCTCAGGAACTACTGGTGCGAATTGAAAAATTCTTTTTGTGTTGTATAGACCATTTATCGAGGAAGGCTTTAGGCTATATAACATCACGCTGTAACTAATATGAGCGAAGAAACAATGGAAAATGTGAAAAAAAACGGGGAAAATTATTCATCTTTGAGGGCTTCCGTGTGCTGCAAACACGGTTCAAGATATCAAAAAATATGTATGATAGAATGATTCCTCTTAAAATGATCTAACAAAATGTCTGCTATCTTTTAAGATTAACTCACTACAACCGTTTTTATGGTAATAACTATTCCATGCGGACGAAGTCGCTGGCACAGCTAGTATTCTAATATGTGAGAGATAGTTTTTTTAAAGATATTTATAACAATATTAAGTAATACATAAAAACGAGGGAAGACAAACTACTTATAGTACTTCTAACTAAAACAAAATAAAAACGGGCGCTTAGAGATAATTTGATCTTAAATTTATCTATCTATCTCTAAATTACACCCATATCTGTTTGGCAATCTACCCTCAATTCATATATAGAAGGCATATAAGTATTATATCAGTTATCTAGCACCCACGACACAAGCGTTTGCTTAGTGTGGGGCTAGATGGCGCTGTATGCAATTTCCCGGAATATTTATTTATTTATTTATAAGGCTCGTTTTATCCCGTATTCTGGTAAAACCGCGGGGCATCTAGTGCATATATTTATACATATTTACTACAATTACATAATCAAGATACAAGCGGACAGCAAAACTTATAGTATAAATAAATAAATAAATATTTCATGACATATCACACAGCGCCATCTAGCCTCATACTAAGCTTACGCTTGTATCATGGGTACTAGATAACGGATATAATACATGTATACTTTTTCTTTTGTAAATACATACTTATAATATAAATAAGCACATAGCAAATAATATCATACCACGTACCATATCTAAACTACAATACATTTAGGAACTATTAGCATAATCTGCAGTATTTCCTAGTTTAAGAGAAAGCACTAGATCTGACTTCCTATGTCGTGAACAATACTGAGCTGTGATTAATAGTTTCCTGAGATATATGTTGTTTGACAGTTTAGATCATAAATGTTGTTGTTAGTATGATAAATGGGCAGTACAAACCTAATAAAGTAGGTAGATTGTGTGAAAATATACTTATATCGAATATTTTATACCATCTTATATCGAATTTGCTCATATTTTTACCTTGAAACTAAATGTTTGGAGTAGCGAGTGCGTTGATGTCTTTTGTTTGATAAATTAATAAACGGTCCTTATCGGGTAAGCACGCTCCATCTTAGGCATCCCTTTGCTTACCATCAGGCAAACTATGGCCAAGTGCAAACATGTATTAGCTAAAATAAATAATTAGATAATCATTTATACTTAGTTCCGTATAAAAAAATCTAAATAAGTTTGCATATAATCACAACATATCTAATGTTAGACAAATGTTATAGTATTTTACAGTAGTGTATGTCGTAAATAATACGTTTTCGTAGAAATTAATTGAATATTTATTTCAATTTTGTTTGTATATTTTGCTCAATTGTGTATTTTTTTTGTGTCAAGTGTTTTGCATGCCGAAAGGCTTACTTATGGAGCGCATTTTGCACCTTGTGTTGTTGAATAAACAGCTGTATGTATACCTACCCACAACAGGACAAATAATATATAATAATGAGTGCAGACAAATAAATGAAATGAAATGAAATAAAAAACTTGCCGTAGTATGCTGTGACAATGCTGTTGTGTACACGTTGAAGGCTATCCATAGACGGATCCACTGCAAGAAAACACAAAATAAACATAAAGGCAAAACATATAAGTCCTGAATTACCAAAAAAAAAAGTTTTAACTTACACAGTTTTATCTTCAAAGTTTTTTAAAGTATGCTTATTCGTTTTCATTGTAAGTAAGTTTAATCAACTAACATACAGCTGGTTTTATCAAATCATAGAACAAATGACATCATTAATTCTGCGAGGGAGTCACGACCCTCAGTCATGAGGAAATACGACTCACAGAGAGAAAGAACAGAGGAATTCAGAATAAAACGTTCACAATTAAATTTAAATTGTGATTAACATAATAACTCGCTTATTGTTGCAGGAAAACATTGTGGTTTTGACCGAGAGAGATATTCCCTAAATACATAAATCATTTCAATTGGGGGTTTTGGACCCTCAGGTATGAGGAGTATGATTCAAGGAGGAGGATGCTTACCATATTGTCGTCCACTATATGCTTATTTGAATGGATGCCAGCGTGTCTCTTTCTGTACTCGTTTCTTTAGTGATCTCTGGAAAAAAATAACATTGCTGTAATTTTTTTTGTTAATTTTTGGGAAAATTGGGAACATTAATTAGAAAAGTAATCTTGATCGTGAATTAAACTATCACACTAATACTTTAATATTTTTTTCTAGCTCATACAGCTAAACCTACTTTGGTTAAATTTGATCAGAGATAGAAAAGACTTTGGATTAAAACAATAAAAATATGTCGGATTGGTGCTGTTTATACAGTGGAGCGCTATGATTATACTTATAAATTACCCTTTTTCTTATAAATTTAAAGGGATAGGTAGTTACATAACCCAAAACTCGTTCCTAGCTTTCCCTTTTACAGTTCTAAGTCCTAGGCTAAGTCTAGTCAGCTCATTTGTAATAGAAAGTAAAGGGAGCACTAAGTTCATAGATAAAATTATCTAGAGACTCCTAAGATATCTATCGTGCTTCAGTACTAACAGTTTATGCCAACCGACAAATCCGCATAATCAGAAAAAGACGAAGATTTTTTTATTATAAGTATTTAATTTTATTTTTTGTAGCAAAATAAAAATTGTATTTAATATCTCGATAGTTATTAAACCATATATGTCAAAATTTTACTATGAAAATTAAGTCAAATATCATCGAATATAATGTGGTTCGCTTTAAAAAAGAAAAGAAAATAAATATTTCATTTCATTTCAAAAATTTGCCCAATTTCTCGGGTAAAACCAGAGCTAAATAATTTTTAGCGAATTTTTAAACGTTGTTAAAGAACAAAAGTAATTGGTGTAAACAGGCCACCGTTAAAAAAATGTTTTACGCATACCTAATTGGGCGTCTATTGGGTTAAAGTTAACAAAACCAGAATCAAAAGTGTAGCAAAGCACCGAACAAAAGTGATTGTTAGACCATTCTTACTCGAATTCCGACTGAAGAGAAACTAAACCACATGTGAAATGATGTGTTACCTGGTTTTGAATGAAAACTTGACTGACTAGACAGAGCAGTAGTCAAATTACGAGATATTACAAGATATTTAGATTTTTTCTTACTACTCAGAGTAAGAAAGACCTTAATCATGGCAGCCCCAACATGATGCCCCAATTCAGCTACCTACAGATATTCCTTAAGTTTTGAAATTCAAAACTTTGCGTGTCTTATCACAATAAACACCTTACCACAGACTTTACTAAGACGTTCTAATATCACAATGTGCAGAGTTATAAACAATTTCTTCTAGGCAACCGCAAATTGCAAAAGAAAGAAAGGCAATGTCGCTACACATAATAATTCATTTTCAACATCAGACAGTACAATACGTACACTGATATTTCGATACATATATACTCCTCCTTAGTGGTATTGATAATAATTACTGAGGATCGTGTCTTCCCCGTAGAATCATTCATTGTGATTCAATAATTAGGGGAATTTCCTTTTTATCTCGAAATTTACGGTTGACTACAGCCTGCCTGATGTTAAGCACCACTTTAAGATGTAGCTCGCTTGCCTAGAAGAAACCTATTTATTTCCTTGTGTAAATACATCACGTTGAATACCCAGAAAGAAACACAGTCATGTAAACTTATAACACCCTCTTTTTATAACCAATCCGGAAAGAAAGCACATAACAAAACTTATTAATCTTGTAAGATAATAGTTTTAATTCATCAACGCGAGAAGAATGCGGTTGCATCACAAGATGGCGGTTACAAAATTCTTTGTCCATTGTGTTGTGTGAAATGATGAATGGAAGTGTAAAATTATGTATTTCGCATTAATTTCGGTTATTTCCGACCTATTCAAAACATGGTAACAATGGTACGTGGAAGAGAGGTGATTAATTTATTAAGAGCAACTTTGTTGTGTGTTTTTTGTTTGTATTTCACATCTTATATTTACTTTACAATATAATTAAAAATGCTGGCCTTTTTCTGGCTCAACGTATCAGCATTGCCATCCAGCGTGGTAATGCGGCCAGTATGCTGGGCACACTGCCCTCTGGTAGTGGCCTGGAGCACTTAGATTATCTTTAGGCTTTTCTAAAGATTTTCTAAGTGCCCCTTTTTTATGTTGTAGTTGGAAGTAGTATGTTTAGTTTTCTTCCCTTGTTTTTATGTTTTATTATTGTAAATAAAGTTTTATCCTCTTAAAAATCTTATTTGAGTTTTTTAGCAGTTATTTTTGAAGCTAAGAGGTTAAACCTAGAATTAACCACTTTCATTCGAATTATCCTGCGCTTGAACTGTGAATTCTTTTTTTTATCGAAATTACTTGTAGCTGTAAGAATAAAACCAAAATTCAATTGTTATTTCTTAAATTTTCCTGTGAAAATAAAATCTCTATTAATTTCATTTCGTTTTTGTTAGCAATTACCATCTAGTCATACTACTAAAACTCATCGATTTATCAGACAAATGTTTTTTAACCAAAACGATCAAAATGTTGATTATGTTTCCTAAATTACCATCAGTAACACTACAGAGCACCGCTATCACTCTGCTAAAAAGCAAGATAATAACCATATCGATTGATTTACAACTTCACTGTTTTACAGAATGAGTTATGGCCTATATTATACACCACTATCTACTTTATATGGACAGTAATATTGTTTATATACCCGTATACGGACGTCTAGTACATAATGTATTTATTTATTGCTTCCATCACGAACAGTTGATGTGGTTTTTAGTAGTTGCATAATTTGTTTGTTTTAGTTAGGTTTAGTTAGTTCCAAGCCTGCTTGTATTATGAATTTTAAACATATTTCGACATTACATTTTGTCGTTAAATGTTTAAGAACCGTGCTAGTGGTCCTAAAGTGGCATTCCTTTTTGGGCGCTTCCGTGGGTCGGATGAAACGTTAAATGTAGGTCCCGGCTGTTTGTCTAGTAGGTACGGCAGTCGTCAAGCCATGTCAGAGGCCCTTAGGGCGGCTTGATAAACTCTCGTCACCAGAGTTGGCCACTACCATTCGATAATAAGAAGAAGAAGTGGACCTAGATGCATTTCCTCCACGAAAAAAACAAAAGGTTTTTGTTATGTAATTTTACTAATAACTAGGTATTAAATGCAATCTCTTCAATGATAATTTAGCCCCACTTAAATATTAGTTATTTATCTCTTTGATTGTATGTGCATAAAGAAAGTAATCTCCATATTTAGCCAACAACAAACTCAACCACAAAAAATTGGAAATATTTCGCAGGCAAAAACATTTACCCTTTTCTTTGGTAAACAAGCATTGTTTTGGCTTTATTTTTTCCGGCCTCCACTACGACAAATATGCAACTCATGCCACAAAAAAGATAAGATAATCAAGTGCAATTCGTAATCTTCCATCGATAAGAATGTGCGTAGCAAGCATACCGATACTTTAGGTTACGTAAAGTGTATCTTCTAATCTAATATATCTTCGTCTGAAATAAGAACAACATACATTAAAGTTACATAAGTGTACATGCTATAAGTATGTTCTATTGAGTATGGGTATTTATTTGGGCCTAGTGGTAAGGTAGGTGATTAGTTTGTAATACATTTTCTAAATAGATAGATTTATACTACAGTTTGAGGTTCCCGTAGCTCAGTTAGCGCAGGTACATATTTGCATGCGATTGTCAATTTTAAGCAACTGTCGATGTAGTCAATCTTTGGATGGGTGTCAACAAAGTGACCATTGAGTTAAAAAAATATCCACACTACAATTGGAAAACTGAAGGAAGTAAAACAAGCTGTGTTTCCTGCGAACTAAAATCCAGGGGTCTTCAAATCTAAGAGTTATGAGGTATCTTCTAGGTAAGCGTGTTACACCCTAGGCTGCAGCAATGCTTAACATCAGGCAGGCTGAAGTTAAACGTAAACCTATACCACGTAAAAAAAAAACTTGGTTCGAATGCCTATTCATCAGATTGATTAATGTATTGTACCTAACTAACATGTTAAACTATTTAAAAAATCAAGAACTCCTGTCTAAGACTCGTATTTGGGGGCACGGCAGTGCTCCCGCCAAGTCGAGCGCGAAGCAAACACTGCCGTACCATCCTTTACTGAAACCATTTCGCCGCATTTTCAGTCCCCTATTTCAGAACCTCTGGATGGGACTAGATCGCTGAAATTCTTGGCCGTTGACTTGTACCCACTAAAGTATAAAGAATGTTCAACGGCCAGTCATATAACACTAACTATAATAATAAAGAAATCGTAGTAACGAACCTTATACTTGGCACGACCTTGTCTACATTTCATTACTTTTTACAGATAAACAAGCAGCTCCATCGAGACGAGAGAGTTTTTTACACAATGTTTTTGGTGGGATCAAATTTAATTGATTGATACAAATGCAAAATGAATTTAACAAACCAATTAAACTCCATAAACCCCTAGTTAATTATTCATATTCACTGTCTAATTCAGTACAGGTATATCATCATCATCGGATAATGGCCGCGTTGCATTCATCAAGTCATCACCTATCATCAGCGGAGGTAGACCATATCTCTTGCATGTTTCTTAGTAAAGCTGTGTGTACATCTATATTCATTCATTAATCAATTTTAAGATAAGTTTATTTAATTTATTCAATAATAAACAATATATACACATTATATACACTAATAAAACTAAATAAGAGTATTTACATTTACCACAGAATACTCTCTTTGAGTCGTATTTCCTCATGACTGAGGGTCGTGACTCCCCACAGAATTAATTCGTTAGGGGATTTTTCTTGGGCAGATACATCGTGGTCCAGGTCCTTCCACGGAAGACACTTGTCCCGGATGTTGTGGTCCTCAAACATGTCGGTTTCCTCACGATGTTTACAGTCACCGTTAAACGAGTGCAAATCCACACATAACTTGAAAATACAAGCCATTGGTGTAGGGCCGGATTCGAAACAGATATGCACATACTCTTATTTTAAGTAAATAACAGAAGATTATCCGTTTTTAATCTTCGTCAAAACTGTCTATGTAAGACACAACCAGAACACTGTTTTATAATAATTTATGCAACTATTTAATCATTGATCACTTTTAAAAAGTAAGACAACTTGATCCATGCTCACTATACACTCTTTGCATTAAAATGTTTGTTTGTTACGTTAAATCATTTGCGTTAAACAAGCCAATTTATCACAATTTTCCTAATCAAGTGCAATTCGTAATCTTCTATCGATAAGAATGTGCGTAGCATACCGATACTTTAGGTTACGTAAAGTGTATCTTCTAATCTAATATATCTTCGTCTGAAATAAGAACAACATACATTAAAGTTACATAAGTGTACATGCTCTAAGTATGTTCTATTGAGTATGGGTATTTATTTGGGCCTAGTGGTAAGGTAGGTGATTAGTTTGTAATATATTTTCTAAATAGATAGATTTATACTACAGTTTGAGGTTCCCGTAGCTCAGTTAGCGAAGGTACATATTTGCATGCGATTGTCAATTTTAAGCAACTGTCGATGTAGTCAATCTTTGGATGAGTGTCCACAAAGTGACCATTGAGTTAAAAAAAAAACCACACTACAATTGGAAAACTGAAGGAAGTAAAACAAGCTGTGTTTCCTGCGAACTAAAATCCAGGGGTCTTCAAATCTAGAGTTATGAGGTATCTTCTAGGTAAGCGTGTAACACCCTAGGCTGCAGCAATGCTTAACATCAGGCAGGCTGAAGTTAAACGTAAACCTATTCCACGTAAAAAAAAAACTTGGTTCGAATGCCTATTCATCAGATTGGTTAATGTATCGTACCTAACTAACATGTTAAACTATTTAAAAAATCAAGAACTCCTGTCTAAGACTCGTATTTGGGGGCACGGCAGTGCCCCCGCCAAGTCGAGCGCGAAGCAAACACTGCCGTACCATCCTTTACTGGAACCATTTCGCCGCATTTTCAGTCCCCTATTTCAGAACCTCTGGATGGGACTAGATCGCTGAAATTCTTGGCCGTTGACTTGTACCCACTAAAGTATAAAGAATGTTCAACGGCCAGTCATATAAAATTAACTATAATAATAAAGAAATCGTAGTAACGAACCTTATACTTGGCACGACCTTGTCTAGATTTCATTACTTTTTACAGATAAACAAGCAGCTCCATCGAGACGAGAGAGTTTTTTACACAATGTTTTTGGTGGGATCAAATTTAATTGATTGATACAAATGCAAAATGAATTTAACAAACCAATTAAACTCCATAAACCCCTAGTTAATTATTCATATTCACTATTTAATTCAGTACCGGTATATCATCATCATCGGATAATGGCCGCGTTGCATTCATCAAGTCATCACCTATCATCAGCAGAGGTAGACCATATCTCTTGCATGTTTCTTAGTAAAGCTGTGTGTACATCTATATTCATTCATTAATCAATTTTAAGATAAGTTTATCTAATTTATTCAATAATAAACAATATATACACATTATAAACACTAATAAAACTAAATAAGAGTTACCACAGAATAACATTTACCACAGAATACTCTCTTTGAGTCGTATTTCCTCATGACTGAGGGTCGTGACTCCCCCACAGAATTAATTCGTTAGGGGATTTTTCTTGGGCAGATACATCGTGGTGGGCGCCCAGGTCCTTCCACGGAAGACACTTGTCCCGGATGTTGTGGTCCTCAAACATGTCGGTTTCCTCACGATGTTTACAGTCACCGTTAAACCAGTGCAAATCCACACATAACTTGAAAATACAAGCCATTGGTGTAGGGCCGGATTCGAAACAGATATGTACATACTCTTATTTTAAGTAAATAACAGAAGCTTATCCGTTTTTAATCTTCGTTAAACTGTCTATGAAAGACACAACCAGAACACTGTTTTATAATAATTCCTGCAACTATTTAATCATTGATCACTTTTAAAAAGTAAGACAACTTGATCCATGCTCACTATACATTCTTTGCATTAAAATGTATGTTTGTTACGTTAAATCATTTGCGTTAAACAAGCCAATTTATCACAATTTTCCTGATCTAATTTTAATCTGATTGAACTGTAATGCAGTATAAAAATTAACCTACAATATGTTCGCAGCCTTACGTTTACATAATGCTTATGACAATAGCGCTGCAGATAGATAGATGGTTACAGAGTAGCATTTAGGTTGGAACTCCATCTACGATTGTAGGCCGCTGACCCACGCCTGTCTGTCTGTCTGTCGTTTAGGAGACAGGTAATGTGTTGTTTTTACCTTTTAAGTAAGTTTGCATAAGAGTAGCAAAAATAGCGCTAAGGGTACTGACATGGTCGAATAACTCTGGTGTCGAGAGTTTTCAAACTGACTTATGAACCATCTGCATTTTTTTTAATGACGAATTTTGTCTTAACCATAATTCGTCTGATAGTAAGCGATTATGGTCTAAAATGGGCCAAGTTTTGGGTAAGCATGGCCCATCGTAGACCATTATAATGATCGTTTACAAAGACTTGTAAGGACTGGTTTACTCTCGTTTTAGATAGCTAAATTGTAGGTCGCAGAGAATTATGGCAGGAATACTATGATTTACAATCTTAAGACCAAGTGAGCTTGTTACATAGCTATTCTGCTGACGCAGTTTATCTAATTCTTCATTAGAAGCTCACTTACACACAAATGCTGACATGATATATTCTTTCGCAATCACCAAAGTTAAATAACGTTTGATACGATCAATTTTTGTTACAAATTTTACATCTCTACAGAGTATTTCACGAATCGGAATAATTCTCAGTCAGAAACGAAACGCAAATCAAATAAAACAACAAAATTACTTGTAAAAATAAAGTATTGTATAGTTTATTAAATATTAGGTTTCAGTAAAATAATTTCGTTCAATAAAATAAACTCCATTCTCGAGCGCGTGGCTTCAACCAATAAGAATTAACAAATGTGTGCAATTAAATGTAATGGCATTCATAGACTCATATATAATGGAGCTATTTGAACAATTATATGTTCTGATGTGGATTAGCGCCATATTGTTACTAAAATTGCGAAAGTTTGTTAACTCGAATTTTAATTAAGATTCTGTATAACATTGTAAATAATTGAGATAGCGAAAAATACATAAAAAATATTTTCTTTTCTTTAAATAGGATTTTTTTAGGTGTTTTTTTATGTATTTCTTTTGTTTGAAGTATATTACTGTATACTTATTGGAATATATAATGATATACAGACTTTGAACATACGGTAGAGAAATTCAACACGAAATGTATAACTTATTGGAGAGTAAAACCACAAAATACAGCTAGTTATAATTTTAATACTCTTCTTTATAACTCTTATTGATTTGTAATAAAAACTATTTTCGCAGTAAAGTTAGTAAAACAATTAATGTTTTTGTTTATGAGACTTACTAATTTCAAGTTACAGTCGACTAACATTTTCAACAACTTTCTATACGTTTGATTTAACACAATGATTAATGGTTTAGCCAGGCATTGATAATGCAGTACTTCCTATTATGTTATCAACAAAAAGTTATAAGTACTGCTTAAATAAACAATAAAAATACTATACTAGCTGGTGCGCGCGACTTCGTCCGCGTGGAATAGTTATTACCATAAAAACGGTTCTAGTGAGTTAACCTTAAAAGATAGACATACGAGTATACTGTTGCAGACATTTTGTTAGATATTATACCGAACCGTTTTCGCAGCGCATGCAACGGAAGCCCTCAAAGATAAATAATTTTCCCCGTTTTTTCCACATTTTCTATTGTTTCTTCGCTCCTATTAGTTGCAGCGTGATGTTATATAGCCTAAAGCCTTCCTCGATAAATGGTCTATTCAACACAAAAAGATTTTTTCAATTCGCACCAGAAGTTCCTGGGATTAGCGCGTTCAAACAAACAAACGAACAAACTCTTCAGCTTTATAATATATCAACATAAACATACTATATTAATTACTATATTAAAATAATATTTTATGCAATTGTTGGTATCATCAGACGAGTGAAAATCAAAACATGCCAGTTTCAAACGCACTCAAAGTTTAGATTTTCAAAACCAGGCAAAAAATTAACACAATAACTTAACGATGAATTTGTAGAATAATCGCTATCTCATCGAAATTAAAACTTCTTATATTTATTTATAAAAAAACAGCATAGTATCTAACATTTTACAAAAATATATAAAAATAAACTCACTCGCTCCGCAAAGCTCAAAGCACCACCGCACCAAAACCAAAATCACTCACAGAAAAAGAAAACAAAAACGTCAACTGTCACTTTTTATTTTTTAATCGCGTTTGGTATTACGCCGGTGCATTGAGCCACGAGCATTCGATCGCGCGGTCGGATTGGACTGATCGCTTCACTTGCATCTTCTAGGCTCTTTCCTAGGTTTGGAGAGGGATTTGTAAGAGTTGGGTTTGATGGTGTATTGTATACATATGTATCTAATCTACTTTGTTATATGTATGGATGTACAGTGACTGAGATAGATAGGTTGGTTTAGGGCCTGGTAAATGGGTTTACCTTTATAGGCCTACTAGTGAACGCCCGCGGCTTCGCTCGCATTATTTCATGATAAAAAGTCGTCTATGACACTGCTAAGACCTACCTACGAGTATATACCATTTAAATAAGCCGTTGTTGCGTGATAAGCGTTTAAATAAACAGACACACAGATAAACAGACAAAAAACTAGTAGGTAATTGTTGGAACGTGTTCTGTTATCTATTCGAAGTATCTCCAAACATTTTTTTAATGTTTTAATGTTCAGATTTTTGACCCTCCTCAGCTTTTTTTACATGTACCTACATGAAAATACGGTATATCGTTACATTATTTTATTTATTATTATCAACGCGTTCACTTTAAATATTGTTATCGTATCTGAGATCCAAAGCAATAGCGCCCGTAGTTAAAATGACTTAGATATTCTTTTTGATTACCAAAGTTTAGCAGCTATCAACGTTACTTGTTCTTATATCTAGTGGTATTTTACTAAAAGAAGCAAATCTGGGATCTTCTGCAGTTAGGGTGACAAAATTAAATTGTAGGCTCAAGGCTATAATGTTAAATAATTAACAATAAGGTCTCCATTTGAGACAAATTTTAAAATATTTGAAATTAAAAAATATAAAATATATGTCGGAGCGAGGGGATTATGAGTACCATCGTCAGACATCATAGGGGCGTATAGCTAGGGTGATCGAGCAAAGAGACAACCAGAATATACAGGAGTACTGGTTTTATTACACTTTTTCAGGCACCCAGAATATTGTACTAGACAAACAAATGCAATGACAGTCAATAGGTGGTTTCCATAGCAACTGACTGCCGTCTCTGCGCCTCTCCATCGGCTAGACGAAGTTAGCCGAGTTCAGACGAATGCTGCCACATGGTGAGACTCGTGCCGGGCTCCGTTTCACTCCTGTATTCAAAACGGTCTCCGACATATATATATAATATATATATAATATTTTTTAATATTATGTTTAAGACTTGTAAATACCTAATAAATAATTGGTACACATATATAATAACTATTCATTCATTTTATTATAAATACTCGTACATGTATTTATCCTTGTATATAATCTATTACTGTATATACCTATATCACTGTTTCAATCAATTAATATTCATAGTTCTTGTTAAACCATATCAAACGCCTATAAGGCAAATTAAAAACCCGATACCCAATTTCGCCACTCTCATACGAAGTTTGCCATACAAAAGACATCAACGCATTCACTTTTCTCATCACAAGACGCTGCGATAAATCAATGGTTTACGATGGAAGTTAGATCCGCCATATTAGATAATATATACATTTACAAGTAGGTGGTCTGGTTTTTAGTAGGTTATTAATTGCACATCCATGTCTATATAATATTTATTTAATAAAAACTTACAAAACAAATTTTACTAATTTAAAATAAAAACTTAAGTAACTAATACCTAACTTATAAACTAAAACTTTTAATAAACTTAAAACACCTATAAAAAAAGTATATCTGTAGGCAACGTTATATGTCATGTCTATATTATATGCTCATTTCCAATTTTCTTTTTGTGTGTGAAAATTACCAGACAGTAAGGTGACGATCAGAAAATGTTTGTCTAGTACGGCAGTCGTTAAGCCATGTCAGATGACCTTAGAGCAGTTTAAAAACTCTCGACACTGGCCACTCTCATTCGATAAGAAGAAGATCAGAAAATGTATCAAAAAGATGACGACGTTGCTTTTTTACTTTAGGAACAAGAAGTTGCTACTTGGTACAGCTTTATAAAATACTGATAGTTGTGCGATGGGGAATGAGAATAATTACTCATTTCCCCTCGACACAACCAGTTGGTATCGTAGTTGTGCCGCGGGAACTATTTGTGCCTAAGGGATGTCAGTTGTGCTAAAGGGAATTTTAATTCCCACAGCACAACTAGTTGTGCACAGCATTTGTGCATTGTATTGTAACTTTAATTGTTTTCCCAATATCAGGATAACTTTGTTGCTAATAATTACAGCGATATAATATTGCTACTACGTTACAATTAGGTCTTTCACCGTATCTGCTAATCAAAGACGATCAAAATGACACCATTTTGAACTTCATTGATTGGTTGACTTCAACTTTTTATTACCGTTAAGACTTTACTAAAAAAAAACACGTAACGTGTAATGTCTAGTCTAATTGCTACTTCTAAAATTAATTAAAAAAACAATTTCGTGCTAACCTGACACATTACCATGTCAAGATTGTCCGGACTAAGTCTACCAAAACATCGATTATCGTGTTATCTGCATATCTTTCTTCATAAGTTTCAACAATCAATTTATTATTCAACTAGCTATGCTTCGTGGTTTTACTCGCACTAATAAGTAAATAGAATATATTTATCTTTTTCTAGAATGTTAACATAAAAATCAGAAGAGTCTGTGAAAAGCATATTTCGTTCATTTTTGGTGAAATTAATGAACATCAAGAATTAATATCCAAAACTCAGAATTCGGGAGCTTAAGACATATAAATATTATATGTATCACTAATTAAATCGTCTCATTATTTATTTCATTTAAAAAGAAGTTGGCTTATGTCTATCAGTAGGGGTGCGTGGATCGGACTACCTTCACCTTGGGTAAGCCCAACTAATTTCATCTCTCCATATGGGGATTTGGGGTTAGTTGGGGAGGCCTGGTGCACCCCGTCCACAGGTTAGTAACTTCCACAGTCCGGTGGATCTTGCTAGCCTGTGTCCAAATGTCCGATCGAGTGGGGGCCCTCGCCTATACCTCTCCTTGGAGAGGGCTGGTGTAGGGCCCGGGGCGTTGAGCTCGCCGCACCTCGCGGTGCTGGCGGAGCTGGGTGCTCGTGCAGAGCACCCGAGGTGGTCGCTGAGAGGCGAGAGGAGTTCGGTGTACCGGCCGAGTAGCGGCGACACGGGAACCGAACTCCGTGCGCAGAGGGCGCATTGGAGGAGGGCGGCCGCTTTGGCGTGCGACTGCTTGACTCCTGGGGGCTCTGGGTGGCAGGTCGGGGAACCTGTTGTCCCGTGTTCTGACACGTCGTCTATTGAGGGTTGAGCTGAAGCTCCCCGAGGCGGGGCCCTATGCCGGGCCAGCATCACCAGGGCTGCGGATGGCCCTGGACCAACGATGCGGAGGTGGAACACCCCAGGTTTTTAGTGGGTATGCCGCCCTTATGGAGTGGGGCGGAGACTCCCACTTCCCACATAACCATCCGCCCTCCCCGGGGTTTAGGTGGTGCCCGTAATAGGTTTTCCTGGGCCAAAAAAAAAAATGTCTATCTGTAGGTTCAATATATTAACTAAACGGTTTTCACTCACGTGTAAATCGCGTAAGTTGTTTACGCGTTTCGGATGTTATGACATCCATCTTCAGAACGTATGTTCTGGGACCGCGGCAGCACGCAGACAGTCTGCGTGCTGCCGCATGCGTAAGATGCGCAAGATGGATGTCATAACATCCGAAACGCGTAAACAACTGACGCGATTTACACGTGAGTGAAAACCGTTTAGTTAATATATTGATAAAATGTCTCACGAAAGTTTTAATATTATAATATCTGTAGGTTGTAATTAGCCATTTGTTGTAACATTTTATTTCGTTACTAGTGGACGCCCACGGCCTCGCTCGCATTATTTTGAGTTAAAAAGGTTTAAAAAGAACATAACTTTTTTATTTACGAACCGATTGAAATGAAACAAACACTAAATGTTAAGTTGAAAATGCACCAACATGTTAGTGGAAACCGTAGACAAATCGGTTCAGCCGTTTTCGAGTCTATAACGAACAAACATACCGATAGACAAACATAATTTATTTTTGAAACATGATTTTTGTGTTCTATTGCATCAATCAGGCCCCTCAACAATTTTTTTTTCATTATCTTCAATGTACAGACGCCGACCGGTTACAGTTTTATTATATGTATAGATCGTTTTGACAGTCTATCTCATATAGGTATCATAGTTTATCTTATTTTATTCTCACTAACGTACAAACATCCACCTCTATTACATTATTAGATATGATATTTCCAATGCCAAATGAACACATAATGCGTGTACAGTTCAATATGTAACTAAACGCTTCCTACCTCAGTTCCTAGCGCTAAATCACTGGAGTAGAAAGTAAAGTCTGTTTATAAACGACGGTAGTAGTATCAACGATTGGTGAAGAATATATGATTTTAAAATGATAAGATATGTACTCGTACCTGAAGGAATAATGGGTTTAATTAACATAAACATATAACAATAACATATCCTTAAATTAGCTAATTCGCTTAGTGTGGGGCTAGATGGCGCTGTGTGCAATGCCCGGAATATTTATTTATTTATTAAACTAATGAGGGTCGTGAATTTTTGACAATTTTTTTTTTTTGGTTAGTTCTTTAGATATATGTAAGTACTATCTACTATAAAATTCTTTGACATTTAGCGCAATAACGTTTTCAACAGTTTTCTCCACTCCACTAATATTATTTTTAAGTCCATTATTTCGTACATTTGCTTCAAAATGTGCATTTTTTCACGCTTAACGACAATACGTAAAAACGACGTAACTTATTTTCATGATATTAAAAATAGAAATAGAATATACCCGGAATTAACACATAGATGGGCTACATTTTATTCCGGATACCGCTGGTAAACCCTTGGGGCATCGCTAGTTAACAGGTATTTCTCAAATATTCCTTCCTAAGAGCTTTATAACAGCTTTTACAATACAATACAATACAATACAATATATCTTTATTGCACACCAAAATAAATGAATTACAATAAAAGGACTTAAACTAAAAATAATGTACAAGTTTGTATAAGAGGAGGGAATGTTGAGTCTTATCACCTTGAGTGATCTCTTCCAGGCAACCTTAGCAAGAAAGCTTTTCCGTGTGAAATGCTCTCTAGACCAACACTTAGATTTATCTCACAGTAGCGACAAGACCATAAGGTCTTGTTAATTTATAAGCGACGCGATAAGCGATTTTTTTATTCTGGAGATAGGGGACAAGTGACGAACAGCGTGGTAATTGATGGTCACAAAAAAAGTTTGTATAAGAGGAGGGAATGTTGAGTCGTCGAGTGTAGTTTTTGCAGCTGTATGTATTTATGCCATGTAAAGTTTTTGTTATACATATGTTTGTTTTTCTTTATTGTTAAATAAATAATCCGGGACATTGCACACATCGCCATCTAGCCCCACACTAAGCAAACGCTTGTGTCGTGGGTAAACTAAACTAGGTAATTGATATAATTCTCGTATACTTTGCTTTTTTGTTTGTATTACGTTTTTATGTTTTTTGCGAGTGTGATAATGGTGGTCACCCTAAGCGCCACGGTACATCAAGTTTTATTCTAAGTCTATCCGTATAAACAATGAAATTAACAATCATACAACCACATTTACACGTAAACGTCTGTCATAATATTAAGTACATCGAATTGATGACGATGACGACTTTGAATTAATCGCAACCGCGCCGCTCGTCGCTCTGCCTGTGAATAAACAAGTCCTAAGTACTTTCCCTTTTAAAATATCGCGACTCGTACCTGCCAACTAGTGAACTAAACCAGATTAACTTAGAAACAACTTATCAGCGAACTTATGCATAAACATGCACCTAAGTTATTTCTAGGCAGAAACTGTTTATAATTATTTACTTAGAATGTCAAGTTTGTTTTCATAGGAATGAATTATTTCTTTTATGGTTTTTATTCTGTTTGATATAATTTCCAAAGGTAAAGGTTATTTTTTGTTTAGGATTTTTTTACATAGGTTACTATACTATACTATCTATCCTAACCTATCCATTATGACACTACTAATTTAATATCCAATTACTAAAATAAAAAATACATACTAATTATAAAGTTTTACATTTGCTTTATTATGTCTTAGTTTTTTTATACTAACTTAGTTTTTAAAATTACTTAGTAGACAATTATCTTCTACTGGATTAAGTACAAGAAAACTTTGATTGATGAATCGATTCTTAACGAAGAATCTAATCGGCATATAGTTTCTGTAATACATAGAGTCTTAGCTAGAGGCGAAAGAGAAAAACATACTAATACTAACTCACCATAAATTATTTCACTTACAGACAGACAGACAGACAGATCTAACAATTTGATACATTTCTAAGTACATACTATTTTGAATAAATGATTGATGCATTCCAAGCCGATTTCGGCTACGGCGAACGTATTTCCTACGGGTAAGTTACTGATGCGTTCTCACATGACTAATATACCCTATTTTAGTGGTGAATGTTCTAGGACAGTAAGTAGATACTATTTTAGCCAACAAATAAATCCCATAACACGAATTTTATATAGGGGAATGTTTGTTTGCTTGTTTTTATGATTTTACGTCAACCGTAAAAAGTATATGTGACTTTGCAAGTTCATAATACTTTAGCTGAGCAACAGTAAACAGAATTAAATTTTAAATTTCCCGCGGAGGCCCTATTTCGCCCCTAACAGCGTTGGTGAATAAGTGCAAATTACCAAGTAAATGATCTCTTGCCAACGACATAGCGCTCAATAAACAGGACATATATCTTTAGGAATTTTCTAACAATAATATGACTTCATAGTGAGAACATTCCGAAATACGCATGTCAATAATGCTTACTAGCTAGACAACTACACAAAGTTTTTTTTTCTAATTGACCTCAAATTACTCTTGTCTTGTTTGTTTTGCAATGTTCGTGACGACGACAGCTGTATGTTCCATTCAGCACATGCTGAGTTGGGGCGGGGTCATGACACGAAACATGTGTTTTTTTATTACACTACCAGTATGTCTAATTTTAAATTTTGCTCCTCTTTGTATACGTTTCATCCTGTCTGTTTGTTTGCCTGTTTCTTGTACGTGCGTGACGTCACAGCCAGCCCCAACGGAAGACCAGCGCTGGTTGCTTCCACACAACCAGCATTATGCTGAGTTGGGGCTGTGTTGTGGCAGATTTTATGTATGTTTGTTTATTAAGTTCTAACTCGTGTTTGTTTTTCTGATAAATCTGTCACAATAAATGTTTTCTTTCTTTCTTTCTTTTATTTTATATTTTGTATTCCATTTTAATGTATTTTTTCTTTGTATCTCAATAGATGTCTTCTATTTTTAGTCATAAAAAAGAAATCATCATTCTTATTATTAGTAAGTAATCTCTATCTAATTAAGTCTATAAACCCTAGGTAACCTAGTAGCAAGTGTCGGCTATCCGCTGGTTTCATTTCATACTTTCCCAGATCAGGTGGATTCGAATCTCCGGCCGCTAATTATAGACGCTAGGATTTAGATTTACTAGGTATCTAGGTCTGACTGAGCTGAGATATAGTGGTAGGTAGTTAGCGCCTATGGTAACACAGAAATAGTTTTAACAAAACCTTTGTATTGGAAAATGAGCAAAAATAATCATGAACGGCAGGATTCATCATGCATCACAAAAAATATACCTAGAGCTGAAAAAAAAAATAGCTGAAATAAAAAAATAATAAAAATAAATAAAATATTTAGTTTTAATAACTAAACCGTCTCATATCTTGGTTGTTTGTTTTACTCGTAAGTATAACAATTCTGTGGCACAATGTAGTGTACATATTTAATCCTAGCACTTACTTACATAAATCCAAATTTGATTATTATAACTTGGAAATAAGATAAAATAATCATAATAAAGCTTTTTAAAACTTATGATTACGTTTAAAAGTTAAAAATAAAACAAAGCCAAGTGAATGCTTTCAAGAAAGTCTCTGTACTTTATGAACATAATAAGTACTTACTACTTTTCTTTTCCATAAAAAGGTTTAAAAAGTACAAAAGCTTGATCGTAAATACTTAGCAGCTTATACACAGATTTTTAATTATAGAAAGTATCACTACGTTTGTACATTCGGTGTCAAAAAGATAAATAAGTTTATATGGGAGTGACCAACTCTGGTTTCGAGAGTTTAAAACTGCCTCAAGAGCCTCGGGGTAAGGCTTAACAACTGCCGAATCTACAAACAACCGGGACCTATAATTTTACGTGTCGTCCGACCCACGGATATTTAAATAAAAATAACGTTGATAAACGACCAATGATTACTTCGATAAAATACAAGAAATTAATAAACAGATTAAACTAAAATATAAATAAACCAACTAACTAAGCTTATGTCAAACCTGTAACAATTTAAAGTTAACTTATAAATAATAACTTATGTTTATGTACCATGGTGATTTGATAAACTCAATGGAAACAAATAAAATTGTCTTGTCATTTTTGTAATAATAAATAAAAATAATAAAATAAACTTGTCTCATCGATAGTACATTCTCGCGCGAAATTGCCATAAACAATTAGTTGTTACGAAGCTGCGAAGATAACTGCGGATTACACTTCCTTCTCGACTGGTTTCGTTAATGTATCAGATACAGGTCGATTTCATTATCAGATTCTTATTTAAGGCATTATAAGTAGTTCACTTTTGTAGGCTAGATTACATTCTATTCATCATCATATTGTTTTTTTTTTTCAAAATTATTTTCATGTTTCATTTACTGTTTTTTTTTCGATATGTGAAACTGAATATCCAATTTAACCTTAGGGTTATCAATATTATTGTACTGCAATCGTTAAGGTACATATGTTAGGGGCCCAAAAGCAGTTTGAAAATTCTCGACACCAGATTTGGACCCTCTCAAACAAAGAGAACACGAAACAGTCTTCTTCTTTTTATACTTGAGTATTTTTAATATTCCCGATACGTACCAGATACTATGAACCCTGCAAACACATGTAAGTTACCTTTAAAGGATTTAAAACTGGCATATATAAGAATAGTTTACAGAACTATGCTGGTGGCTCCATGATTAACATAAATCCTCGGATATAAAAAATATCAGCCTGTATAATTTAGTAGTTTTTTCGCCTGATTTCGATACACAGGACGTGATAATTACCTGATTATGTTCCTAGGCTGTACTAGAGTTATTATAATTGTTATTTGAACATCATCCGGGCATACAGGTGTATTGTGAAAGAGATCACCTTTACGGAAATGAATTTTGTATTATTTAATTTATTAAGAGTATGAGCTAGAACGTCTTTTTATAACAAATTGTGACAAGTAATCGTTTCGTGCATTTCTCCGTACTTAGATTAAGTAACACCATTTATCGAGTTACCCAATAAAAATCCCAACAAAAAATAGGAACTATTCTCAAGCACCCATAAGCCATTTAATATAGGTATGTGTAATTGTACCCTTGGATGCAATTGAGTTTAGTTTAGCTGTAGCCTATTTTTTTTAACACGGCATACGTTTTACAGTAGTTTTTTTTTAATTTAGTTTAGGTAAGTATATTTCTAGTTATGTAAACTTCCACAAATAAATAAAAAAATATATATAATAGGCTTACGTTTGAGTACAGCCTGCCTTATTTCAAAGTAAAGTAAAGTATTAAATTTTATTTCATTTAGACACTTGCTCATGCTGCAGTGAAAACAAACTTGAAGTTTTTTTCAAAAGTCGAGTTTAGTCTTCGTTACTAAAACGGTAGTAAATTCCTAACAATACAATAAAATTTGTCCTGAGATTTGACATTTAACTTTCCTGGACTAGTTTAGTCTACTAACCCTGTACCCAACCATTATTACAATCCATCCGGGTATATATTCCCACGATACCACGGACGAACCAATCACATATTTGACAGGCGTCGGAAGAAGGCGCCTCGACACAACTTGTTTGTTATGTCAATTAATAGGAGAGTAGATATATTTAAGTATGTACCTACTAATATCTATCTATCTTTACATATAATAAAGCTATAGAGGGTTAAAAATCTGAACATAGAAGATATTAAAAAAAATGATTGGCCTTAAACCCATAACAGAACACGTTACAGCAGTTTTTAGAGTTGTTGTCTGTTTATCTGTATGTCTGTTTATTTAAACGCCTAAAACGCACCACAAAATAAAGCGAGCGAAGCCGCGGGTGTCAACTAGTATTAAATAGTTTGAGCATTTATGGAGAAAAATGTTAAAAGATACATGTAAACTATGCTAGTAATAACTTAGGTATGTCTTAACATCGGGATACCTTATGTACATTAATTGTACATGATAAATGTACTTAGTTATCAGTACTGTAATTTGACTATAAGTCATTATATATTAGATATGTGATATTATGTGAAAGAGCGAGTGTGGCTCAGCGGTTCCAGTGTCTATTTTTCAATCTATCCAGTTGTATCAACCCTGGTTAGAATCCGGCCCTATACCTACCAATGACTTGTATTTTCAAGTTATGTGAGGATTTTCACTCGTTTAGCGGTGAAGGAAAACATCGTGAGGAAACAGACATGTTTGAGGACTACAATATCCGAGGACATGTGTCTTCCGTGGAAGGACCTGGGCACCGACCACGATGTATCTGCCCAAGAGAACTCCCCTAACGAATTCGTTCTGTGGGGGAGTCATGACCCTCCGTCATGAAGAAATATGACTCAAAAGATTATGTGATACTAAATAAATGAATGAATACTGAGTTTCATTAGTCATCCTTAGTTTTTAGGGAATCCGTCAACTGTAGCGTCGAGAGTTCTAGTTCTAAAACAAGCCTATATGTAAATAAATAAATACCTACCAAAATAAATAAAAGTTTATTTGACTATTTACAATTTAAGAAACTTAACATTAGGTTTAATTGACTATAATTATGACAAATAATTGTACGTTTGTGACATATCGATACCTTAATTGGCAAACCAGCCAACTCCACTTAATACCAAAAATATTTTTATGTGTGATTTGTATCGTAACGGTCACTAAGCGTGAAGTTTTAAGTCTCTCCTGAAAAATTTACTCAAATGGAGTTAGCTGGTTTGCCAATTAAGGTATCGATATATGGCTTGATTACTGCTGTAGATATAAACGAGACTTAAAATTTAACTTATTAATTGTGTACCTACATGCCAAAAATGGAATGTTATATACCTATGTAGGTAATTTAAATTATATTCTTTGTAAACTCTGGAATCTAAGTTTTTTTTTACATGGGATAGTTTGGTTTACGTTTGACTAGCCTGCCTGATGTTAAGCATTGCTGCAGCCTAGGGTGTAACACGTTTACCTAGAATATACCTATTAAATCTAGATTTGAAAACCCCTGGATTGTAGTTCGCAGGGAACACAGCTTCAGGTAAAGTGTTCCAAAGCTTTAAAAGTAAAATGATAATAACTTCTATTGAGTACTAAAATAGTTGGTTACTTAATTAAGTTGTTGTGGTTATGTACTTTTAATAATTTCTTTCTCACAATAGATTTTTTAATTAAAACTTTCGCCCGAAGGTGGCAACAAATTGATTACATGGGAGACCTTTAGTTCTCTTGATGATTGAAGTCGTACTTTAAGTTTTTAATTATTTTAGAGTAGGTAATTGGAAAATACCTTTACTTACTCTTTAGAAAAATAGCGGTGGAATATAAAATATGTATTCTCTCTCTCTTGAGTCGTATATCCTCATAGCTGAGGGTCGTGACTCCCCTACAGAATTAATTCGTTAGAGGAGTTCTCTTATAAGTACAGATACATTATGGTGGGCGCCCAGGTCCTTCCACATGTCCTTACATAAAGCTACATTAAAGTTTTAGCAAAAAAAAATATCCGAATCTTTTGCAACTTTGTTGAATCGCACATGACGTCACACGTAAAATAAATTTATTGTTACTGCCTAATGTAATGTTAAAAAGATTTATTACACCAGAGTTTACTAATGATTTACTATGATCAAGATAATATTAATGAATGTAGGCAAGCATGAGTCACAACCAATAAATGAAAAAAAAAGATATTGACAGCTACCTAGCGCTATCAGCTGATTGAAATAGTTGTCAATTTCAAATCAAATGTCATACTTGCCTTACCTTAGTTTAGTTGCCTTGTGTCTTCCCTTGTGTTTACCAAAATTGGTGTGTTTGATTTTCCACCAAATAATTGCTTTCTAAAAAGAAACTCCAGTTTTTCCAGCCGTATTCGTGGCATGACCTGAGTGTAATCAAAATGGAAACCCTGAACATGGAAAAACCTGCTATTTTAGCGCCAAACATGGCTGTTAACGCAGTTCTTTTGCCGAGCCAAGATTTACCAGCAGACACACCAATCGTGGCTGGTTTCGACTGGGAAAATGGCACTGATTACAACAAAATACTCGATAGCTACTTATACTCTGGCTTCCAAGCCACCAACTTCGGCAAAGCCGTCGATGAAATCAACAACATGCTCAAAACTCGATCGGTACCTTTGACAGAAGAAAACAGTGACCCGTACGAAGAGGATCAGTTTATCAAGAAGAAAACTAACTGTACGGTGTTTCTAGGATATACATCTAATATGATATCGTCGGGGCTTCGAGACACAATACGATTTTTAGTGAAAAACAGGCTTGTGGACTGTGTAGTGACTACAGCAGGTGGAGTTGAAGAAGATTTTATCAAATGCCTCGCTCCTACATACATTGGAGACTTCCACCTGAGCGGGAAGATGTTGAGGACGCGCGGAATCAACCGCATTGGCAATCTCTTAGTACCAAATGATAATTACTGCAAGTTTGAAGAGTGGGTGACTCCATTACTAGATGAAATGTTAGACGAACAGTTACAACACGGTACCATTTGGACACCTTCAAAGATTATAGCTAGATTAGGAGAAAGAATCAACGATGAGAGCTCAGTTTGCTACTGGGCTTGGAAGAATAATATCCCGATCTTCAGCCCGGCATTAACCGATGGATCTCTCGGAGATATGATGTACTTCCACTCATACAAGCGTCCTGGCCTTATCATTGATATACTGAGTGACTTAAGAAGACTTAACACAATGGCCGTCAAAGCTAACAACACTGGCATGATTATTCTGGGAGGTGGAGTTATAAAACATCACATATGTAATGCTAATCTTATGAGGAATGGAGCAGACTTTGCAGTTTATGTGAACACAGCCAGCGAGTTTGATGGCAGTGATGCAGGGGCTCGACCAGATGAAGCAGTGTCTTGGGGCAAGATCAGACCCAATGCAAACCCCGTGAAACTGTATGCAGATGCAACATTGGTGTTCCCCTTGATTGTAGCGCAGACATTTGCCAAATACTTTTTTAGCAATAAAAAGAATGTCTAAATCTTTTTGTATTTTATTTGAAAACCGTTAGTTCATTATGAAGTTCTCTTAATAATTTATCACATTTTACATGGATTAAAGATGTTATTAGTGCATGATGTTAAAACTTGTAATGTCTTAATCAGTTGTTTATTGTTTGTGAGGCAATTAGCTTATAAACTAGATACACTTAAGGCATATTTTAGTGAGTGCAGCCTCTTATAATCGATTGATTGATTATATTCCAAAAGACTGCTATAAATAAACTGTATTTGCATTTATGAGGCCAGGGTGACATCTATAGTTTGATTTTAACACTAGTATGTAAATTACGCCATCTATTGGCGAGTAGCAAAACAACGTAAATTGGTGTGAATGAACTGTCAAATATACCGTGAAGTTAGCAACTGTCTGGATTCCTTGAAAGCGCGTATGTGTACCGGTGAATCGTAAAATACGTTTGTGTGCTATTTGTGAGATCAAGCTTTTCAAAGCTCGCCGCCGCAAGTTCATTTTGACCATCTTCTTTCGTCGTTTGCCTTGCGCCGCCGCGACCGGTCGTCCCACGCTTTGTTTAGGTACATCAAGTATTTGTACAAAACTGGACGTTTACCTTCCAAAACTATCTAAAATCACGAAAAATGGACGTGATATAAAAAGAACTTGGTCTACAAGTCAATTTAGAAGTGTTTTTGTGTGATAAATAGTGTAAAATGTGTGTATATCGGTGCGTTTTTCTGCTCCTCTTGTCCGGTAAGTTAGGGCATCCTTTCAAGTCCTGCCGCGGCTATTTTTAGGCACTATTGCCGGTCTGGGGCGGTTATTAATGTGATACGTTAGGATAATGTAATTTGCTACATGTTCGCTCGCCGACTCCTTTGATATTTGAAAATAGAATGCTAATACTATTCAAGGAGGTTTTTGTTTTGTTTTAAGTTAAGTAGGTAGGTAGGTATTTCTTTTGATTCTGGCTTCAGAAAATACTATCATTAATTGCAAATGCCTAGGCTTCTTATTTCCTTGTAAAAATAATTTGAAAAACACCTTTTTTTCTTATCCTGTACCTAATAATAAACACTTACTTAGTTCTTAAAAGTAAATAAGGTAGGACCAATAAAGATACCTGCTTCTTTCCATTCTTTTTCTCTCTTATTAAGTTTCTTATTTAATATAGGTACTTAACTGGATATAACATCAATAACATTGTTTTAAGTATTTGATGTTTAATGTACTTACTTCCTCTGTATTAATTTATTCAACAAAACATGAATACTTGACACTGTTTGATGAATGTTATGATTAAGTAGGTAGGTATACAATTTAGATAAGTTGGCTTGTTATGACTTGAACTAAGTTAAGTTTTTTTTCCTATTATGATTAAATTGTCTAGAACAATCCAAGAGATTAATGTGTTTGAGTAAATAGTTATCAATTTTGGCACTTACCTACATAAGTATGCAATTAATGCTTAATCTACAAATATAGTTCATTCAAAGAAAACTAAAATGAAATAGTTGGCCACTCTCATTTGATAAGAAGATGAAGAATAGGTACTTAAGTTATATAATCATTTCATTTTCATTCAATACCTAACTTAGTATAATATATTACTTATTAATATTTGTAAGTTTGTAAGAAATGTCTGAAACTAGTACTCAGTTACATTTCTTACAAACTTACACATATTAATAAGTAAGTATATTATACTAAGTTAGGTATTATTACTTAATATAAGTATTTAAGTAAGTACTCATAATAATACTTAAGAAATAGGTAAGTAAGTAGCTGATAGTGGTAAAACAAATATTTGATTAGTAAGCTAACTATATATATTATTAACTAACAAAAAAAGCTATAATTTTCCCTTCAACCCACAAAGGAAATCAACCAATCAGCGTAAGGGTCTTCTGTATAATTAAAAACCATTTAATATATTATTTGAATGAACTTAAATATTATAATTAGGTTGCATCCCATGGGGTTTCTACCTGATAGGAGGTTGGGCAAAAACAGACCCCTGATTGGTTATTATTAATTTGTTTGAAACTGTTTTTAGAAATGTTGCAATTTGTTGATATTTGGATATTGAGATGATAAATTGTGTTAAGTAATTTTCACATGATATTGAATGTAAGATCATAAAAGATTCTACAGGTTTTAGTTAATTTAGGCTTGATTACTGGCTGGAGGCTTGACTTTATGTCATTTGCCTAAACTGACTAAGTATTTAAGTAAGTATTATGAACTTATTTTTCTATATATTTTTAACTGACTTCACAAAAAAGGAGCAGGTTCTGAATTCGTTTTAATGGTTTTTTATGCAGTTTTATACTGTTTTACTTTGTGTTAGTACATATTTATTTCCTTATATTTCTGACCACAATTTAGTTTTCTGGCAATATTAGAATAACAAAATACCTACCTACCAGTCTGTGAATTCAACCAGTGAGTCACCAAATTAAAAGTGCTTCGCCAGACATGGACAAAGAATAACACAATAAACAGATGTGCAATGATGATTATCTTAAATTAGGTAATTTTGAGGGCACAGAATTATAAAAACATTAAGTAAACGCTTATGAGAGTGGTCAACTCTGGTGTTTTTCAATCCGGCATAACTGCCTCTGATACGATAACCATAGCATCTGACCCATAGAAGCGCCCAGGGTCCTCCATTCAATTACTGACTGAGACAAAAGAGCATTACTTTGGTTATCAGTTAAGAATAAGTTAATTGATTGATCCACAGGCGCTTCATGATTGATGCCTAATATAAGTACAAATAATGAACACTTCTATACATCGGATGACTTATCAAATTGTAAGTTTTGGATGTTTATCATACGCATGAACTCCTTCCATCCATTCGAGGAAAATTAGTTAACTACTAGTTAATTACCACAGATTAATCAAAGTAACAATGTACAGATTCCAAATCGAATTACTTGCAAGATGCGTCTGCAAAACAGAAGCGACGGATAAGCAAGCCAGAAATCAACGCTAACAAACCTAGGGTACGGAATAGAGATAAGAAAGAATAGTAGATTGAGATAGAGGGTTCTGCACTATCTGTATTATGTCAATTGTGAGTAATTTTTGGACTGATTACAATTTCTTTTTGCTTAATAACGACGTACTTACTTAACTGAAAAAATAAACTATAGTCAGCCTAAAATCAGTGTTCAATTTAATTTATAAATGACGTAGCTATGCTAACAAAAACACTAACCGCAATCGAACTAAACCTTCCTCTTTTATGCACATTGGTTAAAAAGATCAAATCAGTCAAACAATTCTCACTTAGCCCTGCACTGAACCCAAATCATCCCTCGCAGGCAGGGGCTGCAGCTTTACACTCATACAATACACAGTATAACTGGGAGACGCCTACTTAATTACGAACCTAATAAAGTCGCAGAAAAAAAAACATATATTTTGTTTTAACCGACAAAAAACGTAGGAGGTTCTCAATTCGTCGGTTTTTTTATTTATTCGGATAGACTGAGGGCAGTACCACCGCAGTTTTGGTGGTGGTGGAACTCACCTTAAAACAAACAAATTTGTTCGTGATCTGAAGCCGGCGAGAAACATTTTCAGCGGAACATCATACAAGCAACAAGCACGTTTCATCGTGGACCATTAGAGTCAAGAGCAACCCATTTCTTGAAATTGAGAAGTAGTCCTAACTGACCTATCACTTCTATTTATTGTACACATACATAATATCTATCTATCTCTTTATCTCTACATATAATAAAGCTACAGAAGGTCAAAAATCTGTAATTAGAAGATATTGTTTTTTTTTAAATATAAGTACATACTTGTATTGACTCGTATTTAAATCGATAGCAGAACATATTTCAGCAGTTTTTAGATTTTTTGTGTATTTATCTGTTTATACCTTTCACGCAAAAACGGCTGAACGGATCATCATTATTTTTGGTATGTAGGTAGTATAAGATCTTAGGAGCGTCATAGGCTACTTTTTGTTCCGAAATAATGCAAGCGAATCCGCGGGCATCCACCTGTTACTACTATTAAATGTATATTTTGTATGTCGAATTATTTTACTATTATTAGGTGTCTATTGGGGTATTGTGTTGGGCAACTATAAACCCGACATATTTACGACTTCGCCCCCGCTCGTGCCACCCCTACTTTTATGGCCCAAGTTGTAAGCGACAGCTAAATTGGACAATTATAGTTTTTTTTATTTGGACAATTATTTTTTATTGACGCGGTTGTGGTTTTGGTTGATAGATCGCATTGTTTTTTTTTATTTTAGAGCTATTTGCTCGATTCTGACTGTTTGTATAAAATTTTATATTGTGTATGTATATGTATATATATTGTATATGAACTAAAAAATAAGTTGTTTGACAAAAACTGTATAATTATAACAACAAAACCTGTTTTAATCGCCGGGTTATCGTTTTTATATTGATATCATTCAATACAACCATAAGTACCTACCTACTAATTTAAAGCGGACTAAAGCAAAAATCATCTTTATCAATCTATTACATGGACATATTATGGGTGTTACACATGTAGGTACTGGCTAAAACAGTTAAAATGTACCTACTAAATGATTTAAACCAAAACACGCTATGATTTTTAATTTAAATAGGTAACTTATACACTTCACAGTCAAATTATATTTCTAGACTCTCGAGTAAACTACCTACTATTCAATTTTCCCTAAAAATAAAAGTAAATAGAGGAAAGATAGCAAGCATCATTACGAAACCACCGACCGTATTTCCAACGGGAAATTGAACTAATAAGTGTTCAAACTTCACGGAACCTTGAAGTAGACTCATCGCTTGTCATTTAACCCTCGCTAGAAAAAATGTAGACACAGTTTTGGGAAAATCAACTCTGTTACTAAAGAAATAAGGTTGATATTTCCGCGTATTAAACACAGAAGAAAAAAATATCTAGAAATGATTTGCAAAAAACGACTCAGTTGTAAGAAAGCTAGAGTTGAAATTTCCTCGTATCAAATTCCCTGTTTGAAAAACTGCATTCGAAGTTGCGCAAAATTCAACTTTCTATTTAAAAGTTTAGAGTAGTTTTTCGCGTGTGTTTTGGATACGATTTAAAATCCGACTTTATCTTTTTTCCGTGTTGCCATGTTTTTTGAATATTTTTAACATTTTTATTTCGACGGCGTGTCAGTCGATGCGGAATGGATAACAATGTGATTGCGAAAATAGGTAGATGCTGCTCGGATTTTTGGAACGCCATGGCTTTTTTACTTTTGACCGACTAAAAACAAAAAAAGCTTAATATAATACGTAACTATGCAAATTGAATAAATTATTATTTTGGAAATACAAATTGGGTTGAATAAATTATTTTTTTGTTTCTCATCCCATAACTAAGTTGTCTATTGTGTGACTATTAGATAATAATGTAAGTACTTACCTGATTATCATACACCATTTTTAATACACTTATTCATGTCTTTGGATTTTGTGGTCCCAAACGTGTCGGTTTCTTCACGATATTTTGCTTCTCAAGCCTTAAGCGAGTGCAAATCCACACATAACTTGAAAATACAAGTCATTTGTGTAGGGCCGGATTCGAACCAGGGTGCGTCTTGAAGAAAACAGATACTGAAACCGCTGAGCCGCAAGAACTGCTGTCAGCCCTCCGCAAATCTGTAGTGTTTTGGTTAGTCAGAGTAGTTATTTAAGGTCGGTCACACACTTCAACCTGGGTTTAATATGTAACGCAATTAATTCGCTGCGGTGTCGCTGCGGCGCGCTAACGAATCGCACTTGACCGGGGGCAAGTGTTACAATATGGTGTTGTAGGGGACAGTATAAATAAATAAATATTTCAGGACATATCACACAGCGCCATCTAGCCCAATACTACGCTTACGCTTGTATCATGGGTAAGTACTAGATAACGGATATACTTAATACATATACTTTTACTTTTCTTTTGTAAATACATACTTATTATACATAGAACGACCAGACACAACACAATTACAATTTTTTTTATATTCATTAATTATTTGTGTTATGCGGGAATCGAACCCGCACCCCAAGATAAGAAGACATAGCCACTACCAACTTAGCTGACAGAGCAGTCATATACAATACAAAATGAATTATTCACTCAAAGTACATATTACATGACCAGACACAACACAATTACAATTTTTTTTATATTCATTAATTATTTGTGTTATGCGGGAATCGAACCCGCACCCCAAGATAAGAAGACATAGCCACTACCAACTTAGCTGACAGAGCAGTCATATACAATACAAAATGAATTATTCACTCAAAGTACATATTACATAAAACCTTAAACTAATAAATATAGATACAGTATGTAAAGTCACTTGTTATTGCTAATCATGGAAAGAAGAGACTAAGCTAAGTATAGCTTAGTCGATAAAAGTGTTAAGTTTCTTTAACTGTTACGATTGTTGTATGTAGTTACATTCAAGATGTCTACCTATCTATATAATATCGATTCCTACTTCACTTTCCTATGTTGCTAGTAGGTAAAACAAATTTCGGAAAGTTCACACACGGAATCGAAACAACAATTGAAGAACTACATGAAACGTCTATTCTATGATTGGTGACTTCAAATTTTTTTTCCAATTTCAAAATATCTTTATTATTATTACGGGGTAACTTATAGTAGATAACATAGCCAGTGTATATAATTGTCCTAGCAGTTATACAGTAACAAATTAAAATCGTTTTTCAACAATAATGTTATATAAAACTTTCAGCATATTAATTAGAAATCATTAAACACATAACTTATTAACGTAACAAATCTTGTGATCTTTGTGTTTGCTTTGACACCAGCAATACACTTTTAACCGAATTGTATGATTGGTGACTGTCACTGGTTGAATTATGTTACATTTGGCGTCCTCATTGGTGTTTCGTTTCCGAGTAAAAAGTTTTAGAATTTTTTAAACACCCTGATTAATTAGACCTCTGCAAGCTGTGTTTTCATTTGTTAGAATAATCTCTTATGCTGTTTTCTTGTTGCAGGTCTTCTCCATCTATCTGAATCGGAAGGTAAGAAAATAAAAATTGATAATGTACATAAGTAATCTATTTATAAAAAACTCTTGACTGACTCACTGGCTGACTGACTGATATAGTGATCTATCAACGCTCAGCCCGAACCACTGGACGGATTGGGCATCCGCTAAAAAGGATTTTTGGAAATGCCACTTTTAAAGGGGTGAAATAAGATATGCAAGTTTTACTTCTTAATGCGAGCGAAGCCACGAGCACCCACTAGTATATAAGCTAGCTGAAGAGTCTGACTGAACATTGAAGATATAAAAAAGTGTTTGGAGACACTTTGAATTAATAGCAGAACACGTTCCAAAAATTTCTAGAATTTTTGTCTGTTTTTATGTGCGTCTTTGTTTATCTGTTTATTTAAACGCTCATAACGCAAAAACGGCTTAACGGATCATCATCATTTTTGGTATGTAGGTATTATGAGGTCTTGGGGGTGTCATAGGCTACTTTTTATCCTGAAATAATGCGAGCCAAGCCGCGGGCGTCCACTAGTAAGAGAACATAAATAAATAAATCAAATCAAATATTTTTAACTTATAACAATAACACGTATCAAACTTTTAACTCCTGTTATATCTACAATCAAAAATAAATATCATAATAATATTACACGTTTACTCCAGTTTATTGTAAAACATATTTCATAACATACAACCTACCCTTCAAAATGCAACCTTCAAAGTTCAAAGCTGTGACCGTCTCCGACCCTGTCGTGACTTACAGACAGAATTATTGTAGTTAGCACTTGTTATAAAGCTTTCTAAGCTTTTTGCTTTAATTAATAAGTTATTTGTCTAATAAGATTATCTTTATATTAAGTATATTTATTTAAGTATAAGTATATATTAGGGGCACTTAGAAAATCTTTAGAAAAGCCTAAAGATAATCTAAGTGCTCCAGCCCACTACCAGAGGGCAGCGTGCCCAGCATACTGGCCGCATTACCACGCTGGATGGCAATGCTGATACGTTGAGCCAGAAAAAGGCCAGCATTTTGGTCATGCGTCGCGTCAACCAAGCGCTCCGAGAGGTTTTGGAAAATAGTATGGGCTCCCGGACCCCACGGCCCCAAAGTCTCGACTCCAAAAGGCTCAAATATGTAACCTCGGCCGAGGTTAGCATATTTGCGTCTCTTGTGATGCTCGGCAATAATAGCCGCCGCTCCAGCCCGACACCGTGTCAAAGACAGATGAGACGGCGCCAATGTGTCGACGCAAGTTGCGTCCCACACAAGGGGCCGACCCAACTTGTAGTTAGAAGTAGAGTGTTTAGTTTTTCTTTCCTTGTTTTTATATTTTATTATTGTAAATAAAGTTGTTCTCTTAGTATATATTATATCTTTATATTAAGTATAAGTATATATTATACAGAGCTTAGTGGATGTAGAGTTACGGGTAGTTAATAAACACCAAATATTTTAAACTTTACGACTTTTGAAAATAGCAAAAAGATCTCATCTTGTTTTATGCAGACAATGCTGTGATAAAACGATATTAGTGAATAGCTCAAATTATAGGTTTATCGTTGGAAACATAAACTGCTTGACCGAAAGAGATACCTCTTCGCGATAATGCCGCAACTAACACTTTGACACAGCTAAACTATAAGAACTCATATCTAGATAAGATCATCGTCATTATCAGTCCTTGCCGACCCATTGCTGGGTATAGGCCTCCTTCCGTAGGTGCCATATGTGTTGGTCATGATCTAGTCTAGAGAGGCCCTTTGATAGATCGTGTGTCAAAGATCTATCTGGCTGGAGGTCTAGAAAATATATCATTCTAGTTTTATTGGACTGCTCTGTTAGCTTAGTTGGTAGTGGCTCTGCCTTCTAATTTAGAGGTTGCGGGTTCGATTCCCGGGGGACACAAGTAATTATGCATTTAAAAAAATATAATTACTTGTGTTGAGTCTGGTCGTTTGTATGTAGGTATAATAAGTACGAGTATGTATTTACAAAAGAGAAGTACATATATATAAGTATTATATCCGTTATCTAGTACCCACGACAAAAGCGTTTGCTTAGTGTGGGGCTAGATGGCGCAGTGTGCAATGTCCCGGAGTATTTAAAAAAAAAATCATTGTTTTATTCACGAATTCACCATAGCTATGTTGCCGGCGTGTCGTGACATTGTTTGGGCATATAGGCCTTTGTCAGTATTCTAACATTGGCTGTGACTCGTTAAAAATTCGATATTTGTCCGAGCTCGCTCGTTTGGTTGTAGGATATTTTTAGGCTGTCGTTTTAGAGAACAATACAAAGTTTTCAAAAATGACTGAATCATATTTTTGCGTTTCAAAGTACATAAATACACATGCGTAGCAAGTACATAAGTGTAGTATTTTAATATTAAATCTTTCGTGCGGCGCGCAGTCTGCGTGCTGCCGCGGTCCCAGAACATACGTTCTGAAGATGGATGTCATAACATCCGAAACGCGTAAACAACTTACGCGAATTACACGTGAGTGAAAACCGTTTAAAAAATGTCATTTTTTTTATTAAAAAAAACACCATAATCGAACATCCTTCCACTTCATCATATCAGTATTTTTGCACAAAGTATAAAAAGTAAGCATTTCAAGTACAAAAGTACTCAAATTACTCAGGGATCGGAAAGATAAAGAAGATGGTTTAAAGATAGCCCGTTTCGTTTTGGGAGGCCAGAGTTCTTTCTTAATTTAATTAAAACAGATTTGCAAGTGAAATGTAATCAATTCAACGTCATAACGTTGGATAAACCAGTGGCTTGCGTGGTCGAGTGATGAGACTCTTGGTTCGATACCTTGATTTTCAAGTTATGTAGGTATAAGTTTGCACTTGTTTAGCGGTGAAGTAAAACATCAATCAATCAATCAATATAGCTTTATTGTACACCAGAAAACAAACATACTAAACAATTTACAGTAAAATTACTTAACCTAGGTAAATTGGGCGGCCTAATCGCGTAGAGCGATCTCTTCCAGGCAACCTTAGTAAAGATCGCT
Source organism: Macaria liturata (assembly GCA_964023185.1). Taxonomy (NCBI): domain Eukaryota; kingdom Metazoa; phylum Arthropoda; class Insecta; order Lepidoptera; family Geometridae; genus Macaria; species Macaria liturata. The sequence goes on along the minus strand of OZ026807.1, from coordinate 15,128,357 downwards.
AGGAAACAAACATGTAAAAGTTGGTAGCGTACAAACAACATAACAGATACCTTAACAAACAAACATACCAAACACTAAATTATTGCTAGGAAAGCACAAAAAAAACTAACAATGTAAGCAAAGGGAAAATAAATACATTGTCTCATACAAAACACATACAAAACATTGTCTCATTACATCGTGATTATGAAGGGCCTGAAAATCCGAGGCCATTCGTCATCTGTGAAAGAAACTAGCCTACCAGATTTTTGCCAAGACAGTATGTCGAAAAATTCCAGCGTAGTTTGGAATTACTTTTGGAATACTATCTGCTTAGTGAAGTATTTTATTTTATATGAAAATCACCTTTTTGTACTATTTTATAGAAATAAACACAACATTAATATTATATCATCTAAAATACGCTACACTAGAGAATACAGCGGTGCTCAACATTTAACTTATTTTCTAAGGTTTTTTACAGTAACCACTAATGTACTAGTGTTGCTCAGAGCTACAATTTATGTAAATTTTTACTGTATACCTAGTGATGTATCAGTGTTGCCATATTTGCGTATAAATGAGTCGCCTCCATCGCGCCGTGTTGCAGTCTCAATGCGCGCTGGAGGAGTCATCAAGTGCCAGTGTCTATTTTCAATCTAGGGATGGGACATGCCACATCTATTTATCGATGTCGATATCGATAACTTATGTGAGAATAAGTTAGTTTCCAGTTGTCCATCGACAACTCATGTTGTCATGGTTTACTTTAAAGTTTTAAACAAACCCTCATCACAACAAGGTATCTAGAGACATGGGTGGTTTGGCAAATTTACCTGCTCTAATTTGGTAAATTGTGATGTAAAATATGTGCGTCACAAGAAATTACAGTTCGAGAAACTTCGAAAAGAATGATTTGTAAATTTTCTTACCTTTTCACTTTTTGTTCTTCGGCAGGACAAAATGACGTTTGACATCGTTTTGGTTTCCAAAAACCACTTTTTTAAACTATAAAAAGTGTTTTTTTTTTTTTTTTACTATCGATAGATTTTACCTTAATTTTTCACATCCCTAAGTCATCGCAGTCATCGACTAGTGTAGTAGCACGCTCCGTCGCCTCGTCATGAATACACGAGCGTCCTTTTGTCCGTCCCCTTCTTATTGTGCGAGATAAACAAAGACGGCGATAGTCGAGTGCGTATAGACTTTTACAGGGTTGTTTGGGATCTTGAACGCTGGGATTTTGGTTGCTCAGTTTTTAGCAAAAAAAAAATAGTTACCTTTGCAAAAAAAGATAAGAATTATGCTTTTTGGTTGCTCAATTTGTAGACACATTTCTAAGCTAAAAATATGTGACAAAAAAGACAGAAAAAAATAGCTTAAGTTTCTGGAAACTGGTTTCTGGCGCGTCTTCATATCACAGCTAAAAGATAGAAGAAATAATTTCTTCTGTCTTTTAGCTATGATATGAATGATGAAATATTTACTGTGGAAACTGTCAAACTATTTGCCGAATTGTGTTTATCAGTCTTCAAGCCAAAACTCGGTTTCTTGTAGGCAAGTGCGCTATTACGATCTAGCGCAAAAACGTAACATTTTTGGATCAAAATAGTTTTCAATCACTTCTTTTAATAATTTACCTACAACTTATGATTAATAAAAAAATTGCATCTTTACACAATGTTTTTTACGCTCTTCACTTATTGTCAGTTTTAAAGTAATGCACATCTGGCAGTGGGCTGGAGCACTTAAACTATCTTTAGGCCTTTATATATATTTTCTAATTTTCCTCCCTTTTTATGTTGTAGTTAAAAGTAATATGTTTAGTTTTCCTTCCCTTGTTTTTATATACTATTATTGTAAATAAAGATATTAAGTACATAATAAAATATAAAAACAAGGGAAGAAAAACTTAACATACTACTTCTAACTACATACCACAAAAAAGGGGCACTTAGAAAATCTTTAGAAAAGCCTAAAGATAATCTAAGTGCTCCAGCCCACTACCAGAGGGCAGCGTGCCCAGCATGCTGGCCGCATTACCACGCTGAATGGCAATTAAATAAGTTCATGTACACCCGTTTCCAAGTTCCCCTGTACAGGCTTGCTATCTAGGCTTTAATGATCGCGATATTGAGATGTGTTCACTCACGGAGGGCTTTACAGATCGATCTATGAGGGTAGTGTCAGTATTTTTATACTTTTAGTTTTTTATTTGTAAACTTTAGGAAATTGTTTTGTAAATTAGATGTCCTGCCACTAGGTCATATTAGCGCATATGATTGTGCAAATTCGTATCCTTATAGCAAAGTCTAAACTTTGGTATTTTTAGTAGGATACGAACTTATTCAACTGCAGCAGTTCTTGGATGGGTGACCAGTTCTATCTATATAATATATATAAAACTCAAAGGTGACTGACTGATTGGCTGACTGGCTGAATGATATAGTGATCTATCAACGCACAGCCCAAACAACTGGACGGATTGGGCTGAAATTTGGAATTAAGGTACATGTTTTATGACGTCCTCTGTTAGGCATCCGCTAAGGATTTTTGGAAATGCTGCTTTTAAAGGGGTGAAATAGGGGATGCAAGTTTTACTTCTTAATGCGAGCGAAGCCGCGAGCACCCACTAGTCGAACCCACTAGTCGCATAATATGCTAGATTATAGGTACCGACCAAATTATGATCAGAGTTTAACTATCAGTAGTCATAACATGTCTAAGGCTTTTGGGACGGTTTTAAAACTCTCGATAATTACCTTTGTTTACATAACCGTAGTTTATGAATAAATACAAAAACTACATTTTATTGCCTAGGTAAGTTCGTATGAGTGTCGCAAACTTTAGTATCGATAGTTTTCAAAACGCCCTAAGGGCCTCTGACATGATTTTTGAACTGCAGTAGGTACTAATACCGACGGCCACAACAACTTATGTAATATTTTACGTTTAAAAAGAAATATTTCCAAAAAAATAAAACATCAACTTCCTTGTAGTTTTTATACAAAAAAAATTGTAAAGCCACAGCACAAAAAGCAGTACTTATTCTGAATACCTAAAGCGCTCTCAGACCGTTCACAGAATACATGTAAGTAAAGTGCGCTACGTTGAAAAGCTTCAGAAATATAGCCAAGTGGAATGAAAATATTAGCAAAGGTCCTAAGTACGTAGGAATGAATGAATGAGTGAATGGAATGAAACTTTGGAAAAAATATATAGTGTTTTTTCGCTGCTACTGCTCCTTTACCGACTTCAAACATCAAACTTGATGGTTTTTTGGGTGTGTGTTTAAGTTTGTTGATTGAAGTCGGTTAAGGAGCAGTCGCAGCAGAAAAAAACCAAAAAATTTTTCAGAGTTTCATTTACAATCTTAATGGATTACCGCAAAGTAGGTAATGCCTGATTCAATCTGATCTTATGAGTGAATGAATGAATGAATGGAGATTTGCTTTACTGTCATGTAAGGTTGTTAGAGAAAATCTAACTATATCGAGTTGTGAACCTACTGAGAATATAAATGTCTGTGCTGTCTGTGGAAGAGATCACTTAATGTGATAAGGCCTAAGTGGCTACACCTAGTCCTAACCGGCTAACTAACTAGGTGTAGCCGCACTTCGGGTATTAGCCGTAACATATATACTTATAATTATGAATTTCAGCGCTGTTTTTCTATGTAAAAAATAGATTATTATACTACTTAAATGTTATCTATTTTTATCAAATTCCAACATTGCATAGGAAATTATCAGGTCAAATTATAAACTGTTTCCGTCCCGTTTTTCTCTGCCAGATAAAAATTTAAAAGATACGGACTAAACGTATTTATTCCGTCTTTTTGTAGTCAGTTAAAAACTAGCTTGCTGATTTCGTTTGATGACTCAAATAAAATAAAAACAATCCTTTCGCGCCATCCTTTCGTCTATTGTTTCCCGCTAAAACCTTAGTGTGGCCAGTTTTTTTTCGCATTGACGTACCATTGTGTTGCCAGTCGCGAAATTCCCGAGTGGAATAAAGAATAATTGATAAGATGCAACCTTTTTACTCGTTTTTGGATTTCGACGGATAGTTAGGTTTAGATTTTTAGTTTGTAGAATTTTTGTATGGGAATGTTTGCGTTCAGTCTGGGTTATTGTTTTTAGAGTTTTGTTAGAGCATTGCCTTTTTTTATTCCATGGCCAGATGGTGTGTAGACACATGGGAATAAAATTCTAAATTCTAACGTTCTATGTTTGAATGTTTGTTTGCATTTGAAGTATTAGTAAGTTGAGGCGAGGGGCGACTTTGATGTCAAAAATTTGCAAACAGTTTAAGGATCTCTGGATTAGTTTATAATTATAGTCTAAAGTAGATACCTACTCTTAGATTGTATTAGATATTTTAAGGTATGGAGACTTTGGGAATTTGTAAAACAAAATGGATTAGAATTTCGAAACTGCTCAGAACATTTTAAAAAATTAGTTACATTTTGATTTTATCATTGCTCGGTTTGATCTATCTTCTTTTTATGCTTATCGAATGTGAATGGCCAAATCTGGTGTCGAGAGTTTATCAAGCCGCCCTAAGGGCCTCTGACACGGTGTTGTTCTATTAATTTTGTTAATTACAATAAATGTTAAATAACATTTTATTTAGGGTACAATACAATCAAATAGAATAACTTTAAAACGAATAATAAGCAAGCAACACCACGGTTTGCAACTAGTCAAAGTCGACACGTACGCATTTCTTAACTCGTAACCCAGTTTCCAATAACTCAATATACAAAGTTAAGCTTAAAAATAAAAGAAAAAGCGACGAAACCCAAAGTCTTATTAGACTTCGCAAAATGACTTCACGCGGAACACATCCGAACTAATAAATTTTGTATATAAATCCTTAACGTCAAAGGCAAATGTGCTGCCACCAGTTCCTGGGAAAATATAAGAAACACCATCATTTTCCTCATAACGGGATACGAGTTGTAGGGTGGCCATTATTTCGTAAGATAATGGGACATTTTGGCCATATATGTTAAGTATTATGTATGATGAGTCTATAAATATAAAAGTTGGTCAATAACTGTCTGCAATGTTTTTGTTATTTATTTTTTATTTGATACATGTATGTACCTAATGGGATATGTTTTCCGTGGGTCGGATGACACGTTAAATTGTAGGTCCCAGCTGTTTGTCTAGTACGGCAGTCGTTAAGCCATGGCCCTTAGGGCGGCTTGATATACTCTCGACACCAGAGTTGGCCACTCTCAATCAATAAGAAGAAGGGATATGTTTTGTGCTTGTATATAGCATGAAGTTTGTCAAATATATAGTCCTTGATTAAACATAAGCTCGTACAATCGCTTGAACTATACCAAGGTCTTTTCAAAAAGTTTTTTTTTACGTGGGGTAGGTTTACGTTTGACTACAGCCTGCCTGATGTTAAGCATTGCTGCAGCCTAGGTATTTAGGTTATTTCTAGGTATTTATTAGTTATTTGGAAAGGAACTAAAATATAGTTTTTTGTCTCAATTTATTAAAATTAGCGACACCAAACACTTTTTTTTACTTCACTTATTCTTGTTATCTTATCTAAAAGAAATCGCCAAAGGCCCAGTGTTCATCAAGTATTTTTTAAGTTTCTTTAATACATGTGATTTTTGTAAAAGACATATTTATTGATTAACTTTTTAATGGTAACCCTATACATTCTCGTGTCTCGGAGGGTAGTTGAATTGTATTCCGATCACGCGCTCGACCTAAATACGTCGCGCAGACTCCCTGCGTCTCTCAGACACCTTGGATAAAAAAAAAACACATTTTACTGCAAGATAGGCTCACGTTTGACCTCAGCCTACCTGATGTTAAGGAAAATTGTCTAAGATAAAATATAAGGCACGATTAATTAGAAAATATCCACAATGATTGTAAACTAAAGGCGTATGAATCTAGTTTTTCTCCGTAAATTTTCACTTGGCAGAAGTGGGAAATAAAGTAAGTAACAATTTTATTAAAGCATAATCAATCATACATGAAATAATTATTTTGGAATAGGAATAGTGTTTTTGATTGCAAAATAAAACATTTTCTGACACTTTGTCTTTCCAATAAATATTGGTTATCACGTCGGGGTTACAGTAGTATAAAGCAATTGCTAACACTCTGTTTGAATTGAAATTATCCGATTATGACTTTTTTTTACCAAATCTATTACTATAATACAATTATGATATAACTTACATTAACTTGTAAGACACATACATAAATAATTCAAAGCAGAAATAATAGAAACAAACAGACGATCGTCAGAACGCGTGACGTCACCGCGATCAAAACCGCATTATGCACGACCCGGACTGAATTATCATAATGTATGGAACATACTCGTACTACATGCATACGTACTGGAGTCTCACAGACTAGGTGTGTGCTATCTAGGGTTAAGACTGGTAATGTCACACTAATAATATTATGAATACGAAAGTATGTGTGAGCGTGTTTGTTTCTTCTATACGCTCAAATGGCTGGAACGATTGGGATGAGATTTAGTATGGAGACAGGTTAGACTCTGGATTAACACATAAGTTAGTTTTTAACCCGTAATTACATTAGATCTGCATAATTTTTAATAGAGAAGTAACGTAGGGTCCCAGATTTCTGCCTAAGACAACTACAGAAAAACTGCATTATTGATTCTTATCTAACCTCGACTGCTAACGAACTTGCTGAAAAGACTGGTCTGATTATGAAAAAAAAACTATGGGAAATCATAACAATCATAATTGATCAAGCTTCTCTAGTAATCTCAAAAAAAGCACGTGATAAAAGATTCAGCCCATCGGTAATATGCACAGTACGCTTTGTCGATAAAGTGGCAATTTAGGCACAGATGTTTGGAATTATCCTTCCTCTCTTTCTTTTCTAATATTGAATCCCGTGAACCAATCGTATTGCTTCGTTTAGCAGTTTCTTAACGTTTTCTCAGAATGTAACTACATACTATTAAGGCTCACTTGCATAACAGTTCTTTAACGAATTTTGTGACAAAGCCTTACTTAGCCTCTCTTGAGTCGTTTTTCCTCATGACTGAGGGTCGTGACTCCCCCGCAGAATTGTCCTCAAACATGTCGGTTTCCTCACGATGTTTTCCTTCACCGTTAAGCAAGCGCAAATCCACACATAACTTGAAAATAAAAGTCATTGGTGTAAGGCCGGATTCGAACCAGGGTACGTCTGGATGAAAAGCAGACACTGGAACCGCTGAGCCACACTGGCTTATACATACTTAACCTACATATAATAATATGTGTTAATCCAGAGCTAATCTACCTGAATACTGAATTTAATCCAAAACTGTTCAGTTATTTGAGAGTGAGGAAGGAACAAACATACACATATTTATTTATTTATTCCTAATAGACACAAAAACAACTTACAAACTAAAACTTTTAATAAAATAGAAACTTGATCTTATAGGATATGTGAAACAATAATTGTAAATTTATAAGTCTAACTATTGTGTACAACTTTCTTTACAATATAATGTTATACTCTTAAAGTTTATAGAGAACGTCACATATATTATATGTATATGTGTATATGTAGGTACATATGCCCAAACTATCGTCTTTTACAAGTAAGATTATATGCAACCTATATATTATCTTGTTAGCGACATAGCAAGTTTATTATGTGAGTCCCACTGCACATTATGATAATCCCACAAGTGTGATGGGAAAATAAACCAGCGTGTATGTAATTATTATGAAGAAAATTGGACTACCACATCACACATATATTATTATGGCAGTTTGTGAGTGCGTTTGTTGTAAAGCTATTTTTTACAGAAATTACTGTAATTTGTCAGCTTTTCGTCTTACCTAGAACGGAAAGAGAAAGCTAACCACTCAAAAGCTAGATCATAATATAAAGCTAGGATAAGTTCGTAAATAATTTGTCATTTTGTAATTGGTACGTGGTACTTATGTAAATAAATAAATAAATAAATAAATATTCCGGGACATTGCACACAGCGCCATCTAGCCCCACACTAAGCAAACGCTTGTGTCGTGGGTATTAGATAACGGATATAATACTTACATTCTTTTCTTTTGTAAATACATACTTATTATATACATACCGATCTGACTCAACACAAGTATTTTTTTTGTTTTAAATTCATAAATACTTGTGTCACGCGGGAATCGAACCCGCAACCTAGATTAGAAGGCAGAGCCACTACCAACTAAGCTAACAGGCAGTCAAATAAATATGTTTTATGTCTCTTGGTCTCATATGGTGCCGTTACTCTGACAATTATATTTTCTACTACACTGTATTCCTATAATATCAAACGGTTCAACCTAAGTTAATACAATAACATTGTGCTTTAACTTACAAAGCACTCACCCATCGACCCTCGCGATATCCAACCAAATTACATTTTGAAAATTTGTAACTCCCGATGTGATTTTGTCGCGACTTTTCACACCTAGCTTCATTGAGCTAAATGGAGTTAAGTTTTCGAGCTGAGTAAGGTTTTTTGGTTTGATTAAAATGAAGTGCTCGTGAGTCAGGTGATTGAAGTAAATTGTAGGTCCTGGGTGTTCATCCTAGTACGGCGGTCGTTAAGCTATGTCAGAAGCCCTTAGGGCGGCTTGATAAACTCTCGACACCAGAGTTAAACACTCTCAATTTGATTGAGGAATTCATACGTGGTTATTAAAGTTCATCTGTTATGATTTTAAGTACGGTTCATTTTTGTAAAAAAAAAAGAAAGAAATTCTATTTCGGTGCTTTCGTGGGTGGCTACTTAAACTATGATATAATCTTGTCTAGTTAATTGTCAGAATACGACAGCCTAGGCCCTGTAGACTGTTTGAAAACTTGACACCAGATTTGGATATGAACTTTTTTATTTACTTATTAGTGGACGCCTGCGGCTTCGCTCGTATTATTTCAGGATAAAAAGTAGCCTATGACACTCTTAAGACCTCATAGTACCATATAGTTCAGCCATTATTAGTTGAATAAACAGATAAACAGACAACATTTCTAGAATTTGTTGGAACGTGTTATGCTATAAATTCGAAGTATCTCCATACATTTTTTTTTTAATTTTCAATGTTCAGAGTTTCGATCTTCTTCAGCTTTTTTATATGTATAGATATAGATAGACTATATAAAAACACTTACAGTATGTCTAACAATAAGCTAAACAAATGTATCAATACAAATAAATCCTTTGAAATGTCCCGATCTTTCGACAAATCGTTTTATAATGGCGTCTGTATTTCAAAATTGCATTTTCCAACGATATCGTCGATTCAGTATACATTCGTGTTCGTACGTGCTTAAAATTCATTGAATCGTAAATGTATAGATCACATGTTTGTTCTGTTTTCCTAATTTGTCACAATGTAGATATAATAGAGAAAATTTAATGGCATGGTTTTTAGGATTAGGTACTAGTAAATACTACCTACCAGTTTCCACTGTTACGAATATTTGCATGATTAAAAAATATTACGAATCACAGATACAACACTATGCAAATAGTCACTGTATCAGTTTTAGTGGGCTTATGAACTGCAGTGGATTTTATTGAGCTGATGCTGATGATGATTTATTAGTTTTGTGATCTAATTACCTCTACTCTACGTCCTGACTTATAACTTAACAGTAACCTCGCTACTTGATTATACGAGAAAAACAAAATAAAGTATAAAGTTTTTGTCATTTGTTCCGTGAAATGTCTAATTTGTAATTTTTTTAACACGGAATAGGTTTACTTTGGACTACAGCCTGCCTGATGTTAAGCACCACTGTAGTCTAGCACGCTTGCATAGTTAGAAGAAACCTATTTACTCTCGTTTAAAGACCCCTGGGTTATAATTTTCTGGAAATAAGGCTCCAGGTAGAGAGTTCCATAACTTCGCTGTTTTTTTTGGTTTTAAAGTTGTTATTTGGTCAATGCTACACAGTTCACCGCATTTCATCAACGTTCCAATACAGAATTGAGCTAGCTTTCAATTCAAAACGTCAAAATACGGTACCAAACCAATAAAATGAATACGCTGAAATCCGCAAAGTTACCAATTGCCAATGGAAATGGTAAATTATATTGCATCTCTAATCTCAACTTGTGTCTAGCTCGATTTCAAAGGGGGTTCGCGCCATAAAATTTTACGAGCAGTTGCCATGGCAACGCCGCCATTTTGGATTTTGTAGTGTGCTTTAATGCCGACAGAGGCGCCTCTAGTTGGATTAATTTACTTTTGATATTTGATCGTGGTTGATCTCATGCAATACCATGACAGGATATGTCTGTCTTCAAAGTTGCAGTTCCTTTTTAGGTAAGCTTTAGTTACTGGTAATGATATTATTGATTTGACAATTTATTCAGAAAATGCGTTCCCTGTAGACAAAGTTATAACCAGTTGAAACAATTATCTCTATAATGGTTTTCTTTTATTTTAACAATAGACATAATGCTTTTATTTTTATTTTTACCATGGATGTGGATGTGCTATAAATTGGTTAGATTAGAACCGAAACGGATGAATGAAATGCATTTTTAAATTTTATATCAGTGTTTTTACGTAACAAAGACTTGATCATCTAATATCGGGGAGATTAATTTTTCATTTACCTACTGTTTGTAATATGTATATTAAAATTTACTAAAAATGCTTACTTACTAATTATTTTAATCACACAAGAAGACGCACAATTTACGCTTTTTACGATTCACCGTAATGAGTGGCGCGTAGCTGTCTCATAAAACGTTGAATTTAAGGGTAGGGGGTTCGAATTCCATCAACGGCAGTTTACGACTTCAAGGGTAGTTTATTATTCTAGGGGATTTATAGAGGGGGTGCTTCTAGGAGTAGAGAAGTGCAGAGTTTATAGCTTTAAAAATGTTGGTACAGTAGAAAAAACTAGGTGTTGGTGCAGAAGGAAGCTGTTTGCTAAAAATACTAGTAATAATATAATCAATATAAATACAGTAAATCTAGTAGGCTGTAGCTTTCTATTGTGGATATCTATTTTTTATCGCTCATTTCAGATTTTGATAAAACATAGTCGGTTTTTTTTTATATCTATGCACACATTGATGAAGGGAATATACTTAAACAAGTATCTAAGTACTTGTTTTAAGTCAAACATGTTTTAATCAAATACATGCTTTGCTGCAGTTGTATATCTGTTAACATTCCCTATTCTGTGGCTTGAATTAAATTTCTTCGCTTTACTAGTAATTAACTAGAAAAGTTTTTATTCGTTTCTTTATTAACCCCACAATCGGTAGAGATATGGTGTAATGAAGCCATCGTATTTTTTACGATTTTCGCTAAGATTAATTTATTAGAGTTCATTGACCTGCTGTGTGTAGAAATAGTACAAGATAGACAAGATACTGTAGAATATTCACTTCCTACTTTGTTTGAGTCGATTCCATGTTGATTCCAGTTGTCACAGTTTATAACTAGTACTATGTAATAAGCTTTTGTAGATTAAATGATCAAATCACGGTCACATGTGCTCAATATAGGTACATAATAATATTAATAAAAAGTTTATTTGACTATTTACAATTTGTGAACTTTACATTAGGTTTAATTAACTAATTTATTGATTAAACTTAAATAATTGTGAGATACAATCTACTTATCTGGTATGCGCACTAGTTACAGAACTGTATTGCGCACACCAGGTCTCTCCGCGTGGAGTCGATGACTTACTTACATTTTATTGTTAGTTTACTCTGTTACATCATTAACCTAATAATTTGAAACTAAAAAGAAAGAAACAAGCTGGTGTACCTACAAATAAAAAGGAAATTAACTATTATGTTAACAAAAAAAGAAAAAATTACAAAAACAACAGTTATTGAATTGTTTTTTTTTATACATTTGTTTTGTATGTGTGTGTGTTTGCGTGTGCGAGTGTATGCTCGCGTGTGAGTGTGTGTATATGTATGAGTGTGTGTGTGAGAGAGAGTGTGTGACATACAAACCTTCAAACAAAAAAAAACCACATCAATATCCACTGCTTAAGCTTTTAAGATCTAAACTTCTAACGGGACATAGGTACAGCGGGAGTCGACTTTGTTGTATGTATTGTAGTGATAGTAATGTGCAATTGTACATAACAGTATATACTGTAAGCAAACCTTATTAATGAATAAAGGAGTCAAACCTGATAATGTAAAACTCTTTGGTAACGATAGACTTTTAAAAAGTAAAACCAATGCCAGTTGCAAGAATGATAGTTTTAGACAAGGATTTTTTATTTCATCCCTCTCTTTGCATGGTTTTAGATTATTATTATCGTTGCCATGGAAAGAGCCGACTGAAAAAAATTGTAAGTACTGTAATATCAATGAAATGGAAAATAAGAAATATATCTGTATTTTCATGTAAATCTTTGTTTAATTATTCCGAGATTAGCGTAGAGCTTACATCACTATTTTTATTAATTGTTCTTGGTATAGAGGCAATATAGAGTAACAAGAGTTTAATTATAAAATTAATATTCACAATTCACATGACCAAGTTCATTGCCATGGTCGTCCATACTTCTAAGTAGAATAGAACCTGAGACGAACCACGTGTCGATGACATTTATATAAACAAACACATACAGCTACTGTGTATAAATGTACAGGGCTAGCACATAACACAACAACGTAAGATATCATCATCATCAGCCTAATAGGACCCACTGCAGGGTATAGGCCTCCTCCCTCTTACGTAAGATATATGAGTGTAGTTATATTTTAATACATTGTGGCCGAACGTAAAATGTGCAATATTATATTATATTATATAATATGTATATTTATTTATTTTATTAACGTAGGAATCTCTGACAAGGATAGAGTTATTGCAACTCAGAAAACAGTGAAATTTAATCAAAATTGATTTTGTAATTTTTGAGGTGTATATTTTATCTACGCATTATATCGATTGATATACAGATGTTTGTACTTGCACTAGCGTTATTTGACAGGTGTCAAACAACAAAAACAGTCAATTTTCTCAATTAATCGCCCCCATAACAGTGTTCGCAACCCCCCCCCCCATTTTTTAATGGCGGCCATTTGTTATTTAGAGAATATTTTTATCCTCCACAGTACCTAACTAAAACCTCTATTTTTTTAGGAGCTCTACAAGCATGAAAACAATATATAAGTTTTTGATATTATACGCACATATTAACTTTCCAGGAGCGGGTATGCCCGCTCCATACTATTCTATCACTGAACGGCTAAAAAAAACACATGTTTGCGTCGTTTAGGTTTACTTACTTTTTTCGAATTGTCACTGGTTTTCTTTCTATTTATTAAATGTTCGAGCTTGGTTTACCTTATTCTCAAATACCCCTGTACAGGTCATTAATCGGGTAGAGTTCGTATTTCCGAAGACAGACACCAATATTACCGACGTGACGCGAATTCCAACCGCTGTTATGATTCGGGTTGGGTTACACTGAAGACAACATAGATAGATTATTTTTCATACATGACATTCACCATATCACCTGGAAAGATAATAATAACTGGACAAGAAAAGATGGAGCATGTCATGCCAGTGACGTTATACACCTTTCTTTTGGAATCGGCTTTAAAATTATAAAAATTCTTATCGAATGACAGTGGCCAACTCTGGTGTCGAGAATTTATCAAGCTGCCACTGGCATGGCTTAACGACTGCCGTACTAGACAAACAGCCGAGACCTACAATTTTACGTAACCATTACTAATACTTTGTTTTAAGATTCAAGATATAGGATGCCACTGCAGTTTTTCTCTAATAAGCTCAACATTGTAAATCTATACATTCAACCACCACCGGTTTAACTTCTAAAAATATCGGTAAACTTACTCCACGAGCCCATATTATCATAATACTTACGCGTTTTAGTATCATAGTTATTATTAAACTTTTATTATATTTGCTTTCCGTACTACGATTACATATCCTTCGTATAAAGTCACTTTTATGACACCCTATATTAAAAGTGGAGTTGTAAAATTTTATCTGGTCGGACCAAACGTGGGTCCTACTTTGTAAGGGATATTATTAAAAAGCGTTATTTTTTTACACTGAACAGTTTGACAGTTATTTTAATGACAGCTAATCAAAGCCTACATCAATTGATGTACCCTGTAAAGTGTAGGTAATACACACACACATACACACACACGCACGCACACAGAGTACAGGGTAGAATAAGTTAGTTAAGAAATTACACTGAAAAGTATGATATAGATTCTTCATGTATAAGTTGACTAACTTTAATTAAAAAGTAAGTTAAAGATACATAACTTTCCTTCGCAGGCTTTGCTTACATTTTAATTTTCGTGAGGAAACCGATATGTATGGTGAGCACACAATCCAGAGACATGTTTTTACCGTGGAAAATTTGGGCTGAAACGAAGTTTGGGGAAGTCCTCTTTAGCTGACTAAAGAGAACTCCCCCAAATATTCAATTCGGCAGGTTGGTCACGGCCCTCAGTACTGAGGAGTAGGACTCAAGGTAGTAATAGTATACAAGGTAGTAAGTTATACGACAGAATTTATCGATTTAAAAATAAATTTCGATTATATTTTAGATTATATTAAATTTAGATTATAATATAGGTACCTATTGATTCTAGATTGGAGATTTATTGTAGTTTGTATTGTAGTTCGCAGGAAACATAGCTACTGTTATTTGACTAAATGTAATTTGACGGATTCTTTTAATTGTAATTAATTACCTGGTGTCTGTAAACCTAACAAGGTAAGAACTAGCGCGCTAAATGTAAAATGCCTATTCTATTAGCATTATTTAAAATCTATGTATTCTGTGACTATACCTAGTTTTCGAAAATAAATGCATGCATTCATTCATTCATTTATTTTACCGGTAGTATTCAAAGGTTTGGCATTCACACCATTATGTATTTTGTATTGTGTTTTTGAGACGTGGTCGGTCATTTAGTTCCATCGTAACACGTATAAACTCCAATAGTATACGAAACAGGATAGCAACAAAACCCAGACTATTTTTTAGCACAGCTGGCGTCCTGGCCACTATTACCAGCCAGACGTACTAGTCTTAATGCCTTCAAACTGGTTGGGAATTAAAATTGTGGGGAAAGATGTGCAGAATTTGTAATGGTTTTAGTTAAACCAAAATAGATGGAATATTGGTAAAAGTTGCTGTTTTTGTATTAGATAATACCTACTAGCGGCTTAATTGCATAACACCTGTGTAAACCCACAAGTTAAAAAATAGGCTATGTTCTAAGCTAATCCAGATTATAGTATTAATTTATGACAATGTTTTAATAAAATCGGTTAAAAGAAGGAACCAAGTATACCACTGAGAACTTTCACCGTACATAAACTTTAACTATTTTTATCTACACTAATGTTGTAACATTCTACTTATGTTTCCAATACTTGACTTATAATTACTACTGTTATAGCGCAGACAACAAAACACTAAATTTAAGCAATTTCACATGATGGTATAATATCCACATCGATATCGTAATAGCTCATTATAACATCGATAAAACACGACCAACCTGATTGCAGGGCCAAAATCAGGTTGGTCGCGTTTTAATCAATAAAACGCGACCAACCTGATTGGCGCGCAGCTGCGCTCTCATTGGTTAGATTTTAATGGCGGCAAATTACTGTGACAATACACGTACGCGTGAATTTAATTTAATAAATTAAAAGTTAAAATGTTACAACATTAGTGAAGATAAAGTAGTGTATGCAACTGCATATAACACGGGTATTAAAACACTCGTTACTATTATGAAACTCGCTGCGCTCGTTTCATAAACTCACACTCGTGTTTTAATACCCTTCATTATATGACAGTTGCATAAACTACTATTATTGTGTGGTATTATTAAATAGTGGGCCAATATTAAGTTATTAAGTAATCAGGTAAGTTGTCATCAAGTCATCGCGGACTTTTTTGTAGACCTTTTTAAGATATACAATACTTGGTACATTATTTAATCAATCTTGTAGTGTTCAGCCAGCGTATGCAATGTAAGAGCAGGAAAATGTGTTTATTTACGACTTCACACTAGAAATATTGAAATGATCAGTGTTTCTCTGTTATATTAAGCATGTTTTTATACATAAAACCTTCCCCTCTAATAACTCTATCTATTAAAAAAACTGCATCAAAATCTGTTTTAAGGATCTAGTCAAACATACATAAGCAAACGTGGAAAGCTATTTTGTTTTATACTATGTAGTGATGATATTTTGGCAAAAAACGGTCACCTCACTGTTCTATTTGTGCCTATCTTGAATTTAAAAAATCCAAACCATATTAATGCATTTTTTTTCTGTCTTACATCATTTGACTTATATCAAACTTCTAAGTAGGTAAAGTTAGATGCTTTGGAATGGGTAAGTGTGAATTGATGATGCAGAGATGTAAGGTCGATGATAGGTGAGTAACAGACTTACTAGGGTGGCTTGTATGTTACTGAATATTGAACAACTTTTACTAAGTTGTAGGTCTTATACGCTAAAAATAAATGATACCACTTATACCTACGATAATGAAATATTTAATAGTAAAAGATAGAAAGAAAGAAAGAATATATATCATTATTACTAAATTATTTGTGAATAAAAAAAACGCATTTCACAGATTTTTGTAACTGTTGTTGTTTTGTAGTACGGTAGTCGTTAAGCCACGTCAGAGGCCCTTAGGGCGGCTTGATAAACTCTCGACACCTGAGTGTCCACTGTCATTCGATAAGAAGAAGAAGATTATAACTAAGATAGAAAAACGCTAGCAATTCGGTTTGTATGTATGTGTTACGTTACGTTCAGAATCGGATAATATTTGACTATGATGATATATTTAATTTTCTACACACATGTACCAAATTTCCCATGTATTGTGTTAGCGGGTTTTAAAAAAATGAATGATATCGATGTTTTCTGTATCTGTTTTTTGTAGAACATTTTGTTTCGATTGCGACATCGGAACAGTTGAAGTCTTCCCCCATAAGATTGAGTTGTTGATATTGAAAATAGCTCAGTCTTTCTGAAATAATTGTCTCTGTGTGACAAGCAAATTTATTAAGACAAAACTATCCCACAAACCTTTCTATCATGGCCACAGATAAAAAGGCGGGAACACTCTCCCTTTGAAGTTGCCTACAGCAAACGCAAGTCCGTATGTTTACACTCTCTCCGGCTAAACTAAATACAGGCTCACCGACATCACTTCATTCGATTATTTATAGGTCTAGGGAGGGGATGTGGCCGGAAGCTTGGCTGTTTATGTCGGATATGGGAAACAGCGTAACATTTTGGAAATTTGCTGCCTTATCGCATCGCTTGCATGCTCAAATGTCTGAGACAGGAGGCGCTAAATGGGAAACAAATAACCAACAGTTCCTCATGATGTATTCCTGTTAGCTACTGAGCCGGAATTTTGGACTACCATATCGATAGCATACACATTTTACTAGTCAGATAAGTATGAAAAAATTCCCCTAAATGGTTAAAAAATACTAAATTACAATTGTCAAATTAATTACAATAAATGCGTATTTACTAAATTTATCTATTGGAATGTTTGGCACACCGCAATTTTTCTTACTTACGTTATCCCGATAATTTTTTTATTGAATGAAACGTGAAACAATCTGTAATATACATTTCGTATTGCATTTGATATTATTATGATATCAGATTCGTTATATTTTTAAAAATCATTCACAAATCCGGCCAAAACACGCGCGTCACATCCCTATTTCCACATTTCTCGAGTCAAAGGAAATGCTCAAGTTATTATTATTATTGCCACATCACTATATCCGGGCGGATATCATCAAAGGACAGCACTAGAATAACATGAAAGGGATATTAGACAAATATGTGTGTGTGTATGTATGTTGTCATTTGTGCTATTAACATGTTGAGATTCTTTGTTTTGGTTTGTTTTCTTGGTATGTTTATTTGAGAATTTATATAAATACTAGTGGGTGCTCGCGGCTTTGCCAAAACTTGCATCCCCTATTTCACCCCTTTAAAAGTGGCATTTCCAAAAATCCTTAGCGGATGCCTACGTCATAACATCTACCTGCATACCAAATATCAGCCCGATCCGTCCAGTAGTTTGGGCTGTGCGTTGATAGATCACTATAGTCAGTAAGTCAGACTTATATATTTAGAAGTTTATATGTTGTGACTACTAAATGCAAGTGGCTAAGGTGGGTTGTAGTGTACAGTTTAGATTTTATGAAAGTCAAGCAACTGCGCGTCCAGTGCTTGGATCGGTGACGCAAGCTTCATTATCTTAGCGCTTTCGTGGTAACAAATTTATGTTATTGGACTCTGGACGAAAATATTTAAATTCGATTTAGTCAACTCAACCAAACTGACTGAGTATTTTTTTGCCTGAGTTGACAGTAAGCCGGTTTGAAAACTAGATATAAGTTCTTTGAAGTTCGCTAATCGCCACTCTAACTTTTCTACATATGTATTTTAATTCTAATAAGGTCTCCATCTTAAGATGATGATTGATGATGATGTTTGATTTACTTTCCGGTTTTCTCATGTTTTCTGTTGCTTGTCTTGTTTTCTATTGATCTAATTTTAATAAAATTATTACTAAAATATGTGTAAAATAATATATTATTCTCTTTATTTCCAGATGTGGCGCATCATGCAGCGCATCGACTACATTCACACAAGAATACTAGAAGGCACCGGGCTACTACCAATGGTAAAAACAACATTACTAGGTATATACTGTAAAATGACAACATGATGTTCTGAATCTCATACAAAAATCACCATGCTTATAAAATGTCATAAACGTTTAAAAAAATACTTGTTAGCGCCATCTATTTTCGAGTAGCGTAACTACATATGCGCTTCGCGTTGACAATTTGAACCAAGAGATAAAATATGCCATCTATCGCTTAGTAGATGCTCTTCAAATGTGTGTTTTTTTTTTTGTCTTAATTCCCCCTGCGTTGCGGAGGTGTGTGTTCAATTGTTTGTATTTTACTGGTTGTACTAGGTATTACGGGATAAGACTGTAAAAAGTTTTATTTTATGCACTTCAATAAATATAATTTTAGATATTGACTGCCGAAATTAACTAATAAATATTATCAATTTACAAACATTAACTCAAGTATTAATGTAGTTCCTCACCTCACCAACAGATGGCGTCCTCCACTTCGAGCCGGAGCCTTACAGCAAACGGCTTGAGTTGAACAGCACGGGCAAGATACACTGCAAAGTTGCTGGCGGCGTCGCACCTAATGTTACTTGGTATTTGGTAAGTATAGTCTTTTATTATTAGTATAAAACTGTGAAAAACTGTGTGTAATTAAAGAGCTGGAGATACCAATAAATGTTACAATTCCACAAGCATCAAAACGCAATAAATGGCGACTACTATAACTATAACTACTATTATAGTCCTCAGGATCAAAAGAAGCCACGATCCTTTGCAGTGAGGGATACCTACGACTAAGAAGCAATAGAGATAAAACTGTGAGAACCATAATCAATAGAGTTTTAGAGGTAGATCAATAGATCTCTTACTGAACTGACTGTGAATGGGGTTCCTAATTTTAAGTGTATCCCGTTTTGTGGCCCATGTAAAAAAAATAAAGTGTTAAAACCACAACTTTTCAAAGTATCTTCAATAATAATTATGGTGTGTCTGTTAAAAATATTACCATTACATATTCCAGAACGACGCCGACCCATTACCCGAGGGCATGTCATCCATCAACGGTACATTAGTGGTAGTGGAAGCACACAAGCGCCATATTGGCAATTACACTTGCCGCGCCACTGACGGACAGCACAAGGTTGAGGCTCAGATCACGATAGATGTCGTTGGTAAGGCCTGCATCGCGATATTGTTTGTTGTTATTATTATTAAATGACTGGTGACATATTTATTACCTATGTGTTTTCCGCATTACAACGGTTTCAAAAGCAACTTAAAAATAAATAAATAAATATTCCGGGATTATATTATTCATTGCACACAGCGCCATCTAGCCCCAGCCCCACACTAAGCAAACGCTTGTGTCGTGGGTACTAGATGACGGATATAATACTTATATACTTTTCTTTTGTAAATACATACTTATTATACATACAAACGACCAGACTCAACACAAGTAATTATAAATTTTTAAAGTACATAAATACTTGTGTCATGCGGGAATCGAACCCGTGTGTGTATTCAGAGACCAGAGTCTAATTTATCTCCGATCTGAATAAATAGATGCCCGTGACTTTGCTAGCTTTGTGACCGTGACTTTGTCAGATTCCTATATTATAACCATACCAAAAATCACGATGATCCATCACTCCATTGTGTCATGAAAGCGGACCGAACAGAGCAAAAACAACTCACATACGTTCACTATAATAATGGCGATGATTCTTAATTTTTTTTCTCTTTCTACTTCCAGTGGCTCCCCGCATCCTATCTCCGGCCGCTGGTCAGCAGGTGCACGTCCAGCTCGGTCACGAAGCAATGTTGGACTGCATCGCGACCGGGGACCCATTACCGACCACCCACTGGGATAGGAACCTTACTGTTCTACACCAGCGTAAGTGTTTTTACTTTTCTTGCTTTTAAAAACATTCTTCTTATTATTATTATTATTATCGAATGGGAGTGGCAAACTCTGGTGTCGAGAGTTTTCAAACCGCCCTAAGGGCCTCTGACATGGCTTAACGACTGCCGTACTAGACAAACAGCTGGGACCTAGAATTTAACAACATTAAACGTAGTGCAAACATTTGAGGTCCCGGCTGTTTGTCTAGTACGGCAGTCGTAAGGCCATGTCAAAGGCCTTAAGGGTGGATTGATAAACTCTCGACACCAGAGTTGGCCACTCTCATTCGATAATAAGAAGAAGTGGAAAAATATAGGACAGAAATATAAAAATACTTTTGAAAATAATAGATAACTTCTTCTCAGTAGATTAAACACTGGTCTGAAAACAGGATTTTATGAAAGTGGTAGGTATATTAGTAGATTTATTTATTTTACTTTGTAATAAATTTTGTATCGATGCAGTAGTAAAGCTGGTGAATGATTTTATTTATAAAATGATAATTTTAACATTTTTCTTTTCATATTTTCAGAAGAAGGAGTAACCGTAGAGGGTGTAGTTAACGCATCTACGGCAAAGTGAGTACCTAACTAAAAAAAAAAAGGTTTTCAGACATATCTAAGATTTAAATAAACAAAGATTATATTAGTGACTAGGATTTTCCCATTATATAAATATGCACTTTGAAAGCATAGTAAGTTCTATAAAAAATAGGGATTTGACATATATCTAAGTTTAAATAGAAATCATAAATGACTAAGATTTCAAAAATGTAATAATTCTGGCGGGTTTGCGTCGCGATGGTCGCACCAGTATTCCTCCCACCTCTGTACTGAGCACATAATATATTATTTGATCACAAATTTAAGTGTTTTACTTTCGACATGAATCAGTTAATTTGAGGGGAATCTCATTTTGCCAAAGTGACGTTTGCCTAAATTTCATTCTCTAATTCAATAAAATCATTAATTATTATATTATTTATTCCAGATTCGTCCTCCTAATCAACGGGTCCCTCTTAATCCGCTCGGTATCGGAATGGGACGCAGCCCAGTACGGGTGCACCGCGGGCTCCGCTGCAGGACTCGCCAGGCACGAACTGGTGCTCCAAGTGCATCCAGGTGAATACGCTAGGCTTGAAATAAATAGTTACTGGGCAAAAAGACAAAATTGAAGCAAAAATCGCAAAAATAATAGGACTGGTCGAGATTCGAACCGGGAACTTTCTGATCATTAATAAATGGCATAATAATTGTTGCACCGCCAGGCTTCGGGACTAATTAACTTTCAAATTCTTCCAAAGTACATTAAATAAACGCAAAAATAACTGGCTCTACTTAATAATTTGTAGTTAGCTACTTCAGATGGTTGCAACTAAGTTAATCATATTCGACGATATGCATACAATAAACGCAAAACTCTACAAAACGTTCATATATCTAACCATTATTTACCTTTTGATTGTTATTATCTATGCATATAATAAAGCTGAAGAGGGTCAAACATCTGTACCTTATTAGAAAAAATATATTAGGGTAAACTTTACATCGAAAACAAAACATGTTTCAGTCGTTTTAGAATTTTGTCTGTGTCTCTGTTTATCTGTCTCTATTTGTCTGTTTATTTAAACGCTCATCACGCAAAAACGACTAAACGGATCATCATGATTTCTGGTATGTAGGTAGTATCAGGTCTTTAGAGTGTCATAGGCTACTCTTTATCCTGATATAATGCGAGCGAGGCGGGCCTCCACGAGTCTTAAATAAATGGATTTTGATTTGATTATTTTCCCTGATTTCAGAGGGAGAAATGCCGCCGGCAGAATCTCACGGAGTTGGTGGAAAAGCAGTAGTCATCTGTATTGGAGTGGCGGCCGCTTACATGGTACTGGTGGTAGCCCTTATGGTGTATTGCCGCAGGAGGAGGTTGCAGCGGCGGCAGGATGGTAAGCAGACTCGCTCTTGAGTCGTATTTCCTCATGACTGAGGGTCTTGAATCCCCCGCAGAATTAACTCTTTGGGGCAGTTCTCTTGGGCAGATATATCGTGGTAGGCGCCCAGCCCAGGTCCTTCCACGGAAGACACATGTCCTCGGATATTGTGGTCCTCAAACATGTCGGTTTTCTCACGATATCTTCCTTCAACGCTAAGCGAGTGCAAATCTACATTTCACTCGAAAATATAAGTCATTGGTGCACAATTCAATTTGACGAGATATTGTAATTTGTGTAGCATATTCTATGATTATAAGTATTTCAATAGGGGATAGGTTTTGTGTTTGACTACAGCCTGCCTGATGTTAAGCATTGCTGCAGCCTAGGATGTAACACGCTTACCTAGAAGATACCTATTAACGACCCCTGGATTGTAGTATTGATTTATGTTCACATTTTTTACACATATAATCACACAGGTTACCTATGGTCCGTTCAACTTGGTTAAATGTCCATCATCTATACTAATATTATAAAGCTGAAGAGTTTGTTTGTTTGTTTGTTTGAACGCGCTAATCTCAGGAACTACTGGTGCGAATTGAAAAATTATTTTTGTGTTGGATAGACCATTTATCGAGGAAGGCTTTAGGCTATATAAAATCACGCTGCAACTAATATGAGCGAAGAAACAATGGAAAATGTGAAAAAAACGGGAAAAATTATTCATCTTTGAGGGCTTCCGTTGCGTGTGCTGCGGAAACGGTTCAAGATATCAAAAAAATATGTATGAAAGAATTATTCCTCTTGAAATGATCTAATCTAAAAATGTCTGCAACAGTATATGTGTATCTTTTAAGGTTAACTCACTAGAACCGTTTTTATGGTAATAACTATTCCATACGGACGAAGTCGCTGGCACAGCTAGTATGAAATAAAAGTAATTCAATTGAAAATAAATTTAATACATCTCTAGCTTTTATTTTTGAACAGCAGCAAATATTTCATTCTAAAACGAAGGCACCAATCAAAGATTTTGATAAATAGCAGTGAATAAAACTTAACTAATGTACTTAAATATGTACCAAACTTAATTTTATAATTATATTGGTTTCTAAATAAACATGTTTACCTTCGAAACAACATGGCAGCCGTGATATGAAATTTTATTATGATGGCGAAATGTTTAACGGGAAGTTTCAGAACCTTCGCTAGATGGCGCTAGTATACAAGTTAGCTCACGGTTTCTTGGTACCTAATTTTGTGATTTTGTTACAATATAATGTTTAAACAATGTTATAAGATAAATCGAACGTTCTTGTACATTCTTTGGTTCCAGCTATTGGTTAAATGCCAATAGAATTTTTGAACGACCTTCTCTTTTAAGAAGGTTCATCGATGGATTAAAATTACAATAATTGATTTATAACCATGTTAAACTATAGTTAGGTTGGAGAATGCTATTTTCATGTAGCAGGGACAACTGTTATGTTTTTTTTAAACTTGACAAACAATACAGAATTCGACATAATTATTATAGTATATTTTTTTCGGCTATTTATCACAGTATGTCTAATATTTAAGCCAAGTCAGATCCACTTAGCTGGTTTAAGAGGACGCCCTGAGAATTTGGTTGTAAGGATACGTATTTTTCTCAATACGGACAAAAACAACTTAACTAAAATGTTATGGTCAAGATTCATCATATCAATGACAATATTTTGTGAATAGCATACCACCAACGGTCAACTTTTATAACACAAAATAGTTAATCAAAAAGATCTCTATAAATTCGGAGTTATCGATTTGGTCGGTGTTGGTTATGGATTAGGGCGTAATTTTTTTCCACATACGTTAATTTACTCAAGTACTTTGACTTCTGAAGTGATTGTCTATACTAATATCATAGACAAATTAAACTCAAGTTGAGTTGTAAACTTAACTCTTCAGTTTAATTTGTCTATGTCTATGCTAATATTATAAAGCTGAAGAGTTTGTTTGATTGTTTGAACGCGCTAATCTCAGGAACTACTGGTGCTAATTGAAAAAATATTTTTGTGTTGTATAGACCATTTATCGAGGAAGGCTTTAGGCTTTAAACATCACGCTGCAATTAATAAGAGCGAAGAAACAATGGAAAATGTGGAAATAACGGGGAAAATTATTCATCTTTGAGGGCTTCCGTTGCGTGTGCTGCGGAAACGGTTCAAGATATCAAAAAAATATGTATGAAAGAATTATTCGTCTTGAAATGATCTAACAAAATGTCTGCAACTGTATATGTGTATCTTTTAAGGTTAACTCACTAGAACACCTACTTATACAGAAAGAAATCTTATCTAGAGACTTATCTTCTTAAATCTATGCTAGAACCTTTTTTACGGTAATCAAATTTGGTCGAAATTAATGCATTATTACCAATCATTTGTTAGAGTTGTATCATCATGATAATATTAATCTTTATCCAAATAAATGTGTTGTTAATTATAGTTACATAATTGTAAACAAAATTAAAAAAAGAAATATGATGCTCAAAATAACTATTCCCTCGGACGAAGTCGCGGGACAGCTACAACAGCTTGAAATAAATTCGTAACTTTTTAGTGACGGAAACGGAAAAGAGGGAAAACTTGAAGTCGGTTCTGATTATTCTATTTATTATATTTTATTTCAGGTGAAAAGATGGAATTGGAAATGGTGGAAGGGAGAGAGAAGCTAGTGGGAGAGGAGGACAAAAAACCTAACGGAGTCACTGCGCCTAACGGTCGACTACTGCCACATGACAGAGATAGTGGTATGTCTGTCATTTCTATTCTACTAGCTTTTTTGTGTTATTTCAAGAATAAGAATAACATTATTTTAATGAAACATAAAAATAGACACACATTAAAAAAATATATAAGTTTCAAGTTAATATATAAGTTACAGTTTTTAAACTGTATTTGTCCTCTCAAGTTGAATAGAAAGTATAATATGCTATTGTAGTTATCGTTATTTGACATATATTTATTACCTTATCATCATATGTATAGAAGTATGTATTAGTGTATTTGTTTATTTTGCTATTTATGTATGTTTATTTTATGATATGTATTTATGTAATTTCACATACATTTAAAACACCTCGTCTACCATTATACTTGCGTCTTATCCCTGCCAGATTGGTTGCCTGGAAGAGATCGCTTTTATCGATAAGGCCGCCAGTTAAGACACTAGGCTTAAGTTTTAATATTTTTATGTAAATTTCTGTATTGTGCTGGTGTTTTTAATAAAGTGTATATCTATCTATCTATCAAGTCACAACCCGGCCCCAACTCAGCATGTGCTGGATGCGAGCACACAGCGCTAGTCTTAATTTTACATTTATAACCCTTCCTCTTGAATCACTCTATCTATTAAAAACCGGATTAAAATCCGTTGCGTAGTTTTAAAGATCTAAGCATACATGCATACAGACATAGGGACAGACGCGGAAAGCGACTTTGCTTTGTATTTTTTTATTTACATGATATAGGCTTACGCTTGACTACAACTTGCCTGATGGTAAGCAACGTTATAGTCTACGATGTAGCGCGCTTGCCTAGAAGAAACCGGGTTACTCTCGACTTGAAGACCGACAAATTATAGTTCAAGGGGAATAGAGATTCGGGCAAGGAGTTCCACAGTTGGGCTGTTCGCACGATGAAAGTCGAAGCAAAGCGCTTGGTGCGAGTCTTTGGAACCTCAACTGTATAACGGTGCCTCCTTGCCGAACCGAACCGCTTGCCGAATTATGTAATATGTATTGTGCTAATTGATTTAAGCCGCCTTTTATTTCTTTAATACCTTCCTATATAAATTTAGTTTGTTATTGTTAGTATTTATTATAAGATTAAAAGAAAATGTAATGCATTATAATCTGGAAAATATAATTGTTATAAAATATAATATACTTAATTTAGGAAATGTTAGCAAACCCTCGCAGGGTAGAAACTAGTGAAACTAGGTACTTTATTTTGTCAAATATTTTACGATCTTTCAAATTTGCTTAGTTTTCACTGACCATATTTTTTTTAAATAAATAAATAAAATAAAAAAATAGCTAATAAATAGCTTTAAATAAATTTATTATATTTCTATACTTACTTTTGACTGACAATAAATGATTTTGTTCTTTTTAATAGTTTTTTCAAACCAATTGATTAAAACTTAATTACTTACCGTTTTCCAGGGCCAGACAACTCCGAAGTGTCCGGTGTGTCGCGCGTATCCAAGAAATCTGGACAATATGACCATCTGACTGTGCCCAGGACATTACTAACTGAACAGATTACGTTGGGTAAGGTTCATTGTGCTAGGATTAGAGACACAATCTCAAACTGAAAAGCGCAGGAAAGTGTCAGAACGCTAACATCGTCAGCGAGCGCAAACAAAAGACTGCTTGTCTCTTTCGCTCTTACATATTTTAAGAACGTGCAAAAGAGATAGGTAATTCAAAAGTCTGCTCAACGAGTAGCGTGGGCAGAGTTTTGGTTCGGACATTTTTATCGAGCGTTTGTGACTCTGTATAATCCTAGCTCAATGGTAATGTTTTATCAATATATTATATAAATAAAAAAGAGAGCAATTTAATTAATATTGCCATTCAGCACGCAGCGAGTTAGATAAACACATTTGTACGGGGTACGAGTAAGGGCGGGTTATTTAATTAAGCTGACTTCATTTATTCATAAATGAATAAATAAATTTGCCGGGAAATTCCTCACAGCACCATCTAGCCCCATACTAAGCAAACGCTTGTGTCGTGGGTATTAGATAACGGATTGTATTATTTAGAAACACAAGTATTTTTAAAAAAATATTGTAAATATTATTAAAATTAAAGTGCAACAACTAAAGATTGTTACTAAGACAAAAACATTATTATTTAAATATATATTATTTTTTGTAATTTTAAACACTCATTTCCATGACTAAATAAAATGAACCTAAATGTCGAATTAACTAAATAACCCGCCCTTTATCGTTCCCGGTGTAAATGTGCCCATCAAGCTAGCTGTGTTTCCGCGCTGAATGGCAATTAGGTAAATAGCTAGCCGTTGCACCGCGTTGCGTTGTTATTATTATATTGTTTTTTTTTTTATATATCTAAATATATAAAACTCAAAGGTGACTGACTGACTGATATAGTGATCTATCAACGCACAGCCCAAACCACTGGACGGATTCGGCTGAAATTTGGAATGAAGGTAGATGTTATGACATAGGCATCCGCTAAGAAAGGATTTTTGGAAATGCCACTTCTAAAGGGGTGAAATAGGGGGTGCAAGTTTTACTTCTTAATGCGTGCGAAGCTGCGAGCACCCACTAGTTTAATATATTTTTGTTATATCTATTTTCAGGTCGCGGCGAATTTGGCGAGGTCCTTCTAGCCAAGATCGATATGAGTGCGGTCAAGAAGTTGAAGAATAAAGACGATCTGAGCGAGGAGGCAGACATACAACCTGTGCTGGTGAAAGCACTGACAGTTAAACATGAGGTTAGTAAAAAAATGAAAAAGTAATAATTAAACAAGCTAATGTTAAAAATGATAAAAAAAAACTTTTAAAACAGGCTTTTATTTAAGTGCCCTAAAAATATTAAAATAAAATTTTCAATTGCATTAACCACATTCATGTATGACTTTAAGACCTCATACTTACTACCTACATTACAAAAATAATGACGATCCGTTCAGCCTTTTTTTGCGTGACGAGCTTTTATATAAACAGATTGAGATAACTAGAGAAACAGACAACATTTCTAGAAATTGTTGGAACATGTTCTGCTACCGATTCGAAGTACTTATCTCTAATCCTTTTCTTTAATATCTTCATTGTTCAGACTTTCGACCCTCTTCAGCTTCATTATATGTATGAATAATGTGATAAAATTTAATCTTTTTCTTTCCAGGTCCAGTTAGCAGAGTTCCGTCGTCAGCTAGACATATTCACGCGCGTGCGTCACGACAACATAGCTCGCCTCGTGGCGCTCTGCAACGAGCGGGAGCCGCACTACATGCTGCTGCAGCACACAGACTGGGTACGTGGCGGGGAAGGGAAACATCGTGAAGAAACCGACCATAAAAAATTGCCATGGACATTTGACATAGGGCCATCAAGCATCAAATCTTTGAACCAATATGTAGTCAAATTCCGCTGTTAATGCTTCACGCTGGCTTCAGACAACAAACAAACAAATTTGTTTGTGTTCAAAGGTGATGGAGGAACACACCTATAAACAAACAAATTTCTTTGTTTATAGGTGTTCCTCCACCTCGACACCACACATTGTCCGACGCATTACGTTTTTCTCTTGAGTCGTAGGTATTTCCTCATGACTGAGGGTCGTGACTCCCCCGCAGAATTAATACGTAAGGTGAGTTCTCTTGGGCAAATACATCGTGGTGGGCGCCCAGGTCCTTCCACGGAAGACACATGTCCTCGGATTTTGTAATTGTATTGCATCTAGCCATATATTATAGCATACTAAGAGTATCCATAATACTAACACTGGCACAATCGCTAAAACGGATGGCGGAGGAAAATATTGTACTATGCAAATCAATTTCTACGCGTTGCTATTGGCTGAAAATTTTTAATGCACCAATGACAGCGCTTAGATATTATATTTGATGGGAGAATTAAATTGATCGTATAAATTAAAACAGTCGTAGAAACTACTACTTAGAGTGGTAGATATCGACTCATTCAAAGGCAAACTACAAAAATAAAAGTCGAATTTTAAGGATTTTTTGCTTGATATGTAATAAAAAAAAGTGAATAAAACGACGGTGGCGCCACGCAAATTCACGATACCGTCTTAATTTGATATGA
Source organism: Macaria liturata (assembly GCA_964023185.1). Classification (NCBI taxonomy): domain Eukaryota; kingdom Metazoa; phylum Arthropoda; class Insecta; order Lepidoptera; family Geometridae; genus Macaria; species Macaria liturata. The sequence continues at coordinate 15,098,975 of OZ026807.1, read as the reverse complement.
TTTATCAACAAAACCTCTTTTTTATATTCTAGGGTGATCTAAAAAGCTTCCTATTCGCGACCCGCACGCCGCAAGAGACAGAGGAGTACTTGACCCGCGTGGGTCCCGCCCTCCCCCCTCCTAAGGTGAAGGCCTCCTCCCCCCCGCTGGCGCCGGCGCATAAGCTAGCGTTGGTAGCGCACCTAGCGGCCGCGGGGGTCAAGTTGGCTGGCAAGCGGATTACTCATAGGTGAGATAAATAATAATAATATAATAATATATGTCTTTATTGCACACCAACACAAGTTATATAGTGCAAAGTAAAATATGAACAAATAATAACGTACAAATGGGCGGCCTTATCGCCTTAAGCGATTTCTTCCAGGCAACCTTTGGATGTACACGACAAGTAGAGATAAACAGGGTCAGAGGTGTACTAATTACAAATATAACGATTTTTTATTCAAACATGTTCCTAATCAAAATAATACCTATGTACTTACTAATGTGGCGCTGCGACCCAAAGTGGATCCCGACACAAAGAGACGCCACTCCTCTCGGTTCTGCGCCATCTCCTGCCACTCGGTAGCAAGGAGTTTTAGCATTGTTGTTGGTACACGATCTTTTATTTTACGTGGGATAGGTTTACGATTGACTATAGCCTGCCTGATGTTAAGCATTGCTGCAGTCTAGGGTGTAACACCTAGAAAATACCTATTAACTCTAGATTTGAAGACCCCTGGATTGTAGTTCGCAGGAAACACGGCTTCTGGTAAAGTGTTCCAAAGCTTTGCCGTCCGTTTTTCCTTTATATATATAACTACTAGGTTGCCTGGAAGAGATCACTCTAAGTGATAAGGCCGCCCTCTGTCCCAATACTATGGTCTACATAATTATTTTCTTTATGCTTATGTTCTTTTGCTATTGGTGTACAATAAAGAATTCTTGATTGATTGATTGATTGATATAAAATATTAAATTTATAATTATTATTATTATTATTCGTAATTTTATTCAGTGTTGTGTGGCGATAGGTTGGTACTAAGTTGTAAAGAATAATATGTATGTATTTAACTCAGATTTTAAAAAAATGTGCACTTATATCTCAGCTACAACACAATACTTTTAAATTTTATTACTGTCCAGCAAATTAAAAACACGTTGGACAAACTGGAAAGTATGTGAGATAAATAGAATAGAATAAGATAAGATAAGATACTTATTACTTTAATGCACACCAAAAAATAAAAAAAATATACAAAAATCTTTATTTTTCTTTAAGTTTACAATAAAAAACAACAATTACATGAACAAGGAAATTTAAAAACTAATTTAATGCACATTTGGCGGCCTTATCGCCTTAGGCGATTAAACAAACAAATAAAGGTTTATTTGACCCTTTTTACAAAGATCATTGTGAACATTTGAAATTGTACTCTGAAATGTGGTTAGGACTATACAATAGTTGGTGAACCCTGGACATCAAACTATGGTTAGCACGCTCCATCTTAGGCCATAGCCTTTGCTTGCAATCAAGTAAACTATGGCCAAGTGCAAACCCGTTCAAGTTAAAAAAATGGCTTAGGACTAGGTATACAATAGTTGGTGAACCCTGGACATCAAACTAGGTCAGCACCTGTGTGATGATGTCCAGTTCTAATAATCAGTAAAGAATCTTAAATTGATACTGTAAAGTCAGTGTCTCCGTACAAGGTTAAACAGACAAACAATCATTACTTATAGTTTTCTATGTAATGCATGTTTTATGTATGGATTATTACTACTAGAATCTGGAATTGAAAGTAGCCAAAAATTTGTGTACTTACCAAATTTCATCGAATTCGGTTCCGCCCTTTCACGGTAATAGATAATTTAAACATAAACTGCATTCTGTAGAGTAAAAAGATTTTAATATGTTATATTAATACGATTTCGAAATGTATTGGACACTACTCCTTTATATTGTGTACTAAATTATGTCAGAACATCGTTATCAATCTACTTAGTGTAAAGATAAGCCGTTAAGCCATATCAGAGGCCCTTAGGGCGGCTTGATTAACTCTCGACACGACACATGTCAAGTGTTCTTTAGCTAATATATTTTTTCCTCTATTTCCAGAGACATAGCAGCGCGCAACTGCTTGATTACATCCAAGCTGCAGTTAAAGTTGTCATATCCCGCCTTAACACGCGGCCCCGACTCACACGAGTATTATAAACTACATGATCAGGTATATATATATTACTATATACTAATAATAATAGTAGTATATATTAAGCTAACGAATAAACATATTAAATAGTGGAGTGAGATAAGGATGTATAAGATAAATGTACTTACTCTAGTGTAGAGAACACTAGAGTGTAAAATGTAAATATAATAATACACATAATAAAAACATACACGGTGTTTCAGAACGGTGTGACAATAATTATACAGGACATAAGTATTTAGATGTATTAGGATCTAGTGGACACCCGCGGCTTCGTAAGCATTATTTTGAGATGAAAGTAACCTCATACTACCTACATACCAAAAATCATGATGTTTTTGCGTTATGAGCGTTTAAATAAATATAAAAAAAAACAGTCAAAATCTTTCTTTGTTCTCTGTAAAATTTTACTTAATTTTAAGTACTTACATAATGTATTGGCCACGGTCCGGTTAAAATATTATTATTAATAAAAGTCTGATATAAACTTGCAACCCCCTATTTCACCCCTTAAAAGTCGAATTTCCAATAAAATACTTTCATAGCGGAAGCCTAAATCATTATTATCTATCTGCGTGCCAAATTACAGCGGTACGGCCCGATCATTGACCGCAGACCATCCACTAACATTCAATTTAATAAAATCAGGGGCGTAGCTACCGCCGTATTTGCCGTATCAATTATACTGGGGCCCCGGGCTACGGGGGCCCCCAAAGTGTGTAAGGAAAAAGAATAAAAACTTTCTAATTTATTTTATTTTACAAATGACAAAATTCTATAAAGCAATCCCTTTTTTTCCCGCCTTAAGCGTGCGTTCAAAAGTTGGCAACACTACATCGTTATGGCGGGCTGCGAGACTTACCCATTTTACTTACTTCATCTTCAACTCAGCGGGAAATCCCCGGGAATCCTTCATCGATATCGCGATGTACGTGTACGTTGTTGTACTTTGCATTGGATGTTAAACCACGGAGTGCAGTGCACTGTTTATTTACGCGCTTTATATAAATGTGCATTACATTGTAATTCAGTACAAACAATATTGTTCTTCTGGTTTAGCAGTATTAGTAACGATTTGTAAAAGAAATGAGTGAAAGGAAAAGAGATTATCCCAGCTGCGCTGAGAAAAGAAAAATTAAACAGAAAAGGGACGAGGTTATAAAAAAAGTGCCCAAAATTTCTTCATTTTTTCAGAGACAAGATACTGTGAGTGATTTAGATTGGAAAGGTAAGTACTACACTACTACCCAACCCATTTATTAGGGGCCCGTATGTAGTGATAAACAAGGAAATCTTTTAATTTCGGTCTGTCCATCTGTCCGTCACAAAAAGTTGTCTCCCCCCTCGATTTTCACAATTATACTGTTTTAAGGGTTCCATGCCTTGATTAAAAAAAACAAAATTCTAACTTATCTATAGGATCGATTTGTTTTGTTGTTTGTTTATCAGTCCGTATCGTATCGTTAATTGCGTGTTGAGAACTTCAGATGTGCAGACTCGCTTTCGGGTTCTCGTTTTGTATGGCCACTACACTACGCGCTGCGTTTAAATAGCACGCAGGTGTATAGTAATGCACAATAAATATAGGTATTACTTCTCACAATATTTTTTTTCTTTTGTGAAAAATCTTTACCTCCATATAAGGGCCTCCAAAAAAATTTTTATACGGGGCCCCGATAAGGCACGCTACGCCACTGAATAAAATACTATCCAGACGGCCAGAAAATACCCAATAGAATGCATAACACTGCAAATTCACCATAATATTCGAACATATAATAATACTACGCCGTAAACGCCGTTAATCACGCCGTAAAAATGCTTACTCGTGTAGTTCCTCAAAACGAAACTAGATGGCGCTAGTAAGTGGAGTCGCTCATTCTGAATCACGCAAAAGCGATTTTTTGCACATGATCTGCGAATTTTAGTATTTTGTTTTACGGTATCGCTTCTCGGCCTTTTGGCTAAGATCAAAGTGTAGTATCTGTTCTTTTCAGCTTAATATCTGAAAGTTCCCTCATTGAGGGACCAGTATATTAAACTGATTTTTGTAATCCGACGGGATGTTCGGGGCTCGCTCCACTCCCGTCACGGGTCGGCCCGGCATTGCAGTGCCGCCGGGATCGGCCCACCATAAACAATACTATGCGACGAATACTTGGCAGTAGCTGATAAGTATTCGTTTGAAAAACCTATTGTATAAACCGCAGACTGATTGCGTGGAGTAGTGATCTATAAAGGGTTCCAATAATATAATATTATAGTATTCTTTGGTGATCTGGACTCTGGACGGATCGGGCAGAAATTTGGCATGCAGATAGTCACTATGAAACTACTTTTAAAGGGGTGAAATAGGGGTTACAAGTTTTACTTCTTAATACTAGCGGAGCCGCTACTACTATTTTTTATTACTAATATTTTATATTATTCTGTATTAATTAATTTCATACACACTGCACTAATAATGCAGCTTAAAAAGCAACAACCTTGTCATTTCCAATTAGCTATTTATATCCATTTCTTCATAGTTTAAATTGCTATTGGTATTGTGGTTATAATTAAGCATCATTATATGTATAGAAGTATGTATTTATGTATGATTTTGGATCAGTAATCTACTATAAAAAAAAACTTTCAGAAGACTTGATAACCTCCTTTTTTGGAAGTCGGTTAAAAATAAGTCGAGTTTTCCTTCCCGACGCTATAACTCCAGAACGCACGAACCGATTTCCACGGTTATGCATTCGTTGGAAAGGTCTCGGGGTCCGTGAGGTTTATAGCAAAGAAAATTCAGGAAAAATTTCAACAGAAAAGCGGGAAAACAGGGAAAATAATTTTTCACATACAGCACCATGGTGGCGAAACGGAGTTCGCCGGGTTTGCTAGTTCCACATACATATAAAACACCTCGTCAACCATTATACTAGCGTCTGATCCCTGCCAGATTGGTTACCTGGAACAAATCGGTCTTAGCGATGAGCCGGCAGTTAACTTAAGATTTTTATGCTTCATGTAAATTTCTGCATGGTGCTGATGTTTTTAATAAAGCGTCTATATCGATCTATCTATTGTTTCCAGGTGATTCCGCTCCGTTGGTTGCCTCTGGAGGCAGTGGCAGAGGGCGAATACTCTACCAAATCTGACGTTTACATGTTTGCTGCTACGGTCTGGGAGGTAACGTATTGTTATCATATTACGCTAATATTATAAAGGCCAAAGTTTGTGCGTGAGTGTGTATGTTTGTATATATGTATGTATGTACCTAAGCAAAATTTCTGAAGACAATTCGTAGCCTAGCCACTGTCTCTTGCTACACCCCAATACCTCGGGGCACATGTAATTTTTTCTGGAAAATTGTATGAATAAATAAATAAATACTTAAATATTTCTTCACGCTCAAACATCTGATTCAATTTGGGTGAAATTTAGTATACTTAGAGGTATTTTAGACCCTGTATTAATACTTAGGCTTTACCTATATGTAAATATAACCGCTACTTTTATTGTAGTACTAGTTTTTATAATTGAGTTGTATAATAATTTAATTTACTTACATATGTTTGCAATATTTATTGTATTTTTTTTAGATATGCAACTAATTTTAATTGATTCAATTCATTTGTTTTTCTGTTACGTGTAGCTATCAAATATCTATAATATAAAAATGAATCGCAAAATGTGTTGGTAAGCGCATAACTCAAGAACGCCTGGACCAATTTCACCAAATCTTTATTTTAATGTTCGTTGAAGTTCAAGGATGGTTTTTATGGCGAGAAAAAATCGAATAATTGCCGGAAAAAACCGCCCTTTTCTTTTTCCCATACTAACGTTTTCTGACTAAAACGTAGAGTAGGGTCAACAGACAGGACGAAGTCTGTCGGGTCCGCTAGTCTGATATAAATAAATTACTATGTCTATTATATTTCAATAACTATCTGGCATACACTAGCTGTATTAGTCATTATATAGGTACATTATGTACTGTACATACACACGCACACATAAATTGAACAAGGAACAAGTTTGCGCCGCCATATTTTCTGCACTTTTTGAGTATCGTATATTTACTTATTCTACTGTACTCAATTAACCAATAACTATAATTTACCTGAATATTATGTGTGTTTTTCAGATCTACACAAAAGCCGAACTTCCATTCGCCAAGTTAAATGACAATTCAGTGTTGGAGCGACTCAAGAATGGTTCCTTAGAGTGGATCATACCTACTAACATGCCTGAACCACTCGCAAATTTACTGGTAAGTTAGTTTTTTAATTCGGAAACCTGATTTGAATGATTTTTTTAAATATGTATTTTTATTAATACTGTAACCTGATTTCTAGATATTTTTAATTACTCTGAGTTTCTTTGAATACAACTTAAGGCGCTTTCGTGTACAGCGAAATCGTTTTTGGGGTTCCGTACCCAATGGGTAAAACGGGACCCTATTACTAAGCCTCCGCTGTCTGTCTGTCTCCAGGCTGTTTCTCATAAACCGTGATAGCTAGAGAGCTGAAGTTTTCACAAATGATGTATTTCCGTTCCCGCTATAACAATAAATAAACTAAATATTAAGGGGGGTCCTCATACAATAAACGTGTTTATTTCGTATTTTTATATGTAAGAAAATTCTGAGTCTTGATTATTTTTGCCCATATTCCAATTATTTTTTTAAATTTGTAAAGCATATATAGATAGTCTTAGTCTACAGTTTTGTCAGTTTTCATATCGTTAATTCAGTTTTAAAGAACGTATAACGACATAAATACGATTACCAATAGTTTGCCCTATAGTTTTTTTTTAAAGTCTACTTTATTTTTAACCGACTTCAAAAAAGGAGGTTATTAAGTGTTCTGAAATATTTTTTTTCTAATTGTACAACGAACTTACACAAATACTTTCTAGAAATATAATACAACCATTTAACTCGACCCTCCTATATATTTACAGAAACAGTGCTGGCAGCATTCCCCCGCTGCGCGCCCTCAGTTCACGGACATATGTGAGACTATGGCAACTATACTCAAGGACGTCGATACTACTTCTGTACATTCGCAGGATAAAATAGAAGAAAGTTAAGTAAATAAGTTATGACAGAGGCCCCTAAAAGAAAGTGAAAACTCCAGACACCAGAGTTGGCCACTCCAATACAAACTTCTTCATTTTATCGAATGATTTTCGTTTTTCTACCAAAGTCGTTCGTTTCGCCAAGTTCGTTTTAAGCCATGTCAGAGGCAATTAAGGCGGCTTGATAAACTCTCGACACTAGAGTTGGCCACTCATATACAAAAGCCCCACAAACAAAAGTTGGCGACTCTCAAACGAACTTACTTTAGTAGAAAAATATTTTATTTTCTAAACGGTTATTTGACGGGGCTTAAATACTATAATTGTTTAAAAAAATATCCACGTGTACGTAAAAAATGCCTAAAAGTAAAAGTCACATTTTTGTCGCTCTTCTAAGGACTGACTTTGGTAATCGCGTTTGAATACCTTAGAGTGCTGAACTAATTAAAAGATTTGCTTATTATTAATATATTAAGTAGTCATTTTGATGTATTTACAAGTTTTTGCATTTATGTATTTGTGTATGTATACTTAGTCTTATTATATAAATAATTATGCTTTATAAGACTAGGTTATAATGTAATGTGATTTTCCGATATGGGTCTCAGTAACCCGAAATAAATGAATTTTAATTTTAATTTAATTTAATTAAATAATAAACTCGACTTTAATTAATGTAGGTGCGTAAACATGGTTTTCATAATTATATTCGATTCAAATATCACGACATATTTACAAAAAAAACTGAGAAGATATCTGATGATGAAAAAATCATCAGCTAAAAGACTGACACATATGTATACCTACATATAATTACATATTGAGTACCTAGTGGACGCCCGCGATTTCGCTCGCATTATTTTGAGATAAAAAGTAGCTGAGGCAAGCCTAAGTCACTGCTAAGACTTCAACCTACCTACATACCAAAAACCATGATGATCCGTTCAGTCGTTTTTGCGTTATGAGCGTTTAAATAAACAGACAAAATTCTAAAAACTGCTGGAACGTGTTTTGTCTTGGATTTAAAGTATACCCAAACATTTTTTTTCTAATATCTTTTATGTGCAGATTTTTGACCTTCTTCAGTTTTATTATATGTAGGTAGATTAATTATACATATATGTATTTAAATCTACATATGTACATATAATGCATTTTAAATTATGCGTGCTTACACTTCTTAAGCTCTATCTGTTTTATGATAGATCAAAACTACATTGAAATATTTAATCGAATATATTTATGAAAACTGTATAATGTTAATATTTGTATTAGTCCATTGAAATGTCACATGAGCTTTGCATTTTTTAGAGGACGCAATTTTATTTTTGGGGAATGTTTGGGGATTCAATAGAAGCTTAACTTCAAGTTTGTGGGGTCGCCACTATATAGTATCAGAAAATCTAGACTCTCTAGATCTAGACTGATTACGAATTTTCAAATTATTACTTTATTTGCGGCGAACTATTCCAGGATCATAGTGACTTGCTTTAAAGCCGTAATGTATGTCATGAATTTACAAAATAAAGCATTTTGGACCTTGTTCTCAAACGTTTTTTTATTTCTCTTTTTTTGGTATAACTTCTTTAATTTTAAATTTAGGGCAAAAAATTATATAAACATATTTGTAGGCAAAACAATTTGCTACAAATTATGTCTTAACAATTTTTTTGTAAGATGCATAGTTTCCGAGATATAGCGATAAAAGCGTTTTTACCCCTTTTTCCAAGATGGCGGCCGGGGGCCAAGAGTGGCGACCCCACAAGCTTGAAAGTAAGCTTCTATTGATATTCGGACCTAAAATTGTAACATTTCAATGAACTATATATGAAACAACTGAAGCTAAATAAACTGCCATGCTGTACATAGGTCTTAGGTATTAAGACTGATATTTTAATCTTAGTCATTTTAATAGAAATAAGGTGCGTCAATGTAATATTTAAGGCAAAGATTCGACGACTAGATTTCTAAATTTTAACACGATTTCAATGAAATTAAATGTAAAATTTAATAATATGAACACTATGAGAAAAATACATAAGTATGCTAGAATCTTGAATATTATTTTAACTTTAAACCTACTTCAGAAAATGAAGGTTCTCAATTCTAATTAATGCTTTCATGTGCGTATTTTTAACCGACTTCTAGAAAGAAGGTTTTTAGTTCTTCTGAATGTTTATTTATATTTATACATAAGTATAATATGAGATAAAACCTAGCATACTTAATTTATAACAGAAAAAAATGTTTAAGGCGTTAAGTTAAGTATTAGTATAATTAAGATATTATTAATAAGATACGTCCTAAAAATGATTATTAACGTCCTGATTTAATCGAAATTTAGATAATAAAGTTTCGGAAAAACTCATTTCTTTTGGAAAATAAATATTAATTTAAAAAATAAACTTACTTACTTAAGTATATAAAAATATCAAGGATCAAACAGCTAATTCACTTCAGAATTTTTTTCCTGTCAATAAAGTTATTTAAGTTATAAGTATTGCAACCTTAGAAACTGTTTTATCAATTGATATTTTTTTAAGTAAAACGTTTTATTAATTACTTACGTCTGAATTATAAAGTAAATGCATTGATTATGATCTCATAACATAAAAAAAACTTAAAATTTAGATAAATTTGTCAAAAACTTTGAATAGGGATTTTGCGATTTTGACAGATAAATTTTTTGTAAGATTCATTCATCAAATTATTATTATTGCATGCGTGTGTAGTTTGTTTTGAAAATATGTAAAAATCATGATAAAAATTAAATTTAAAATTGTACATTGAATCGAAGCGACCAGTGTTGCATTTATTAGAATAATGTCTAGAATTAATTAAACATTAAGCTTTTTTATTTTATTTCTACGTGATAATATACCGAAACTTTTTCATTCGAAAGGTATATTAAATACTAGCTGTGCCCGCGACTTCGTCCGCGTGGAATAGTTATTACCATTAAAACGGTTCTAGTGAATTAATCTTAAAAGATAGACATATACTGTCCCTGACACTTTGTTAGATCATTTTAAGAGGAATAATTCTTTCATACATATTTTTTGATATCTTGAACCGTTTTCGCAGCGCACGCAACGAAAGCTCTCAAAGATGAATAATTATCCCCGTTTTTTCCACATTTTCAGCAGCGTGATGTTATATAACCTAAAGCCTTCCTCGATAAATGTTCTATTCAACACAAAAATAATTTTTCAATTCGCACCAGTAGTTCCTGAGATTAGCGCGTTCAAACAAACAAACTCAACAGCTTTATAATATTAGTACAGATTTACAATATTTCAATCTATGTACAATAGATTGATTTTATTTTATCGATGGAACATTTTTTGTTTTTTTTTTTTTTATATTATTTTCTATACACGGTAAAGTAGTCATCATGAATGAAATTTAAAAAACTTATTTAATAAGATAGTCTTTTTTAATAAATTAAGTTTATTATTTATAATCAATGACCTAAATAAGTATTATGGATTAAATTGACTGTCAGTTTAAAACTGATTGTAGTTTTAGTGCCAGATTTAATTGTATGTTATTATTTTTAGGTTAGTAATTATAAAAAAATATCGTAGGTATTAATAGAAAAGCTAGTGTCAATTTGGCTTCTATTTATATCAAAATGAATATTGAAATGTATTTCTAAGTCTGTAGAATAATGATAATCCAATGAAGAGAGCTCATAGGTGTCAAAATGCTAAATAAAATAGGTTTTTACAAAATAAAAATAGAATGAATATTTCATTTAATGTTAGGGATTTTAGCCATCTATTTATCAACTATTATTTTAAGACAATTTTGTGCTATATTTTACAAAACAAAATTATATTAACGAAATAGACAGGAGTGCTATATTTTACGTAAAACAAAGACTGTTTTTTTACTTTGGGAATATTGCTTTAATTTTTTGTAGACTTACGTTTTATATATCATTGTCGTGTGTTTATAATTTCTATTAGACTTTGACTGTTTTTGTACTTTTTTACGAATTATGTATTTAGTATAAAATAAGCCTAATGCGATTTAATTAATATAAATGTATAAATTACTTAGTCTGTATTTGCAATTAAAAGTATAAGTTCGTGTCAAAAAACTAGTTACGTTGTTTTCCATCTATTTCAACCACATTGTCGCTTGTGCGTTTGTGGCTTCATGAAACCTAGTACTGGTCTGGTCTGTCTGGAAAAGTACTGTCTGGAAAGGTACTGGTCAAATACCATTGCGGTTAGTCCTTGGATGGGTGACTGAAAAGTACCATTCCATTTTGGGCCCACCCACTTCCGTGGGTCGAATGATACTCGTACGTTAAATTATAGATCCCGGCTATTTGTCTCGTACGGCAGTCGTTAAGACATGACAGAGGCCCTTAGGGCGGCTTGATAAACTCTCGACACCAGAGTTGCCCACTCTCATTCGATAAGAAGAAGAAGAACAAATCCCTAACTGTCAAGTATAAAAAAGGAAACGACAAATATCGTTGTCTCTTTTATATATTTCCTAGTCCTCTTCTTATCGAATGAGAGTGGTCAACTCTGGTGTCGAGAGTTAATCAAACCGCCCGAAGGGCCTCTGACATGGCTTAACGACTGCCGTACTCGACAAACAGGCAATTTTTTTTTATTTCCTAGTTATTCGGCACGAATTTATACTCTTAGAATATGAATTCTCTAGATATTAATAATGACTTGAACACATGAAAATATCTAACTAGATCTTAAGTAGGTAAAATTTTAGCTTATGTCAAAATTTACAATATTTGACATTCACCAAATTTTAAAATTTGACATGAACTAATATTTTTTGTACTATGTAGCCATAAATTAAGATCTGTGAAATACACTAGCATTTGCATTTTTAAATAAACCTTCAATGAATATTCTATATTTTCTTTTTGGTCACTGTCATTTGACTTTTTTTAATACTAAGCGTAATATCGTTAGTTTAGACTTTAGATGCAAATTACAAATTCAGTGTAGATTTTATCTTGATAGATAAATACTTTATTAAAATACCACATATAAAACAATTAAAAAAAATAGAAATTAAAATTAGCGTCTTAATTGGCGGCCTTATCGCTAAGAGCGATCTCTTCCAGGCAACTAATATGGCAGGGATATAATCAAAAAATTAGAAGGACGATGTGTTTAAGGTATTAAATAAAATAATGAAAAATAGATCAATTAAAAGAATAAACAGTGACAAAACGACGGTGGCGCCTCTCAAACGTACGATTCAGCCTTAATCATGGATATAATAAATGTATGCATATAATAAAGCTGAAGAGGGTAAAACCTAAACAAAGATGAAATTAGAAAAAAAATTTTGGCTATACTTTAAATCCATACCAGAACAGGTATCAGCAGTTTTTAGACATTTTGTCTGCTTATCATGCAAAAACGGCTGAAATCATCATGATTTTTGGTATGTAGGTAGTATTAGGTCTTAGAAATTTCATAGGCTACTTCTTTATCCTGAAAGAATGCGAGCGAAGCCGCGGGCGTCCACTTGTGCCAAATAAAATTTGTAACTTAGTGTACAAAAGTACTTTATTCAAGTTCAGGTGTTTCTTTGTAGACGTCAAATATCTTCATTATTTCTTCCAAGTCTCCGGGCTGTTGAGATAAAATGATATTAGTAAAAATTGTAGCATTTTTAAATAAAGGTATACTTTGTTTCGTTTGCATGGAATAATGAACAACAATTATTTTTATTTGCTAGTTTATTATCATCATCTTCAGCCCTAGTCGACCCACTGCTGGGTATAGGGGTCCCTCCCCTGGGTGCCATTGGCTAATGCCAAAAGAAAATACAGAATAAGTTAATGTATAAGTTTGTATGTTAGCTAGTTTATTTAGTTCTGATATCCATCCATCTACCAATACCATTTCAGAACTTTTGGCCAGGTTAATTAGGAGATCATGATTTCATATTCTCTTTATATTTCTTGATTTTAACATAGACTAAGTATACTCATGTATACGTGTCATTATAAACAGCTAAGTCCCGAATATTGTTTAATAGCGCCATCTAACAATTTTGCACTGTACTGCAACGAGGCAAGATTCTCTCTTTAACCAACACTCACCAAATTAATTTTATATATGTCTCCATTGCATACTAGTAGTGACAGCTAGTGATCTATATTGGAACTAACAATCGGCGAATTGCTACGTGCTTTGGCTACGTGTCATTATGTCATTATAAACTCAGAATACAGAAAGAACTTTCTGTATTCTGAGATTATAAACAGCTAAGTCCCGAATTTTGGTTAATAGCGCCATCTAACAATTTTGCACTGTACTGCAACGAGGCAAGATTCTCTCTTTAACCAACACTCACCAAATTAATTTTATATAATATGTCTCCATTGCATACTAGTAGTGACAGCTAGTGATCTATATTGGAACTAACAATCGGCGAATTGCTACGTGCTTTGCTACGTGTCATTATGTCATTATAAACTCAGAATACAGAAAGAACTTTCTGTATTCTGAAATTATAAACAGCTAAGTCCCGAATTTTGGTTAATAGCGCCATCTAACAATTTTGCACTGTACTGCAACGGGGCAAGATTCTCTCTTTAACCAACACTCACCAAATTAATTTTATATAATATGTCTCCATTGCATACTAGTAGTGACAGCTAGTGATCTATATTGGAACTAACAATCGGCGAATTGCTGGTCTACTTGAGTATACTTAGTCTATGATTTTAATAAATATGAGAGGGTCACTTACATTGGAATCCTCAAAACATTTCAAGTCGCCAACTCTATAGATGCAGAATTTTTGTCTGTGGTAGTTGATCTGCGTAATAAAATAGGTAGGTACACTTACTTATATTAAAAAAAAACTACAGTTTGTGTATATGTAACTAAAAAATATTGAGAATAAATGCCTTGTCTTTAAAATATGACTTTATTTACAATAATAAAATATAAAAACAAGGGAAGAAAAACTAAACATACCTACTACTTCTAACTACTACTACAAAAAGAAGGGGCACTTAGAAAATCTTTAGAAAAGCCTAAAGATAATATAAGTGCTCCAGCCCACTCTTTAAAATTGATTTTAATATGAGTTTAATAAGTTTATTAAAACGAATATAAATTTATTTGATTACGAATTATTATAAGACGTATACTCAAAGGAGTATAATGTAGTAAAGTTGAATCATATACCTAGGTGTTTTAAGTTTTTTTTTTTTACGTGGGATAGGTTTACGTTTGACTACAGCCTGCCTGATGTTAAGCATTGCTGCAGCCTAGGGTGTAACACGTTTACCTAGAAGATACCTATTAACTCTAGATTTGAAAACCCCTGGATTGTTATATGTTTTTTAGTTTGTTAGTTTTTAATTACAGTTATTTTTTTTAATAAGTAAACTTTATGTAGATACTTATTATAAGTTTTTTTCAAATAAAAGCCAAATCTGCATATTATATGTACTAGTTTAATAATATAATTTGTTTACCTTCGCGTTTTTCAACAGAGACCCAGCTGGAAGATGTTGTAGAAAAGCTGTAACTGTCTGTAAGTATACAAAATTATGTTTTAGCTTAACAAATTGTTAAAAAACATAAACATTTTAATTGTTAATATTATAGTTAGGTTTTTTGTCTGTTGGAAAACTTTTATATTAACTAATTTGAGCGTTTCTATTTCAAGAAGTCGTGAAAGGACCTTGGGTCCTACCACGATGTATTTGCCCAAGAGAACTCCCCCAACGAATTGATTCTGCGGGGGAGTCACGACCCTCAGTATTGAGAAATTCGACTAAGGAAGAGGTATTCATGTAATAAATAACAGTAAAGTGCTCACATATAACACAGCCATGATAAAAATAATTTTAGATAAAAAATACATTTTGCTCTAACTCCAGCAAAACTCAAAATATGTATGAAGTAAAAGTTTTCTAAAATTAAAGGATTTCGCATTGTTTTAATTAATTTTTAATTTAGTAATTCAAAGTTTCTTTTATAAATGAATTGGTTAAAAAATAATTATTTTTGATATAGTTGCTACTTGATTTTTAATTAACTTATTCTCTGAAATAAATTAACATACCTATAGGTAATTTAATTATACCAATCATAGACTAATTCTTATTTGAAATTGCGTTACAATACATTTTCATCATTTTTTATATTACTCGTCTATTATAATTATTTCAGGGCGCCAATTCGGAACTAGATTAGTTAAATAATAATTAAATTTTCCACAAATTAACGGGAACTTATGCACTGAAAGCCACAAATACGCGAAAAATACACCTTAACGTACAAAATCGATTAAAATCAATTATTTCGAATACTCACCTAATTAAGAGAACCTTTTCAATTCCAAGTAACACAAATCCATTTAACGTTTTTACCTAATCTTTTATTTTTTTTGATTATTTGGTTTGGTTTTGATTATTTATAATGGTACCTTTATTAATAGCTAATAAATAAAATGAAAAATGAGATAAAATCACAGAAATTAAGTAAATAAATGTAGATGCACAAATCAATAAAAATGCAAGCTTCATTAGCAATAGTTATTCTAATTAGTACGTGTACATTAGTGAAATGTGGTAAAAATAATGACAAGGTTCGTAAAAGTCTATATTCTGTTATATTTAACGTCAAATAATAAGATATCAAGGGAATACGTGTTTCATACAAATTAAAATACGAAGGAGACGTTTAACCTGCATGCGATATCAAAGATGGCTGCCGTTTTTTGATATTTGAAACTTGAAATGATCCATCTGCGATCTTCGCAGCAAATTGGTAAAGTATGCTAATTATGAGAACATTTGGACTTCTTGGTACACTAGCGCCTCTAGCGGATTTCATCAAAGGTAAAGGAAAGAATACGAATCATATTATCTTGACTTTCGGCACTTTTTTTACGTGGGATAAATTTGCGTTTGACTACAGCCTGCCTGATGTTAAGCATTACTTAACTTCATATTTTTTTTTACGTGGGATAGGTTTACGTTTGACTACAGCCTGCCTGATGTTAAGCGTTGCTGCAGCCTAGGGTGTAACACGTTTACCTAGAAGATACCTATTAACTCTAGATTTGAAAACCCCTGGATTGTAGTTCGCAGGATACACAGCTTCTGGTAAAGTGTTCCAAAGCTTTGCCGTCCGTACCTACAATAAACGTTGTTTTACGCCAATGTCACGTATCAAGAAAGCCAATGTAAATTGGTTGTACGAATTGGTATCATTATTATTAGGTACTCTACATTTAGTTTTTATCTGTCAGTTAATTATTATTGTCGGTTGGAAACGATCGTCATTTAAATGCAAATCGTTTCTTATTCCATTTGTGCTGTACTTAAAAATCTTAAACCAATGAAACAGTGTTAGTTCTTTTTGTTTTATGTCCATTTTGAAATGTCATAACATACACATTACACAAGGCATTTTCTTATAAAATGAAAATCTTTTTCCAGTTATCATCGGATAGTCGCCTTCACAGTTTTCTTCGTCTAATCAAATCACTGTCTAAATCCACGGACGAACAAAAGTCACTTCGACAAGGCTACGGTTACGTCGTATTTGATAACAACTGCGGAAACGGCGGATATAGCTGCGGAAATAATGGCTACGGAAACAACGGTTATGGAAATTATGGTTATGGAAACAACGGTTATGGAAATTATGGTTATGGAAACAACGGTTATGGAAATGACGGTTATGGAAATTACGGCGGTGGTGCCGTCTATTATAACGTGAGTTTTATACATTTATAAACAGGGTTGCTGATAACTTAGGCAAAACTTTTCAAGACGGTTTTTAGTACCTACTTCAGAAGAAGTATCTTTTGGGGATTCGTTAAAACCAACGGTTCTACATATAAAGTCCGTCTTTCCGCCGCTGACTGAATTGTTTTTTTTATGTGGTCTGTGGCGGAAAGACGCCTTTTAACATTGCGATTGTGAAAAAAATAATTCGCGATTTTTAATAGTCCTTGCACAGTAATTCTTGCTTTAGATATACTTAAACGTGTTTCTTTTTTATATCATACCAATGATATGTTCTGTTGTGCTTCGTATTCTATGGAATATATTTTATGCTTATTTATTCCTTAAGACACAAAGTTTTGCATAAGTCAGTTTTAGGACAAAAAAGGCATTAGAAAAAATTGCTATGACTGCGGCTTTTACGACGACGACGATAGATATATTGAGGTAAGTCAGTTTATCTTAATACCACTTCTCTATACTAGTACTTACTATAAACTTCCTTTGTTACATATAAAAAATATTTTTTAAAAATAGTTTGTATGTTACGTGTAAGTTGCAAAGCTATTTTAATATTTTTTCGATTTTTTATCGTGTTATATAGGTAATGCAATACAAATTAATAAAAAAACGGTTTAGTTTTCTCTGACCAATTCCATACAACTCGCTGTAACGCCTACAGTAAAAAACCGAGCAACCTGACAAAGAAATCTTAGCTACATATATTCATCACGGGATAATGGTTACTTCTCATAGCTTAGCTTAAAAATACACAATAATAACAGTATACCTTATACAATATTTCTTGGACAGTACCAACCTTATCAAACTACCCGCGGTCCTTACAGACCTAACAATGATAGAGGGAAAAGGAGGGGGAAAGGAAAAGGGAGGGGGAATAAAGGAAAAGAAAAAATGGCGGCTGAACATCACGATAGTGACTACTATGAGGTAATTCTTCTTCTTCTGTGTGAAAATTCGTATTGAGCAAAATCAGGTGGATCGTTATTATACATATGCAAGGTAGGTGGTAACCGACGCATAATCTTTTAAGGATGGCTTTGTACATTAAAAGCAACTATTAATATTCTACAACTTTCAAGAATTTTGAAAAAATATGGTTATCTGTACATTTTGTCAAGGAGGAATGAATTTACACAGTTATTAACTAGTTCGGATGCCTGTGGTTTTGCATACAACGTTTTGTCATAAGAATAATGCAAAGTAAACAAATTTTATTTATTTGGGTTGCTTTTTTCGGGAATGTAAAGTTGTTGTTTTTTACGAAATAAAACTTACCTTTAAAATATTATGCGCTGCTTACGTAACCCTGTATATACCAAAAAAAAAAAACATCAAATCAAGAAATGCTTTTGAGTTAAATGAAATAAAATCCACCACCTTCAAGGCTTCTGAAATAGCTTAACGGCTGCCGTACCAAGAAAAACAGGCAGGGACGCGCCAATTCAAGTATGGTCCGGTCCACGGAAGCGTCCGAATGGATTGTGACTAAATAAGGTACCTTTAGTGTCTAAGTTAAGATAATCTAGCCCAAAGTTTAGTTGATTTTTTAAAGTTGTTAATGAAAATAATTAAAAAATAAAAGTAAAGCATCTACGTACGTACATATTATAAATCAGATACTAAGATAACTTACCTACTAATGGAACAGTCAAATTTCATCAAAATCTACGGAGCCTCTCGTGAGAAAGAAGTTGATATTGTCATTTTTTTCAAGTGCAACTGTGCAATAAATTCAAAAAATAACTATCTACCTAACACAAAATCCTATGAAGCATTTATTAACAGAAGCATCATTGAGTGTTAATATCTAAGAAAGTAACAAATATATTGTTTTTATTTTCCATATAAACGAAACAGCCGTGTCCGTATGGTGATGGTTATGTAAGTATTTACATATATTTTATAGCTATTTTCCAATACCAAATTAATTTTAGTAACAATTGTTGCTAAGAGATAGCGCCGGATTTTGGCCCTACATATAATTACTCTCTCTCTCTATCTCTCTCTCTCTGGAGTCGTATTTCCTCATGATTGAGGGTCGTGAAAATGATAAAGCTGGAAAATTAAAAAAAAAATGTTTGGGTTTACTATAAATCCATAACAGAACACGTTTCAGCAGTTTTAAGGATTTTTTTCTGTTTATTTAAACGATCACGATCTCGAACGAGCAAAAACAGCTGAACGGATCATCATCATTTTTGGTATATAGGTAGTGTGAGGTCTTAGAAGTGTCATAGGCTACTTTTTGTCCCGAAATAATGCGAGCGAAGCCGCGGGCATCCACTAGTAAACAATATTTAAATAATCATTATTACTATTGCAGCACGGTCCTGGTTACCATACTACAACAAGACGAAGAACTACAACAACTAGGAGAAAAAAACCAACAGTACGTATAAAAAATATTAATATTTTTGTTAATATTTAATTAAGCTATTGTAATTTTGTTTGAGAAAATATCTTTATTTCCCTACCATACGTACAATAATAATTGAGGAAAACAAGGACGACATAACTATTTTGTTTTTGTTTAATTTACTATAAAACTTTACCAGTATATTTTATATATAGCTTTTATAGCTTTCTATGAATTATTATATTTAACAATTCAATGTATGTACATATTACATATTTCAAGTTATGTTAAATATGTTGTTAAAAGTCATAGGTACATCTTAAAAAATAAGTAAGCAATAAGTTAAGGTAGTCATTAAGATTGCTAATTAAATTAGCAACACAATACAATACAATACAATACAATACAATATATCTTTATTGCACACCAAAATAAATGAATTAAAATAAAAGGACTTAAACTAAAAATAATGTACAAGTGGGCGGCCTTATCACCTTGAGTGCAACACCCTATATCTTACCTATAATCTAGTTTAAGTCAATGTTTTACTGAATAAATAAATTAATGAATACTAAATGAATCAATATGCATAAATATCTTTAGGCTTTTCTAAAGATTTTCTAAGTGCCCCTTTTTGTAGTAGTTAGAAGTAGTATGTTTAGTTTTCTTCCCTTGTTTTTATATTTTATTATTATTGTAATCAAAGTTTTGTTTATATTGTGTATATTAACGTACTTTTTCATATAAATTACAGACCAATAACCGCAATAATCCGGATTATAGGGACCACAAACCACGGACGACAACGAGAAGTCGTCATAATACTGATGTAAGTAGTTTGTATTTAATATTATATACTATAGTTATACATATATACTCGTATATACATAAGAAAAGTAAAAGAAATGCTGCAAGTCTTGTATTTTACAAGTACAACAAAAACAAAAATTTAAAAATACAAAAAAAAAAATATACAAATATTTAGTCAGGCGGGCACTCTCCACCGCTGGCATGCCTTCGGTGCTTGAGCCGAGTGGGCTCTCACGTGACGACGGCAAGAGGCCAGACGGCGCTACTTTAGTACCATGGTGTCTCGGCCGCCCTTTGGTCTGGGACGTCACGTGTGTAGACACCCTAGCGCCGTCTCACGTCAGTGCCTCCGCTCGTAGCGTCGGGGCTGCAGCACTACAGGCCCAACTCGGGAAACAACGAAAATACTCGCAGATTAGCGCAAATTACGAATTTTTTGCGCTATCTGTTGAGACTTTGGGCCTGTGGTCTCCGGACACAAAATTATTTGTTAAACAGATTAGCAAACGTTTGGTCCTTGCCACAGGAGATCTCAGGGCTGGCAGCTATTTTTCTCAACGATTGAGTCTTTCTATTCAAAGAGGAAATACTGCCAGCATCCTGGGATCCCTGCCGCACAGCGACAACATGGACGGTGTGCTGATTTTTTTATAATATCTGTTTGTTTTTTGTTAATTTTTCTGTATGTTTAAGTCTTTTTTGTATATACTTGTGAAATATATGTAAATATTTGTTAGTTATTGGCAATAAATAAAAGACCTCCAATACAAAAAAAAATCATATTGCATATTGGAACAGACTCGTACACAGGTACTTATATGATAATGATATAATACCACAACAATCAAACAAAAGTAAAAAAATGTAGGTCCCGGCTGTTTGTCCAGTACGGCAGTCGTTAAGCCATGTCAGAGGCCCTGAGGGCAGCTTGATAAACTCTCGACACCAGATTGGGCCACTCGCATTCATTAAGAAGAAGAAGAAGAATCTTATCGAATGACCCACGGAAGCGCCCAAAATGGAATGCCACTTTTCCGTCACCCATCCGCGTACTGACCGCGTCGACCTTTGCTTAACATTAGTAATAGCATGTGATTGCCTCCTTTAGCTGAGCTACGGGCATATTGAACAAAAGTATTTATTTTTTATTGGATTTCTCTTCCCAGCCGCCAGATGATGTCACAGATTCGAACGGAGAGGATCCGGGCGGGCCACCTATAGCTGGGGATTATAAATTCGCGGTAAGTGAAATATCTAAATACCTATATAAAAGAAAGTGGTGTTAGTTACACCATTTATAACTCAAGAACGGCTGAACGGATTTACCTGATGATTTAGTTCGTACCACAAAGTTGTAGAACTCCCTGCCTGACTCCCTGTTCCCCACGCACTATAATCCAGCGAACTTCAAAGCGAGAGTGAATCGGTTCTTATCGGGTAAGCACGCTCAATCTTAGGCCATAGTCTTTGCTTACTTTGCGAGGTGTACGATTGTGCGTGTGTGAGTGACTGCTTTCATTGCTTGCCTACACTGTTTGTTGTCATACCACTTGAATTTGTACACAAATTGAGGATAGTTACTTAGATATTGAAATAAAATAAAAGCATTGTTTGTGTAACCTAGCTCCTAAGACGTAACTATAATTAAACTAGATATATACTGGGAGATGACTCTGGCCTCGTAACACAGAGCTACCACGAGGTCAGAGGATTCCAAACATTTTGGGACATAATTTATTTGGCAAATGAATGATTTTGTATTTTGTATTTGTATTTGTACTATCAGGCAAACTATGGTTAAGTGCATGGGTTCTAGTTAAAAAAAAACTTTAGTCTATTTTACTTAATTTTTTTTTTCATTTGTTTATCGCTTCAAGTTACCTTGTGTTCAAATGCCTGACAGTAAAGTGTAAAAAAGAACTAATCTGTCTTTTTATTCTCCCAATCCAGCCAGATGAAGATTTCGAAACGTCGACCAAGAAATCACCTGACTTCGATCCTGATCCCGATGATTCCCAAAACCCTGATGAACCAGATACATCGACCGATTCTAATGGAAATGATGATGACCCTAATGATTCTAACGATGTCTCTATGGACGTTGATTCAAAAGAGGTTAGAAAACCACGTCCGGGTCACGGTATCAACCATAATGATGGTGGAAATAATCACCACGGCGGGGGAAATAAGGGGGGTAAAAAAGATCGGGATAATAATAGCGAGGGAAGTGGTGGTGAGACTGGTGGAAATGGGCCAGGCGTCGTTGGACCCGGTAGTATAGGCAAGATCGGGAGTGTACATAATGTTGTAAGTATCAATATATCTACTACATATATAAAAATAAGTCGGGTTTTCCTTCCTGACGCTATAACTCCAGAACGCACGAACCGATTTCCACGGTTTTGCATTCGTTGGAAAGGACTCGGGATCCGAGAGGTTTAAAAAAAGCCATCTGGTGGCGAAACGGAGTTCGCCGTTTGCTAGTTAATTTTAAAACTTTTATAAATCAGCGTGGTAATGCGGCCAGTATGCTGGGCACGCTGCCCTCTGGCAGTGGGCTGGAGCACTTAGACTATCTTTAGGATTTTCTAAAGATTTACTATATTTGAAAACAGTATAAGTTCTTATTATGCATAGATAAAAAAATCAATGATTAAATCTACCTATAGTTTTACATTTAAAGTATTATTTTGTTTTGAATTCAAAATTATCCAAGTACCAATTTTACTTTTTTATAACATTGTTTAAAGTTGTTGGTAATAATACCATAATTACTTTTCAGTTATCGAACGGAATTATGGTAAATATAAACATCAGAGAAAATATATTATTATTCAACTACCTCATCTTCTTTTGGCTAAAAATAAACTTTCTACTCTGGATATTAGGATTTCGCTTGACAATTTTTTTTTTTTACTTAAATGTGTTTGCAAACCTCAGTTTGTTTGGTAAGCAAAGGCTTTGGCCTAAGATTGAACGTAAAAAGTAAATTATGTTGTAGAGTATTTTCTGGTACCTGGCTACCACCCTGAAATGTAAAATCTGTCGCCAAAACCCTAACGGTGTATTTCGGCAGCTTCATTTAAGACCCAGTTCTAATCAGGTACAGGTATACTCCACCCTGGACCATGGTGACTTATGCTGGTATCGCTTCAGGTGACAAAGTAGTGACTTAAAAGTGTAAATAAAACAAAAATGTACATATTCTTTTCTTCATCTATATTTTTCAGCAAAATGAATGGAACATTCACGGTGACAATACGGCTAAAGACATAGAATACTTAGACAGGTTGAAAAAGAAGAAACTTGTGAAATTAAACGGCCAGACTCGACAAAAAAAACTTGTGAGTGTTTAACCGTTATTCATCTATCTATCTATCTATACATATAATAAAACTGAAGAGGGTCAAAAAACTGAACATAGAAGATATTACAAAAAGTAATGATTGCGTATACTTTAAATTTATAATAGAACGCGTTTCAGCAGTTTTAATATTGATTCTCTATTTATCTGTTTATTAAAACGCTCATCACGCAAAAACGGCTGAACGGATCATTATGGTTTTTGGTATATAGGTAGTATGAGGTCTTAGAAGTGTAATAGGCTATTTTTCATCCTGAAATAATGCGAGCGAAACCACGGGCGTCCACTAGTTTAAACAATAATTAAGTTAGCTTAGTATGAGGCTAGATGGTGCGGTGTGATATGTCCTGAAATATTTATTATTAGTTGTTTTTAAGGTATTTAATAACTTCTAAGCAAGTCACACCGGAACATGGTTTAAAACCAGGAAAATTGTGATGAAAACTAATGAAAAAAACTAAAACTAATTTAAACTAATCCAACTAATAGAGTAAAAGCGAATATTTGTGTGTGTTGTGTATGTGTGTTTCTTCTTCTCAAACGACTGAGCAGTTTTGGATGAAATTTTATTGTGGAATGTGGAGGAATGTGAATTCTATTATTTATATTGCTGCCTTCTCCTTATACAAACCCTAGCCTATAAGAATAGTTATAAGTTACTAACAAACTATGGATCAATCAATCAATTGTAGTCCGAAATAAATAATTTTGAATTTGAATTGAATTAAAGTTTACTAACTCTTTTAATTCTTAGAAAATGTTCCATACATTTTCTAAGAATTAAGATCGCAACTACAACAATTAAGAGGCGCAACAAATAATGAGGCGTAATACGGTACAACAATTGTTGAAATGACCATGTAATCCCAGCTCGATGTGTCCATACTATAATGGATAAAGCATAACTTATGTTGCCTAAAAGAAATTGCTGTTAACAATAAGTCTAATTCAGTCTTTGTTTACAGAGTCGTGGACGAATATGCATATTGAATAAAAGTAAAGAATACTGCTCCAGATGAATTGAATATATAATGCGGTAGATACATACATATGTACTTATTGTATATGAAAATATTATATAATATATATGAGACGTGATATCTTTTTCTTTACACCTGAGCTAAATTAGTACCTATCCATTTTTATGGCCTAACCTACCCACCCAAAGACTTGTATTTTCAAGTTATATGTGGATTTGCACTCGCTTAGCGGTGTAGGAAAACATCGCGAGGAAAGTGACATGTTTGAGGACCACAATATACGAGGACGTGTGTTTTCCGTGGAAGGACCTGGGCGCAAACCACGATGTATCTGCACAAGCGAACTCCCCTAACGAATTAGTTCTGCGGGGGAGTCACGACCCTCAGTCATGATAAAATACGACCCAAGAGAGAGGCTAATATTTATAACACGTTTTGGAATAACACGGTTTGAGCTACACCTAGTGTACTAGAGGGTGTCTGAAGAACCTACCTGTCTGTAGAACGTAAAAAAGGTACCTTTGGTTAAACATTCTCCAGAATTTTGTAAACAATTACATTTTCCATACAAAAAGAAAAATTTTATTTTTAATTTCAAGAAATCGGACATAATACTCTCCTTCTCTTAAGAGTCGGTTAAAACCATTTAGAAATCATTAATGCAGTTAATTATAACATATTAGTAGAATCGGGCTTAAATTTCACGGAAAACACAAAAGCAACAATTTATTAAAGACCGTACCATTTTACCTTATTTCAATTTACTGTATTTTTCAATTAATTGAAGTTGATTAATCTTACCTTCTAGAGTCGACATGATTTAAAATAACTCAAAGTAATGCTTATTTTTATATCATGTATTTTAATAACGAGTATTTTTGTGGGATATGTGGCAGAAGTAAGTATATTAAGTATTTATTTACTTAAAAACATAAAAAACTATCTTCTTCTTCTTATCGAATGAGAGTGGCCAGCTCTGGCGTCGAGAGTTCATCAAGCCGCCCTAAGGGCCTCTGACATGGCTTAATGACTGCCGTACTTGACAAACAGCCGGGACCTACAATTTAACGTGTAGAAGCGCCCAAAATAGAATGCCACTTTTCGATCCCCCATCCAAGGACTAACCGCGTCGACCTTTTGATTAACATTGGTAATCGCACGCTAATGCTTCAGCTAGCTGAGCTACGGGCGCTCCAAATAAATAATATAAACATATAAACTATGTATTGATTACTTCCAATACATTTAAACTAATAAAATTAAAGGACTAAATATGCCTAAACATGTGCCCTGTTAAGGGAGTCGCAAGATATTGTTACGGAAGCGGGTTCAGGGATAGGAAAAAATATACCGTTTTAATTTTGCTCAACGTCACGCAATCTTTATTTTTTCACTTACCATTTCCGCCACACTTACATACTTACTTCCATTACCGCCAAAATTCAACATAAAAAATAACTAACTAACCTATTTACAAAAACAAAACAAACAAAAGAGTTCTTACACCTATAGATACATTCAAAGAGGTTCTACGTGACAATATGTTATGTAGTGTACGCTGGATGGCATCTTAACAATATTAACTACCATACGAAGCTACATTATGATATTTTCTAAAATTTAATGACGTTACTTACTTCTATTATAAGTAACTAATGTATTTTTAAAGGCAGCTTTATTACGTTTAAAGAATCTTTTGTACTACGACTTTTATGAATTAGCGATAAAAATAATTGTAGCAGGAATTTAGCTGGTTTAGAGGTACTGAATCCATTCCTAAACTATTTTATATACGTAAGTTTGCAATACTTATTCATCCGTTTTTTTATACCTAAATTTTGTTATCGTATTCAAATAAAGATATTATTTAAATTAAGTGTTTTAATATTTTTTATTTGATCAAATAATATTTTTCTAATTGCAAGAAACCTTGCATAAAGCGTGCTCCATCATAGACTACATCAGGCAGGCTGTAGTCAAACGTAAAATTAACATATACATTTTTTATCTCTTATTTATTCCTTTCCATCCAATGGTTGCCTGGAAGAGATTGCTTTTAGTAATAAGGCCGCCAATTGTGACACTAGTATAAGTATTTTTTATGTTCTTTCTTTGTAGTTATTTAGTATTTTAAAAAAAGAAATATATATCATCGTGTGTTGCAATAAAGAATTTTCTATTCTATTTTAAGGAAACCGATCCAGATTCAAAGAGCAGTGATATTTCTAGCGAAGAAAACCCTCAAGATCGCTCGGTGCATGTCGAAATAAATGTCTCTGGAGTCGACATATCTATCACACCTGGTAAAACAGACAAGAAACCAGACAACACGGTAGTGTATTAAATCTAAGTATACCTATATATTATATCCCACCAAAAACATTCTGTAAAAAAATTGCCAAGTCTCGATAGAGCTGCTTGTTTATCTCTAAAAAGTAATGAAATCTCTAGAATTAGTTGAGCCAAGTCTAAGGTTCCTTACTGCGATTTATTTATTATTAGATATAGTTAATTTTATGTGACTTGGCCGTTGACTTGTAAGTAGTAGATTATGATTAATTAAAGTTTGGGAAACAACAACGTTTTGCCGGGTCAGCTAGTAGATAAATAAAATAAAAATGTCTTTATTTAGACTCGCACCAAGCGTTTTGCTTCGACTTTCATCGTGCGAACAGCCCAACTGTGGAACTCCTTGCCCGAATCTCTATTCCCCTTGAACTATAATTTGTCGGTCTTCAAGTCGAGAGTAAACCGGTTTCTTCTAGGCAAGCGCGCTAGATCTTAGACAATAACGTTGCTTAACATCAGGCAAGTTGTAGTCAAGCGTAAGCCTATATCATGTAAAAAAAAATTGCCTAATATTTAGTATCTAACTGCAAAAGGATCGAATCGATTCGAATCGAGTAGAGGGCAGGATCCTCTTTCTTGATAATTCCTGGCCCAACTCGTTTCCATCGCAATTCAGTGAGGAAACGCGGCCAGTGTACGTGCGTTTTAGTCCATTGAAATGTTACATGAGCTTTGCATTTTTTCTTCCATACAATAATAAATATATCGTATCGTATCTTAGTAAATTATACAACTAATTTTATTTTTTATTTTAGCAAAAAGTATCTACAACTAAAAAGCCTAAAACTAAAATAAATAAACCGAGAAAAAGGAAACCTCCAAGAAACAAAAAAGGCAAGAGAGGACGTCCTTTTAAAAGGTTATCTAAGGGTAGAGGTAAATGGGTAAGCATACAGAAAGATTTTTTTTACAAGTAAACCATTATTTACAATGATAATAATTAAAGAACAACTAAGAAAAAAGCAAATATACCAAATACTTTAAAAACTTAAAAAAATATCGAAATATACTACTACAAAAAAAAGGCACTTAAAAAATCTTTAGATATTTTTATATACAGACTGATAAAATTACATATATAAATCATACGAGTATAGCCCTGTAGAGTTAAGTTTAGGGACAAATCGAAAGACAATAAAGTCTCAACTCGATTATAACAAATTTGAAAATTCATAATTGCTCGTGTTATGCGGGAATCGAACCGGCCGCTGCACCTCTAGACTAGAAGGCAGAGCCACTACCAACTAAGCTAACAAGGCAGTCCAAACAATATTTTGTTTTGAATAAGTTAGCTTTTCACGTGGGATAGATTTGCGTTTGACTACACCCTCCTAACGTTAAGCTGCAGGTTATTAAGCTGCAAGCTCTATAGGTTAAAGGTACCAGATGATCCGTATATTTTTTTGCAGAGAGGTGGCAACAGGAATAAACCAAAGAAGCCAAAAGATAAAAATAAAAAGGACAAGAAAGGAAAGGACGATAAAGGAAAGGGCAAAGTTTCTGCGGAAATGCCTCACCCTTTCGAGTCAGAGGATTCCGATTTATCCCATGACAATATTGAAGGCGATTACTATCCGTCAGATAAACCAGAAGGTGGTAAAATTGGTCACTTAGATGAGGTTACGAATGTGGTAAGTTTTATTTGAGGCCTATAGGGCCTTATTTACAAAACGTGGTTTAACTATAAGTCCAGAACTTAGAAAATACTTAGTCCGTTTTTGTTGTTCCAAATTTGTCTCTCTACTGTCATAATTATCGAACTGTCAAGATGTTACCAATGATAAATTAACGTCCCAATTTGAAGTTGACATTTGATTGCTTGTATGTGATGTTTGAACAACAAGAACTGACTTTTTATTTTGTAAGTCCTGGACTAATATTTAAACCGCATTTTGTAATAAGACGGTTTAAATGCAATTAATATTTGTACAAAAAATTATAGTACTTATATAAAACATTATAGTTTTTGTGTGATTTCTGTACTTAATAATTATTCGCGTTAGTTAAATAAAACTGTTAATGAATTATTAATGTGTTTTATTATATTTGCGTTTGTTTCAGCTCACTAGCGGAGTTATGGTAAGTTTAGTATTATTCTCTTTTTTCGTGAATTTCTTAATCTCTATCTATTTTAAATAATAAATAAAATAAATAAATAAATATTCCGGGACATGGCACACAGCGCCATCTAGCCCCACACTAAGCAAACGCTTGTGTCGTGGGTACTAGATAACGGATATAATACTTATATACTTTTCTTTTGTAAATACATACTTATTATACATACAAACGACCAGACTCAACACAAGTAATTATAATTTTTTTTTTTAAGTACATAAATACTTGTGTCATGCGGGAATCGAACCCGCGACCTCTAGATTAGAAGGCAGAGCCACTACCAACTAAGCTAACAGGCCAGTCAATAAATAGGTCAATAGGTAAGGTACCTATTTATAAAATATAATAAAGCCGAAGAGGCAGCCAAAATTCTGAGCATAGAAGATATAGAAAAAAAATGTTTAGATATACTTTAATACACGTTTCAGCAATTTTTTGAACTTTTCTCTGTTTATTTAAACGCCTATAACGCAACAACGGCTGAATTTCATTCATCATGATTTTTTGTATGTAGGTAGTACGAGGTCTTAGAAATGTACTACGATATTTCACCCGAAAACGCATAGCTCCGGCCGACGAGTCTTGTCCACACGCAAACAATTTTGCACAATATGAGCAGTTTTGCAGACGTTTTTGACGAAATAAATTCATATAAAATCAGCAATTCAGAATATTCTATTTATGGTTTTCTACTCCTCTAAATAATAACATTACCTTTTAGATAATAATTAAATTGGTTTAAATTTCTGTACTACTTTTGGAAAAAAAGGTGAAAAATATTTCAAAACAACTATTTTTCAAAAAAATAATCTATCGAGCGTAAGTATACGTAATCGTGTTTTGGCGTTTTTTATTGTCTTAACACTGAATCAAAATTATATAAACTGAAAAAAATTAGCTCTATCTTATAAACTTCTATTTAATTTAATTTTTAAGAAATGTCGACTTCACATAGCACCCCGCGTTAAATAATGCGAGAGAAGCCGCGGTCGTCCACTAGTTCGAAATATACGATGTTTATTGCAACTTAACAGTACCTATAAAGGTGTATTATCTCTATCTTAGTATTCTTTACTTATTTATATAATTTACACACTTATAAAGGAAAACAAATTAAACTTGTTATTTCTTTTTCTTCAGACTAATAATTGGAAAAATATAAAATTTGGTACAAATGAAAATGGCGGAACAGGCCACAGTTCAAACTTTGAGTCTCAATCAATAAACGATGGCGTTGAATTTGTTGACCAGAATGGCAATCTTATAGAACAACGTCCGGGAAATAATAAAAAGCCCAACAGCAAGCTTTCTAAGGTCAGTTAAAAGGAAACTTAACATTTAACCTACAAATAAAAGGTACCATGGAAGAGTAATTCTAACAATGTAATGCTTTGAAAATGCTTACATCTTTCATGTCCGCTAGCTCACATAGCTCTTGTCCTTATTCACGCGATTCCCGCAACACAAGCCCATTTATGGGACTTAGCGCGGGACAATGGAATACCAACTTGTACTGCTACATGTAAGCTTTAAACTCCTGTACATTACCTAATCTAAGTACTAAGTACTAACTGTGTTTATTTTGGCATAATA
Source organism: Macaria liturata (assembly GCA_964023185.1). NCBI lineage: Eukaryota > Metazoa > Arthropoda > Insecta > Lepidoptera > Geometridae > Macaria > Macaria liturata. The sequence goes on along the minus strand of OZ026807.1, from coordinate 15,068,371 downwards.
AAAAGAATTTGAATTTGATTACTTTTCCTTTCCACCAACTCAACCGCGGAAGCGGCGGTTGACTATCTCGTGTATTTTTTTTCTATGGTATACAAATAAAGCGAAGTGTGGGTCAGTGGTTCCAGTGTCTGCTTTTCATCTCTCTCATCTCTCTCATCTGGTTCGAATCCGGCCCTACACCAATGACTTGTATTTTCAAGTTATGTGTGGATTTTGCACTCACTTAACGGTACGGGAAAACATCGTGAGGAAACCGACATGTTTGAGGACCACAATATCCGAGGACACGTATCTTCCGTGGAAGGACTTCGGCGTACACCACGATATAGCTGCCCAAGAAAACTCCCCTAACGAATTAATTCTGCGGGGGAGTCACGATCCTCAGTCATGATCATGGAAGTACGACTTGAGACGAGATACAAAAAAAATATCAAAAAGTGGCAAAACTCGTCATCTCCGCATTCACTCCTCTCGCACACATAATATCCTCATTCACACAATTCATCCATGTCTTTTAGGGCCCATCTGAACATAATTGTTTAATTTAACTTTATTTTATTTGTTTTTACAGCAAAAGGGTCGCCTTTGCATACTAAATTCACACACAGAGTTCTGCACTAAACGACACTAGTTGCCGGTAAGTGAAGATAATAAAGAAATAAATCAACAAAGTGTGTACCTATAAAAACTGTTTTTTTTTCGTTTAATGCCTATAGTACAAAAAACCCAAGTGCCTTTAGTTAAAATTTAACTCACAGGTCCAAATTAAATTACTATAAACTGACCACGGACCTTTAACTACACATATAATTTATAAATAAAAATCACATAATAGACACAATTTATATAAAACACTAATTTTCTGATCATAAATTGAGTGAATTATCAATAGAAATATTTCTCAATAGTCATGTTGCGAAGAAACAATTCCAGAAGATTCGCGCCAGATTCCTGTTTAGAAATAAGCTGTTTAAGATGAATGCATTCCATTATAATAATTATATTTATGTTTATTTGAATCAATGATTTAAAACAGAAAATAATAGAAATTTTCAAAAATTACTGAATTTGAATTTTGGAAATCTTTGAAAAAGTGGTTCTCTCTCTCTCTCTCTTGAGTCGCATATCCTCATGGCTGAGGCTCGTGGCGCCCCGCAGAATAATTTCTTTGTGGGAGTTCTCTTAGGCAGATACATCGTGGTGGGCGCCCAGGTCCTTCCACAGAAGACACATGCCCTCGGATATTGTGGTCCTCAAACATGTCGGTTTCCTCTCGATGTTTTCCTTCACCGTTAAGCGAGTGCAAAACCACACATAACTAGAAAATACAAGTCATTGGTGTAGGGCTGGATTCGAACCAGGGTGCGTCTGGATGGGAAGCAAACACTGGAACCTCTGAGCCACGTTTGCTTTCTTTGTTGTACGAGTATACTCACTCTCTCTCTCTTGAGTCGTATTTCCTCGTGACTGAGGGTCGTGGCTCCCCCGCAGAATTAATTCGTTAGGGGAGTTTTCTTGGGCAGAGACATCGTGGTGGGCGCCCAGGTCCTACACGAAGAGTATACTATGTAGTGAGTAAATTTCAAATTTTAATATCTCAACTCGCTATGCTTGCTCTAACTAGTTTTAACCGCAAAGCGTGGAATGTCGAAAAATCATTTTATTCTATCATTAAGTCAATTTCTTTTAATTTCTTCTCTGTTGTTTTAAAACGTTAATTAGTCATACATTCATGAAAAATGATTAAATGTTTGTTAATTTGTCTCATTTGATTATTATAATACAAACTGTTGTATAGTTACGTACTTACATAAAAACAAGTTAGAAAAAAATAGATTTAAAATTATCTCAAATTGTAGGTTAGTAAAGATCCCGCAAAAAAACTGTGGATTTGTAAATTGTTTATTTTAATATTTACAATTTGAATTAATTACTTGAACTTTATTCGATTTTTTAGTGTAACTATACAACAGCTTGTGTGAAACTCTAATCGCTTTTCACTTTAATAAGCTAAAAATGCGAATTTTAATTGGGTGCTTCATTATTGTGCTAATTAACATTGCATCAAGCGACAAAAATGGGAAACAAGTAAGACAGATCGTTTTTTAATTGCAAAGTTGATTTTAGAAATGTTTGCTTTTGAAATCGAATCTGCAAATCAATAACGGCTTTATTTAGGTAGGTACTAGCAGCGCCTTGAATGTCACCCGCATAATACCGCAATATACCTGGTATATAAAAATACATATTTATTTCAGAGTCTAATCTAACCCCATACCAAATTACATCCAAATCGATTGAGCCATTTAAATGTAAAGAATAATAGCTACATTCAAACCAGGATGCATCAGAATACTAGGCAGACGCTTTTTTATTCTCTTTGAAAAAAGTATTCAGTAAAAAGTTGCTAACTCTTGTGTTAGAGTTTTTAAACCGCCTTGAGGGTCTCTAACATAGCTTAACGACTGCCATATCACAAATCATCATCATCCTACCCATGCGCCCAGCGCCTAAAACTAAATACCACCTTTTGATCACCCATCCAAGAAGAGACCGCGTCGACAGTTGCTTAGTTATTGACCAGATATTTTTTTCAGGTAAATTTGCAAGATGTAAAACACGAGAAAAACGTTCAAAAACTCGTAAGACGCGTTGATAACGATGAATATTATGATACTCTTCGTAGTATAGAAATAAAAGACGTCACAGGAAAACCGGGAAACGCTAAAATTAAAAAGCCCGTAACTGCGGGTGAAAGCGTGAGTAAAAAACTAGTAAAAAATTTATTTTTGCCTAAAAAGTCAACTTAATTTATTACACACAATGTTAATAGCTACGTTATACGAAATGTGTAAACAAATCTAAATATATAAAACTCAAAGGTGACTGACTGACTGATTGACTGACTGACTGATATAGTGATCTAGCAACGCACAGCCCAAACCACGGGACGGATCGGGCTGAAATTTGGAATGTAGGTAGATGTTACGACGTAGGCATCCGCTAGGATTTTTGGAAATGCCACTTTTAAAGGGGTGAAATAGGGGATGCAAGTTTTACTTCTTAATGCGAGCGAAGCCGTGAGCACCTACTAGTGTAATAATAAATTTTAAGTTAAACTTTGGAAAGTCGACGACGTAGGGATACGAATTGCCAGGTTGATATGGAGATGGGCAGGACACTTGGCGCGTAGGGATGTCTTTAGATGGACCCGAGCAGTCACTGAGTGTAAGGAACAAAATAGCTCTAGTACTACTAAAATAGTAGTATCCAAGAAACAGTATCCGACCCAGAGGCAAACCACCAGCTCAATAGTAGTATGATATTGCTAAACACGTTGGTAGGAGATGAATCGGACAGGCTGGAGACCGTACTATGTGGCACGTTGGAGAGGAGGCCTATACTCAGCAGTGGGTGAACACGGGCTGATATGATGATGAATATAAACAACCATAGTGTGTGTTTAGCACTTGACAAAATAACTAATATAATAATATTAGATAACGCATGAGCAAAATGCTGGTTTTTTTCTATTAGCATTTCCAATCAGCGTGGTAATGCAGCCAGTATACGGGGTATGCCATGTAGCAGGCTAATTATATTTTTTATACATATGTTGGTAAAGAAGGCAATGATAATGATACTATTTTTACATAAACAACATACTTTCAATGATTATTTGTGGATTTGTTGCAATGTATTATTGTAATTTCACAACTCCAATTTACATATTTTTTAAATCCTTTGTTAGCCAAATTGTAAAATTAACATTTATAATTTTAAAAACTTAAATTTAAAACTATGTAGTAGGTACAATATTTTATTTTTTTAATTAAATATTATAGTAAGTATCTAATTTAGTTACTTACTTCACTTCCGTGGGTCGGAGAGACGTTAAATTGTAGGTCCCGGCTGTTTGTCTATTGCGGCCATGTCAAAGGCCCTTAGGGCGGCTTGATAAACTCTCGACACATGAGTTGGCCACTCTCATTCGATAAGAAGAAGAAGTTACATAATCTAGTATACATGTGTGATATTACATTTATTTTTCAGGGCTCAAAACCTTTATGTATTGTGAATGAAGCCGTGTATTACTGCCTTAACCGTAACGTGCGCCCGCGATCTTAATTATACGATTAATAAATATAATATTTAAAAGTAATTGCGTTTTATTTGTTTCTTTCCTCATTTTTTTCCGACACCCTTAAAAAGGAGGCATTTCAGTTAATTTTTAAACATTTGTGCCAAATTTTGTGAGTGTATTCAAATTCAAATTATTCAAAATTATTTAATTTGTATAAAAATGCACACATACAAGAATATCTCTAAAGCACCGTACTAGACGCCCGGTGCGTCTGTGACACGGTGATTAGCACCTTCCGGGGTCTTATTTTTGGAAAGTATACATTTTAAATTTACTTTTACACAATAGAATTTATGTATGTTTATATAGTTTGTCAACGAATTTATCAAAAGCCATAATTTATATCGATATGGTTTCTTTTTGTAGTAGATTATAAATGTTTCAACTTAGGTGTGACAAACAGTGAAAGTCAGCAAAATCGATTCATTATACAGTTATCTTTATTGCACACCAAAATAAATTAAGATGATATGATGTTCAAGTCAAGTGTCAAGGGTGGCTTTATCACCGTGAGTGATCTCTAGCAGGCAACCTTACACTCATGCACGTTTCTCGTTTTCACTAACGATCGATAGTGAAAAGTTTTTGCCGAAATACAAATTATCTCGAGTCATTTACAATTTTTCTTAATAATAAAATAAAATAATCTACAATAAAAAAATCGCTCCATCATATGCGAGCTAAAGTGCTGAAGAGGGTCAAAAATCTGAACAAAGAAGATGTTAAAAAAAAAATGTTCGGGTATACTTTAAATCCATAACAGAACACGTTTCAGCAGTTTGTAGAAATTTTGTCTGTCGCTTATCACTCAAAAACGGTTGAATGGATCATCACGATTTTTGGTATGTAGGTAGTATGAGATTTTAGGAGCTATAAGCTACTTTTCGTCTCAAAAAAATGCAAACGAAGCCGCGGGCGTCCACTAGTATTAAAATAAAAATGTTTTACGGCTTTTCACCCATCTAATATTCAGACCTTTTGTTGGTAAAATATACAAACCACGTGCTTATATGTATAGCACGTTTTCACTTATTTACGTGGAGTAGTTTGCGCTTGACTACAGCTCGCCTGATGTTAAGCAATGCTGTAGCCTAGTGTGTTTTACGCTTGCCTAGAAATTACCTTTATTTTTCACGCCTTAAACTACGTTTTATTAGGATTAGGTTTATAACTATATGTCCCTTTTGGAATTCTATACTAATTATTACATAAAGCAAAAATACTAGAGTTATAAAATTATACATAAAACTTTGACCAAAAATTGTAGAAAATATGGCGGCGCCACTTTTTTTTTTACATGATATAGGCTTACGCTTGACTACAACTTGCCTGATGCTAAGCAACGTTCTAATCTACGATCTAACGCGCTTGCCTAGAAGATCCCGGTTTACTCTCGACTTAAAGACCGACAAATTATAGTTCAAGGGGAATAGAGACCACTTGTAGTACTTGTTTAATTTATTTGTCCTTCTCATGACGATTACACTGTTTTGCTCTCGAAAATAATCTTTATCTAAATATATAAAACTCAAAGGTGACTGACTGATTGACTGACTGACTGATATAGTGATCTATCAACGCACAGCCTAAACCGCTGGACGGATTGGGCTGAAATTTGGAATGGAGGTAGATGTTATGACGTAGGCATCCACTAAGAAAGGATTTTTGGAAATGCTATTTTTAAAAGGGTGTAATAGGGGATACAAGTTTAACTCCTTAATGCGAGCGAAGCCGCGAGCACCCACTAGTGTAAAATAAACTTCTGTTTCACTAAGCATTTTTATAATTTGCGCAATTATTTTTAGTTTAGAATAGTAATTAAAAATTAAGATCAGTTCCATTTTTACACATTTATGCTTTACTGTGGTTTAACTTAATGCAGACTTGCTTACTACGCTAAATTTCTCAACAAAATTAACTTTCATAATTACATTAATTTAACACTAATTGACAACATTAGTGAATAATTTAGTAATTAGAGAAATAAAATACCTACCCTTTTATTTCGAATCCAATCTGCGACTTAGAAAAAATGATTTGAAGTTCTCTTTTAAAATTATTTTTTCATTAGGTAATAGGAAAATGCGACTTTATATTATTTGCTTTGTAATTCCAATTTATATAGCAACATGCGAGTCTACTGTCAAAAAAGTAAGTACCTATTTACTTCAATAATTATATATGTATTATGAATTTAAATAAATTATTGGTAGATTGTAACATCGCGTGGGTTAAAATTTGGGTTGACAATAATACTACTAAAAAACACACCTTTATGCAATCAACTGTACCTATAAACAATATATATACATATATGCACTAAACTAAAAAGAGTATGTACATTTAACCAAAATTTAAAACATCTACATGTGGAATGGAGCCAAGAACGCTGGCTGCATTCCCACGCTGCATTGCTATAGAAATCCTTTGCGCAAGGAACCAGCCAGCGTTCTTGTATTGATTGATTGATTGATTGATAAACTCTTTATTAAAACACCACATACATAAAAAACAATACAAAAAACATAGAATATAAAATTTGAGTTTTAATTGGCGGCCTTATCGCTAAGAGCGATCTCTTCCAGGCAACCAATCTGGCAGGGATATAAACTTCAAATAAAATGAGTAGGACGAGGTGCTTAAGAAATTAAATGAAAAAAAAAGATCAAAAAGTTTATACTACTTATATATGAATAAACATAAACAAATATTACAATAATATATACATACATACACAATAATACATACATATTAATACAAGAGACAAAATAAAAACATAAGTATATAGCAATTTATGTCGGAACCAAAGAAGATAAATACAATTTCTTGAATATGAATTTTCTTTTTTTTATTTTATTATGAATTGTGTGAATGAGGATATGTGTGCGAGAGGAGTGAATGCGGAGATGACGAGTGACCGAACGAAATGGAAGAGAGGAACATGCCGTGCCGACCCCACATAGTGGGATAAGGTAAGAAAGAAGAAGAAGAGACATATATGTCCGTGGAGGGACCTAGGCCACGATAAATCTTCCTTAGAGAACTACCTCGATTATTACGTTAAATTGTTGAGACGTGCATCGCCAAACATTTTTTTTAATATCTTCTACTTACTTTAAATACAATAAATAAATAAATTATTTTTCAGAATTTAACGCTTTTTCCACGGTTCAGTACCATCAATCCCAGACGAAGGCATGTAAGTATACTAAGGACTCCTGTATACATATATATAACTGAGGATTCCTGTAAGTAAACGAGTAAGAACTCATTAAAAGTATATAACTGAAGGCTCCTGTAATTATATAACTAAGGGATTCTGTAATTCAGCGTATTTTAAACGCATTTAGTGGCAAAATTACTCAGAAAAATGGCTTCACATTTAGAGACGTTAGTGCAAACGAATCTAAAATAAAAACAAGTTGCAAATGTCGGCTCCCAGGGCATTTTTTTAAATGAATAATATAATAATAAATCAGGCGTTACATTGCGGAAATCCATTGTAAATGAAACTCTGGAGAAATATGTAGTGTTAAATCCATCAAGTTTGTTGTTTGAAGGCGGTTATGGAGCAGTCGCAGCAGAAAAACACTACATATTTCTCTAGAGTTTAATAACATTATTTTTCAGCATTCCGACGAATACATCATTCCCGATTATCCTCCGGCCGATTTCCCGCAGAATCCTTTCCAAGATCCAACTAGGCGACCCCCCGGGGCCACTCACACCACACCCTTCAAAACAAACAAACCATCGCGTAATCCAAGATGGCCTGTTCCTCCTGAAACCACTACCTCATCCAGATACTACCCGGACAGTCAAGATTACTCCCTGTATTCTACAGAAGATTCTGTAGATAATGACTCCGAGTACGATCCCCCAGACAGCGGCACAACACCTATTCCACAAGCACCAGGAAATAATATAGGAAATATAGGCCCTTTTGACACTGTGGTGAGTTTCATGTTGGTAATTTAATAACAATAATATATTAAGAAAATAAATGTACATCTCACTACAAAAAAATCAAATCGAACAGTTCCTTGACATTGGTTATCGCATGCGATTACTTCCGCTGGGCTACGGGCGCTTTGAATAACATAATTAAAGAAAATATGTTCATTGTATATTATCATTGAAAACGTAAATATTTAGGAAATTGCGATAAAAAATCGTAATCTTGTCATTTTCGAGGCTTGTGATTGACAAAATATTTCCTGTTTTACCTAAATTGATAAAATATTTTTTTTTTTATTTATAAGTCATATAGTTTATCTCTCCATTTGGGCAGAAAGTGAGCAAAACTCGGGGGCAATATAATAAATTAATGTTGTTCATTCACTCATTTAAGTTCTTGTTCATTTCATTCAATTCTATCGAATCACTAATCTTGTCTATGGTTTCGTTCGTATACGTCTTTTCGCGGGTAAGCGGGTAACACATCATACATATCTTCTACTTCTTATCGAATGAGAGTGGCCAACTCTGGTGTCGAGAGTTTATCAGGCCACCCTGAGAGCCTCTGACATGGCTTAACAACTGCCGTACTAGACAAACAGCCGGGACCTACAATTACATACTTATTATTATTACATATGGTAATACATACATTTTTTTTTCAGATAATGAATGGAGTCATGGTAAGTACCACTTTAATGGCCACAATCTAATAAGACATTACAAATTAATCCAATGATTCAATGTGTATATTAAAGTTTAAAATATGTAGGTATATTTAATGAATCTATAAAAATATATGAATGATGCTGAATAGCTGACAACTCTACGTATTTTCCGTGAATTTGGCACAAAATTTAGATGACAGCTGTCATAATAGTATATTACTTAATGATAATTCGGACCAAAACTGTACAACTTTAATTTCTGTTTCTGTTTGGCCAGAAGCCCGCAAAAATTTGAATAAAATTACCTCGGTAACGAGAGAAGTTGAAAACTTGATTATGTATAATAATAATAAACAAAAAATTGTTAATAATAGTAGGCCGTTGTATGTACTTATAGACAATATTCGTTTTACAAATTACTAAGTTCATTTTTATTAGCTATTTGAAACAAAAGATTCAGTAGGTAAAATGACGGCTTAGGGAAGTGTTTGTCTGAAAAAATACTTAAGCCTTAAAATATTACAACAAATAAAATAATATATAATTTATTAATTAATAATTTATTTTTAATTAAGTATTTAAAAATTTTTTTGTGTTCCTCTTGTAGGTGAACCATTTTGATAACATACATGTGGATAAAGACAGTATACCTAAGAAGAATAGACTCTCCGTGCATAAATCTGTAAGTTTGTTGTGTGTTGTTTTCTTTTAGTAATTTTGAATGTTCTCCTCCTATTCGTATGAGAGCGATAAACTCTAGTGTTGAGTTAATAAACAGACAAACAGTTAAAAATTCTAAAAACTGCTGAAACGTGTTCTGTTATAGATTTAAAGTATACCCGAACGTTTTGTTTTCTATTATCTTCTATGCTCAGATTTTTGACCCTCTTCAGCACTGGACACTGACAGCTGAACAATTTGTATTTAAAATATTATGTAATCAACTTATTTTATAACTTATTTTTCGTTTTTTTTAATAATTAAATATTAATTTGAATAATTCAGCCTAAGGCGATAAGGCCGCCCAATGTGCATTAATTTAGTTATTAAATTTCTTTCATTATTTAATTTCTTTGGTGTGCATTAAAGACATATCGTATCTTATTGTATCTTATCTTATCTTCAGTCTAACTGAGAACCTCCTTCGATATTGAAGTCGGTTAAAAAATTTGGTAAAGGAAGCAAAACTTTGTGTTCTTTTAACATTTTGTATGTATTTAAGACATGCATAAACAACATATTTAAAGCGTATTCAAATAATCTATAACTCAATATAACATTACCAAGGAATACACAAAATTACTGCATCCTGCCACCTTAATAATAGAAAGACCAATGTATGGGATTGACATAAGAATTCCCCCCGCGGAGTGATGTCACTCCCATACATTGGTCTTTCTATTCCATAACTGAGCGTCAGTACGCTCACAAAAATACGCATCTTGTCTATGGCTCTATGGCTGTTTCATTATAATTTGATTGTTTTTTGTTTTACAGAAATCAAAATCCATGTGCCTATTTGTCAATTCGAACATGAACATTTGCACTAAGATTAAACGTACCAGACTAAAATATCAAACAAGGAAATATCGTATCAAATCAACTGTAAAAAGAGGTATTCGTCATTTTTCTTAAATGCACGGATTTAATTCAAAATCAAGAATGCATTTTTTTTTTGGTTGTATGGTATCACGGATTATATTTACACAATTATTAAATCGCAAACTCCTCGTGCTGTGGATGAGATATGAATATACATGGTCTTACAAAAATTAGACGATTGAAAAGGGTTTTAAAAACACTACACATTCTAAAAAACCTTATTCCAAAAATGTAAAACAGAATTTACACCAACACACAAAAAAAAAATTACACAACAAATTATATAACAGAATCAATTTTAGTTGTCGCAAATCGATTTTAGTTTTCCACTAATAAAACGCTAACTTGAATAAATATTGTATTATAAGTACTAATGTTTCTTTTATTTTTCCTGGAATTGTATTATTTTATAAATAGGTAGGTATAGGTATATGTAGAAACAAACAAAACTAAAAGGTTTGATATTTTTACTCTGTGAATATTAAGAACGGTTCACTGTGAACTTAATTAACGCCAGCGCCATCTCTAAGCAACATAATATAAACTTGGTGCTATAAATTCGCTCAATACATTATGTAATGGTCTGTAAGACAAAGACGGAGGAAGCTTACTCATGTTTTACTCAGAATGAATGTACTTAGAATCGATATGAATGTATTTATTAATCAATCAATATAACTTTATTGTACACCAGAAAAAACTACACAAAACAATTTAGAGAATTATCACTTAACAGCCTTGAGCGATCTCTCCCAGGCTTATGCCTTTTTGATTAAGCAGGTCACTATGTTTCTTATTAAATAAAAATAATTATATTTATTTGGTGCCATAAAATGCTTAAATCTAGGACTAAACGTTTTGTTACTAACTATAATTGATTTTATTTCTTGACGCTTTGTTCACAAATAATAGGATCGATGTTCCCCACACTAGGTGTTCCTGTGTCGTGAGGGATTCGCTCATCCTTGAGCATTCAAGTACCTACCTATTTTTATATTTACCTATTTTTAATTTATGGTTTATTAAACTGTTTTGTGAGCTCCACATATTACAACCAGTTAGCAATTAATCCGATAAATTGGATTTATAGAACAATAATTAATTACATCAAAAGTTATAATTAAAAAAGTATAATACCTTTTTATTTTGAATCCAGACGTCGCCTTAGGAAAAATGAGTTGATTTTTTTGGTTTTAATTTTCATTTTTATGGTTCGTTAATTTAGTAGGAAATGCGACTTTTGGTAGCATGTTTTGTGGTTCTAATTTATATAATAACATGCGAGTGTACTGTCAAAAAAGTAAGTATTTCATTTTTATACTAATACCTATTTCTCTCTTCAGTCGTATTTCCTCATGACTTAGGGTCGTGACACCCCCGCAGAATTAATTCGTTACGGGAGTTCTGTTGTGCAGATACATCGTGGTGAGCGCCCAGGTCCTTCCACGGAAGACACATGTCCTTGGATATTGTGGTCCTTACATATGTCGGTTTCCTCACGATATTTCACTTCACCGCTAAACGACGCCAAATCCACACATAACTTAAAAATACAAGTCATTGGTATAGGGCCGGATACGAACCAGGGTGCGTCAGGATGAAAAGCAGACGCGGAAACCGCTGAGCTACACTCGCTTATACTAATAAGTACCTATAAATTATCCAAAGAAAGATTTGGTAGATACATCTTGGTGGGCTTCAACTAAGATATATCTCTGGCAAAGGTAACTACTCCCTGATGAGTCAATTACTCGGGGAAGTCCATACCCTCAATAATGAGGTTTACGACTAAGAAGGATGTTACTTCCGGAACCCAATACTATCTACGTACCAAAAAATACAATGGTTCATAATTTCAGTGTGATCTTAAAAGGGAACAACCAGACCGACTAACACATTTTGTATGCGACTAGATGGCGCTGTGTGAAACTTCGTGATTATTTTATTTGTTATTTTTAAGGCATCAGCGGATCCTGCTGGTCTTCCTGGTCGAAGGAAAAAGTCCAATAAACGAAGTAATCCGAAAAATGATCGTCGTTATGTCATAATGGTGGATAGTATTTATTTATACGACCTTAATATGAGTGAGGTAAGATGGTTTATATTCCGGAATCACGGGTCTTACACCCGGTATTTTTAAGGCATCAGTGGAGCCCTAGCCAACACTGAGAGGCCATTTACAATACAATACGTAAAATTAGGTACAAAAATTACAGAGAGTTGATGTAAGGATACAAAAATTACTATTACAGACATGGTAATAATTAAGGCTATTGTGTTGAGTTGTTCGTTGTCTTGATATAGATGGTCTATTGGACAAGGAACGGCGCCTGCCAATTATTCCTCATTCATAAAAAAAAATATTTTTAACGATAAAAAATCTATGCAATAATCTAAGTTCGCTGATTCAAACCAATCATGGATGGCATTAATAACGTCGTTACCATACAAAATGGTGCTGAGCGAAATGTCCCGGAATATATATTCACGGACATTTCACTTAAAAATACTGTATGTAGAATAATCCTACCGTCAGCGCCGCTGTAAGAATGAAACTGCTCGGGTTGGATTCAGTACAAGACTGTTTTTATTTTGTTTAACGGTATTCATATTTTTACATATATTATAATAATTAATTAGGTACCCTAAACTCACTAAACATTACAATTATATGCGAAGCGAAGTAATGCAGATGGTCTCAGTGGACCTTTGAGTTGGGGCCGGATTGTGACATGAAACGTGTACCTACTTGTATATATATATCTTTATCTTGTATTGTCCTGTATCTCTTGTTGTTTCATGTCCCAATAAATGTATTTTATTCTTTATTCTTATTCTTTGCTCTTTCTATTCCATAAGCGAGCGACAGTACGCTCACAATAATACACCTCTTGTCTAAGGGGGCTGTGTTACATAGGCAACTGCTACATGCCTCTGACAAATCTTACTCTTTATGTTTTAGCATAGGCGTTTTCTTTTTCAGACGGATTTTATACGCCCTGGGCAACCCGAATTCTGGCATGGTCCCCCGGGACATAACTTACCCCATACCTGGGGGAATGGCCCACCCCGTCCTCTGGGGCATGCTCCACTTCATCCACTAGGGCATGACCCACCTGGTCCACCAGGGCACGGCCCACTTCGTCGACCAGGACATGGCTCATCTCGTCCAAGGCAAAAAAAACCTCGTCTACACGGCCATGACAATGTAATTATGACCTAAAAACATAGTAAAAGTAAAGATGTATGTTCTATATAATCAAACGCAAGCTTAAAATCGGATAACCATTAAATACCAGCCACGGAAGAATGGAAAAAATACATTAATTCGAGCAAATAGACCTAAAAGTAGCAAAAGTTCCTAACTAACCGATTGTCTTTTTCCTATACTGAGTTACTTGCAATCATTTCTGTTTAGCCTAATTGACATTTGTTTGGGGCATATGCATTGTATGGTACCTTTGTATATTTAATTAGACTAGTACTAGTAGCAACCAATATTGTCGCTTTTCAATAAAATGATTTATTGTGTTACTAGTGGATGCCCGCAGTTTTGCTCGTACTGTTTTGGGATAAAAAGTAGCCTAAAACATGATGATCAGCCATTTTTTGGCAAACAATTCTACAGACAAAAACTGCTGAAACGTGTTCTGTTATCATTTAAAGTATACCCAAACATTTTTTTGAAATAGGTATCTAAATAGCTGGTAGGTTAAGAATAAGAACCTACCGCTATTCTTTTTGCTAATAATAGGAACAAATAGACCAACAAAACACTTTCGATTTAATACGTACAGGGTTACTGGTAAGCAATGCATTCATACTTTTAAGGATAGCCTTAATTCGTCTAAAGCAACAATTATTGTTCCGCTACTTTTGGGAATTCGTGCAAAATAATCCACTCAAGTGAATCTCATTCACCACATAAAAAACATAATATATTGAAAAAGAAATTAATTTCCAAAGGTCGTAAAACAAAAGTTGTTAGTTTCGACTAATTAATTGCCTCTCTTAAAAGTGTATGCGTTAGTTACCAATGACTTTGTATCAGGTAAGGGACCCTCTAAAACCAAATTTTGCCATCTTCTTATTTCAGACCGATGAATATTCTGATTATCCTGTCCTTCCTTCTTCAGAATGGCCTCAAAATCCCTTCCGAGACCCGACTACAACTGACCCTACAGCTTCCAACGAGCCTGATGACTCTTTTACTCAGCCACCACCTGAATCTCCTGAAGCCCCCTCTGCGTCTCCTGAAGCCTCATCTGCGTCTCATGAATCCCCCTCTGCGTCTCATGAATCCCCCTCTGCGTCTCATGAATCCCCCTCTGCGTCTCATGAATCCCCCTCTGCGTCTCACGAATCCCCTGAATCTTCTGAATCCCATGAGTCTACTGAATTCCCTGAACCTCCTGATTCTCCCGATCCTCCGAAATATTCAGACTCCGATGAACCAAATTCAACACCGAAATTGCCAAGGCCTAAACCACCAAAACCAACCCGTAAACCACCTAAGACACCAAGAACAACCACCAAGAGAACGCGGACACCTCGTGAGCCTCGTGAGCCATGGCCTCCTCTTGAACCGTGGCCACCTAAGGATCCGTTGCCACCTAATTGGCCACGGCCAAGCTCCAGCGAATCAAACCCAGATTCTAAAGAACCAACGACAAAGCGACCTCCAAAACCAAAACCAAACCCTGGGTCGGGCAGTTCTGAGTATCCCCCGGGAGTACCCAGGCCTGGACAGCAACCACCACACAGCCCAGGGGCACCTGGCAATAATATAGGAAACATTGGCGGCCTTCATACTTTGGTACGTTGCAGTATGATAAAGTGACAACTTACGGACTGATAGCATTTTCAAACAAACAGTTCGATAGTAAGACTCAAAAATCAACCCTTGATTAGGAGGCAGAGCCACTAAGAACTAGCTAACAGGCCAGTCAATAATAAAAGGATAAACGATTGAGAATGAACGTAATATCCCTCCTTATATTATATGACACAATTGCAATTATATGCTATGACTGGCTCATATGGTTGCAATAAAAACATATTTATTTGTGCACTCATATAAGTAATATCATTCCGACTTTTATAAGCTTATATCAATCAATATCAATCTTCGTTTGGAGAGAGTGGGCAAAATAATAAATTCATTATGTTCATTCTCTTAGTTACAAGTTGTCGGTCATTTCATTCGATTTTATAAATCACTTATCTTGTCTATGGTTTTGTTTGTGTACGTCTTTTCGTGGGTAAGGTTGTGTAAGGTAAGAGCACTTATACCTACTTAGTATACGAATATAAGATAATTCATATATTTTTTTCTATATTTTAGCTGATGAGTGGAGTTATGGTAAGTGGTACTCGTACCATTATTATAATAGTGAAAATGTGTTTTACTATAAATAAGTTAACTAAACCAAAAATAAACTAAATGATCGACTGCCGTGATTGAGTTGGTGGGTGGGGGTTGTATCACAATAATGTACCTACTTATGTATTTGTTTCTTTTTTAGACAAACAATTGGAGCGATATAAATGTGGGCAAAGACTTTGTACCTAATGCAAAACTTTCCTTACCTAAAAAGGTAAGTTTATCTGTGGTTTACTCTTGTAATGTTGACCCCCGTATTCTTAAAGAAATTTCCTTGACTTGTAAATCTCTAGTTGATTTGGTTAGTACTACTTTATTGCCAAGAAGTTCACATGTGTCATATCCTAGGCTTTAACCGTCTTATTACAAAACATGATTTAAATATTAGTCCAAGACTGAAAATAAAAGCTCGGTTCTTGTTGTTCAAACATCACATACAAACAATCAAATGTCAACTTCAAATTGGAACGTTGATATATCATATTTTGACAGTTTGACAGTATTGGTCATATTTTGACAGTTTGACAGTTTATGACATTAGACAGACAAATTTCGAACAGCAAAAACGGACTGCATATTTTCAAAGTTCTGGACTAATAGTTAAACCACGTTTTATTATAAAGCCCTAATACCTAGTTTTTTAAATGTATATATACTTATATGTAGTTATCTGTTTTTTAACAGTATATTGTTATCAACAGTATATCTTGTAGATGGCGCTGTGTGCAATGTTCCGGAATATTTATTTATTTTATTTTACTTTTATGTTTTTTCAGAAACCGAAATCCATGTGCATATTAGTCAATTCCCGCGTCCAAGTTTGCACTAACGGCCAGAAAAGCAGGAAAAAACAAGCCAGTAAAGTTACAAATAAAAAGAAAATAGTTAAAAACTGAAATTTTCCAAAATATATGTATTATATTCAACGTTAATAATGCATTTTATCTCTTATAGACTAAATATATGTACCTATATAAAGGGTTAATAGCAACTAACGGTAAATTTCCTTCTCAGATCAAATTTTGTGTTCTTCATACGTATTAAAGTTGCCCTTAAAAGTGTGTGCGTCAATTCTCCCTAACCCTGTATATTGAAAAAAAAAAACATTTATTGGTCACACCTACATACAGGGAATGTTAACGTTAAAATAAGTATAACTTTAATATATAACGTTCTGATTATATTTTTTTAAATACCAAATAAAACTTTATTTGCAATAATAAAATATAAAAACAAGGGAAGAAAAACGTTCTTAGTTATATTACAGGTTATATTACGTTCTTCTTCTTCTTATCGAATGAGAGTGGCCAACTCTGGTGTCGAGAGTTTATCGAGCTGAGCCTCTGACATGGCTTAACAACTGCCGTACTAGACAAACAGATTTTTTATTACGTTACAATATGTAGATTGTTTTATTTTTGTCACTCAGAAACGAATCACCAACCAAAAACCGCATAGAACTTCTAAGATTGATTTTAAGTTTTTTTTCGGGTTACAGGTCGGATAATATAAGTAACTAGTGGGTGCTCGCGGCTTCGCTCGCATTAAAAAGTAAAACTTGCTTCCTCTATAAATATTTCACCCCTTTAGAAGTGGCATTTCCAAAAATCCTTTCTTAGCGGATGCCTAGGTCATAACATCTACCTTCATTCCAAATTTCAGCCCAATCCGTCCATTGGTTTAGGCTGTGCGTTAATAGATCACTATATCAGTCAGTCAGTTACTTTTGAGTTTTATATATTTAGATTACGGATCATATTTTCACAATTAAAAACGAATTATGCAACTTATTATTACAATTGTAATCTCAATTACTAATTAAATTAACAAATAGCTCATTAACTTCAAACTCGTTTTTCATTTGTACCTACATTAATTTTTTATCTGGATACCTGTTAGATTTTTATAATGACATGGAAAATAGCACTGAAATTGTTTTTATCTCGTTCCTCTCTTTGTTTTTAGAGCAAGAGGGACTACGAAATTAATAATAAATAGTTCAAAAATGTTGCGTGTACTGTAGACCATGATGTAATATGTTATAGGATTTTTAAATAACCTACATTTGAAAATGAACCTTATTGTTTTCGTAAATAAGGTTGCTCTTTGTTTGATAGTGTTGTGTCCGTATTTTGTAAAATCATGCCAGAACAAACAAAAACAAAATCAGTTGAACCAAGTAAGTATCTGAGTATTTAATTTATTTTATAAAGCAATCATAAATATGTAAGCTTTTTGTTATTTTTGAATCACAAATAATATACAGTTTAGTTTTCTTAATATATCCTGCAATAGCTTGCGTAAAATTAGTTCCATTTGCATAATAATTCTTAAGAACATTTAGCGACAGTTAAAATATGGGACCATTTCGGAAACAATTATGACCGAATAAAAAAATGATTTTTAAAAATCGGTTCATAAATAACGGAGTAATCGCGTAACACCCACAAAAAAACTTTCAGAAGACTTGATAACTTCCTTTTTTTGAAGTCGGTTAATAAGTTAATAAAATGCGACTGGCACCGACTACAAATATTACGGATATGAATAAGAATACTTTTAGGATTGTAAGTTTCAATAATTTGATAGATAAGAATCTAAATTAAAAAGAATTGAATAAGAATTGGGAGTAAAGATACTCCCAATTCTGAATTTTGGAGTCGCAAAAATTTAAATGAATAATTTATCAACTTTTAGTGACACGTGAAGTCGGTTATTTGAAATACCTAAATTTTATTAGTGACAGTAGACTTTAAGTCGGTATTAGATGTTTTTTAATAAATTTTATTTAAATTTATTATACTCACGTTGACACAATTCGTCTGTAATACTTCGCCTTCTATTGTAGCAAAAATAAGTTGTAACTCACAAATATTTTTTAAGCTTAGTACAGTGTATTAATATACTTATTAACTCCAACAGGTACCAGGTGCTACACAAAAACCTTGCAAAAAACCTAATGAACCAGACAATCAGTATTATCCGGATTATCAAGGACCACCATATCCAGGTTATTGTTTTATATTCAACTTCTACAAAAAAGGAGATTTATCAATTGACTCGTGTGTTTGTGATATTGACAGAATTGGATACGTATTAAACAAAACTTGGTTTAAATATTAGTACATTGAAATTAAAAACTCGGTTCTTGTTGTTCAAACATCACATACAAACAATCAAAAGGTCAACTTCAAATCAGAATGTTGATTTATCTTTGGTAACATTTTAACAGTTTGATAGTGACTATAATGACAGTAGACAGAAAAATTTCGAAAAACAAAAACGGACTTGGTATTTTCAAAGTCCTGGACTTATAGTTAAACCAAGTTTTTTAATAAGGCCCTATCCGTCTTATTACAAAACGCGGTTTAAATATTAGTCCAGAACTTTGTAAATAAAAAGTCGGTTCTTGTTGTTTAAACATCACATACAAACAATTAAAATGTCAAATTCAAATTGGAACTTTGATTTATCATTGGTACATTTTGACAGTTTGATTATTATGACAGTAGACAGACAAATTTAGGCCCAATGAAATCAAAGCTAGAATTCGTTTTAAAATGTTACAGTTATTTTTAAACTGGCATCTCTGAACTAAGCTAGGTTTGTACATCAGAAGAACCACTAAACTTAAAAGGACATGATCGATAATAATAACGACCGGCAGGATTCGAACCTGAGTTATCCTGATTAAAAGTCATCATTCGGCCACGGTCGACAAAATGCCAGGTGCGAAAGTAATAGCAAATTTAGCACTTGTAACTCAAAATCAGAGGTACCACTTCGGTTCAGTATCGCTCGTTTTATCCTTCTTTCAAGGACCATTTCATTTCATAACCTGTTTAATTCACAGATTACCCAGGATACCAACCTCATCCACATCCGGGTCAACCGGGCCCGCCAGGTCGACCTCGTCGTGTCCCTCGACCAGGTCAGGCCAGGCAGCCCGGACCAGGAACTCCTAGACCCGGTAGACCACCACCAGGTTAAGATCATCTATCTCTACGTTAATAGCAGTGTTTCCTGCATACTACAATCCAGGTAAGCGTGTCACCCTAGGCTGCAGCATTGCTTTAAATAAAGACGCGCTTGATAACAAATTACAAATTAAATGTAAAAAATCTAAATTTTAGTTCGATATCTGGATAGTAAAAGAAACCGTGAAAAACTACGGCGGTGCTCTTAAATTATATTTAGTTTCATTTTACGTACGATGGGTTTGCGTTTGAATATAACCTGCCTGATGTTAAGCATTGCTGCAGCCTAGGGTGTAACACGCTTACACAATGGTACACGACTTTACATTTACAGAGGATGAAAATGAAAATCAGGAGGAATATGTAGGTAGTTAGGGTCTTTTCCGCTGTGACTGTTCTTTAACCGGCTTCAAACAACAAACTTCGTTTTACTGACTTCATTTACAATGGATTTCCGCGCAAAGTAAAGCCTGATTAAATATCTTATTCACAGATGATTGAGTTGCAAGACTTGTGTTTTTGTCAAGTATTGTTTTTTGCATCTCTGTTCCACAGGTTATCCGGGTGGTCCTGGTAACCAACACCCGCCATATTATCCAAACTATCCGGAGGAGCGGCCAAATAATAGACCTCCGAGACCTTCGAGACCTCCGCCAGCATATCAATATGACTATTATGATGATACGGTAAGAAGTTATTTCACTTGATTACTTGGCTCAGTTGGGGCATCACAATATTTTTTTGTATTGTGTGCGTCTCATTAAAGATACTTCTTTCTTTCTCTCTTTGGTCGAAGCACCCGTAGCTCAGCTTGCGGCGGTAATCACATGCGATTACCAATGTTA
Source organism: Macaria liturata (assembly GCA_964023185.1). NCBI lineage: Eukaryota > Metazoa > Arthropoda > Insecta > Lepidoptera > Geometridae > Macaria > Macaria liturata. The sequence goes on along the minus strand of OZ026807.1, from coordinate 15,047,795 downwards.
AGCGATTGTCGACGCGGTCAGTCCTTGGATGGGTGACCAAGAGTGGCATTCCATTTTGGAGGCGACTGTTCTGACACGTCAAATTGTAAGTCCCGGCTGAGTGTCCTAGAACGGCAGTCGTTAAACCATGTCAGAGGCCCTTGGAGCGGCTTGATAAACTCCCGACACCAGAATTGAGAAAAAAATATTTCTACTCAATAAATATCAATTAACAAGTAAATTGATATGACATAGCACCGGTGAACTATTATATTATTATTTCTTAAAGGGAACAAAGAAAATATATGGTTTTATTTTATTTCTTCAGTATGACGTCCAACCACAGAAAGGCTACGCTATTGGAACAATGAAGAATATGGTATGTAGTTATATTATATACATTTGTTTGTAAGAAACGTTATATAGGTACTTGCGTTTACCCGGTCCATCAATCGTGAGTTTTATAATTACTATACGTGGCCTTTTTTATGATCTGATGAAACCTATAAAAAACAAATCATATACTCTAATCTGTTTTTATTTTTCAGATGACAAATGGAGTCATGGTAAGCATACTATATCTACACACAGGGTTATTGATACACAAACCAATCAAATGTAGCTTTAGTATATAAAAACTAAATGGGCCTTATTACAAAACGTGGTTTAACTATTAGTCCAGAACTTTGAAAATATGCAGTTTGTTTTTGCTGTTAGAAATTTGTTTGGCGCGATGAAAGTCGAAGCAAAACGCTTGATTCGAGTCTTTGGAACCTCAACTTTATAACGGTGCCTCCTTGCCGTACCTAGCTACTCGTACGATGGTGAAATGGGGCTGAAGAAATTATGCAATTCTTCTGCACAATAATAATTACATTTGAGATTGTTTTATTTCCAGAGTAACACATGGAATATACAGGGACATCATTTAGACTATGACGATTATTATGAAAGAAACATGCTAGGGAGAGACCGATATTATAATCAAAGACAACAACAAAGAGGGCGTATTAAAGGACGCCATTACTTAAAACAATTGAGTGGAAAGAACCCGGTTCAGATGCTCAGTGGTGTCGTTACAAAGAAAAAGAAGAAGAAATCGAAAAAGATAATAAAGAAAAATAAGGTAAGTTATTGTCTGTCCACGCTTTATATTTCATTTTGACTGCACAGACTATACGTTTTACGGATAAATTGATATTAAATGTATAGAGGTCACAACTGTCTACAATTTGAGGTTATTTTACGTGGGATAGGTTTGCGATTGGGTACAACCCTCTTAAAGTTAAGCTTTGCTACAAATTGCAGCCTAGCTCACCCTCTTAAAATTTAACATATAGGTACTAGTGGGCACCAGCGGCTTCGCTCGTATTATTTCAGGATTAAAAGTACCTAGCCTATGACACTCCTAAGACCTCATACTACCTACATACAGAAATTAAGATGATCTATTCAGCCGTTTATGCGTGATGAGCGTTTAAATAAACAGAGATACAGAGAAATAGATAGACAAAATTTCTATAAATTGTTGGAACGTGTTCTGCTATCAATTCGAAGTATCTTCAAACTTTTTAAAATGTTCAGACATTTGACCCTCTTTAGCTTTATTAAATCTTAAGATAGAAGATAGATAATTTGTTTACTTTTTGAGTCTTACTATGTTTTGTGTGAAATAACTTCAAGATTACTTTTTAACCGACTTCCAAAAAAGGAGGTTATCAAGCCTTCTGAAAGTTTTGTTTTGTGGGTATGTTACGCGATTACCCCATTATTTATGAACCGATTTCAAAAATTCTTTTTTTTTTCAGGGCCATTCGACACGTCAAATTTGTCTAGTAACAAAACTTAGTAACATTTGTGTTAGAAGATTCGATAGACGAAAACTTGGCTTAATTTAATGTAGTGTAAAAAAATACAGAAAAAAGAAGAATAAACTTAACATAAACTACCTTTAAATACCTACCATTAATAAAAAAGCGTTTGAATATCTTTAGAAAAGCCTAAATATAATCTAAGTGCTCCAGCCCACTGCCAGAGGGCAGCGTGGCCAGCATACTGGCCGCATTACCACGTTGGTTGGCAATGCTGATACGATATTGTAAATAAGGAATTTATTACAATCTCCCATAACCGACTTCGAAAACAAAAGCTATTTGGAGTAAGTAAGCAAGAATTGTACATTAAATAATCAATAAATTGTGTAGTGTTCTCAAATTTGTTGTATATTGTAAAATTATATTTTCTTTGTTTGTGTCTATGTTATTATAAGTTTTACAAAATCAGACTAAAAGTATTCAATATTATACTTAGTTAAATATTGTACCAGTGCCAAAGTATTTTAAATAGATGTTACTAAGAAAAATCAATAAAATAATAAAATAATTAAAGATATGTATGCATTTAATTTGTTACTTATATCCTATAGAAATGTAGCAATATTTAAACTTAAGTACATACATGCATCCTCCACTGGCACCCCCGAGACACGACCCGCAGCAGAGGACGGCCCCGCTCCAGGTGCAGCGACGACATCGAGCAGGTGACAGGCGCCACCTGGACACGAGCGGCACAACACCGAGCGAGATGGCAATACGAGGAGGAGGCCTATACCCGTATTTGGGTGCCTAGTTAATCTATTATTTTTAATTACTAAAATTGTGTAAACATACTAAATACCAGACAAATAAAGGCATTTTTATTTTATTTTTATTTATTTTATTACATACATACATAGCTTTGTATAAAATATATATAGCCTAAATGATAAGCCCTAAAAGATAAAAGATAAAAGACCCTATTAGCGCCCTTAGCCTTTGAAACTCCTAAGACCTCATACAACCTACATACCAAAAATCATGATGATCCATTCAGCCATTTTTGCGGGAGTAGGTTTAAATAAACTGATTAATAGACAAAAAATATACAAAACTACTGAAACATTTTTTTTATCGATTTAAAGTACCCCATAAGTATACCCAATTTTTTTTCTTATGTCCTCTATGTGGTATGTACAGATTCTTAACTATAATTATATAATCGATATTAATAGATTACAGGGAAAATCGTGGACAAATAAACAAATAAGTAATACTCTCACATTTTTTTTTTACATAAACGGTTTCAATCGATAACCTGCTTTTTGTAAAGATTGTCAGAAATCAAACTTTATAAATCTCATTTTGTGAGTAGCACATAATAAAGAAATTAGTAGTATCAAATTAAACAATAAAAAAATTATACAGGGTTACTGGTAACTAACGCATAACCTTTTAAGGGTGGCTTTAGTACATCTATACCAACAACTTATGATCTACAACTTTTGGAAATTCGTGAAAAAAAAATTCAGCTGTTCCATACATTTTGTCAAATATCTTCCATACTTTTGTATGGAACAGCTGATTTTTTTTCACGAATTTCCAAAAGTTGTATATGTACTAAAGCCACCCTTAAAAGGTTATGCGTTAGTGACCAGTAACCCTGTATAACAAGCTACGAGTACCAATTAAACTATAACGAATGAAAATTAATTGAATGCCCAATGTACTGATAAGAATCAACAAAAGGTTTTAATTAATATATAATTTTTCACAGAATCAAGCTAATTATATTAATATTACCTTTTGCAATTTCACTGTTAACTACGCATTGAAGCTAAATTAATAATTATGTTAGGTATTCGAAATGGCATTATTATAATAACAAATCATAACATTGAATTGTTGAATCAAGACAAACTAGTTTTTATATAATAATTTATATGTTATTTAAAATGCGTATAATTTCGCTCATATTTTTTCTCTGCATGTCTTTCGGATGTGAGTGCAAAAAGATTATGAAGAAAAATGGTAGAAGTAATCATATGGATTATAATGATTTGGTGACTATTGCTTTTCATATTTTTACACATACAGGGTCACTTAATCTATATAGGTCTTTACCTATGAAATTGCCGTTTTTTTCTTACATTTTAATCTGTTTGTAACTTTTACGTACAGCTATATTTTTCCCAAATACAATTTTTATTGTATCAATTGTTGAGTTAAGTTATGTACCTTTTAGATAAAAAAAAATGTATTACTAGTGCATATTACTTACAGGGAAGTCATTGAAAACACCTCTTTCAATGTGTCGTCGGTTTCACTACTTTAACTAGGTATATTTTTATCATATACTCTGTTTTTGAGAAATTGATATACGCAGTGCATAGCTTTTTTTCCATCTAACTATAGTTATCAATTGCATCTAAAACTGTACAGACATTTCCATACAAACATTAAAAATGTTTGTATGGAAATATCATTTTTCTCAATTTCGTCATACAAATCGGCAATTTCATAGGTAAAGACCTAATATTATTATCACCAGAAACTTAGAAGCGCCCGTAGCTCAGCTAGCGGAGGCAATCGTATGCGATTACCAATGTTAAGCAAAGGTCGACGCGGTCAGTACGCGGATGAGTGACTGAAAAGTGGCATTCCATATTGGGCGTTTCCGTGGGGGCGGATGACTCGCTAAATTGTAGGTCCCGTCTAGTAGCCTTGTCTAGTACGGCAGGCGTTAAGCCACGTCAGAGGCCCTTAGGGCAGCTTAATAAACTCACGACACCAGAATTGGCCACTATCATTCGATAAGAAGAAGATCAGAAACTTCACAAGACTAAGAAGCTAATATCAAATCAAACTTTTTTCCATTCAAAAGTTCATCGTTTCCTGAAATAAATATGGAGAATGTTAGTGAAAGCCATATCCACGCATAATTATTATTTAAGGTCACAACTTCGGCAAGTTGAAACCAATGATTTTTTACAGCTACAAACGTTTTATCACCACAATTCTAACCATGAAAAACACACTAACATTCTAAAAGGTACAAATATGGCTTATATTGATAAATTCCATCATAACGAAGAAGACTATGGTAAAAGTGATCCCAAAAACCAACTATTAAATGAAGTTCTTGTGAAAAATGCAGACTCACATTTAAAAACTCAATACAATTTACATAAACTTGATAAGAAAACTCATAAGAATGCTAATTTGTATCGTAACAAAAGAAAAAGAAAATTAGAACTAAAAGCCAAAGTTTCAGTTCAGAAATTATATAAAAAAATAAAGGATGATACAAGATCCGTACTAAATAAAAATTATAATAAAGAAGAATTTAAGTTCGAAACAGTAGAAACTACTTTTGAATCGTTAGAAAGTAAACCAAAAACTAATCACCATACAAAACATATTTTCGAACTATTTCATAAAAAACGAAAAAATGTAGGAGATATACCTCTAAACCCAGGAGTTCATACAAATTTAGAACCAGTTGCTAAAGGAAATGTATCAAAAGAGAATGAGGGAAATCAAACATCTGTTGACACTATTGAACGTGACACAGACGAATCTTCAGACATCAGTGAATCAGAGGACACAAATGAAAGTACTTCAAAACACAACACAAGTAAAAGTGAAAATCAGATAAGTTTCAAAAATGTTAGCAATACCTCTGATACTGAATCTGAGGACAGTGAAACAAAAAGTTCAAGTGAAAGTAAAGAATATAAAACAACACAACTCGTACATACTACAGAAGTAATGACACTTTTAGATGCTAATGATCTCACAAGGATTGGCAAAGAACATGACAATAATATGGATGAGAGAACAAATTTCAAGGCGAAAAATGAACGGATATCTGTTGAAAGTGGGTCTAAAACTAATCACATTAAAAATAGAAAAAGTAATCAGAAAACAAAACAGAACTTCAGTGAATTAGATGATATAAATGAAATAACTTCCAAAAACAACACAAATAAAAGAGAATATGAAAATGCTAATAATACCTCTGAGATTGGTTCTGCAGACAGTGGAACAAAAAGTTTAAGTGAAAGTAAAGAATACAAAACAACAGAAATCACACACCCTACAGAATTAATGTCACTTTCAGATGCGAATGACCTTATAAGAGTTGGCAAAGAACATGATGTAGATGTGAATTTTGGAGTGAAACCGGGACATGACATCGGAAATGACGTAGATGTCAATAGAAAAAGGATACCTAAAAATTATATGGAAAATGATGTGGATGTCGATTTGGGAGTGAAACCTGGTCATTATATAGGAAATGACGTAAATGTCAATATTAAACAAACTACACCTACGTATATTGGAAATGACGTAGAATTGTTAGATATCACCAAAAATCACAATAAACAAATACCAATAAGGAGTAACAAAAAATATAAGACCAAAAAATTACGTAATAAAAAAAATGTTACACAAAATGAAGACGAAAATTTATCATCAGAATCGGAATCTGACGATTCTGCTAATGAGCCACCGGTAAGAACTAACTAACAAAGATTTTTTTAGTGATCACTAACATAATGCACACATTTTTTAAACCCATGTAAGTTAAGTATATCATGTCCTACACCAATGACTTGTATTTTCAAGTCAAATGTAGATTTGCACTCGCTTAACGGTGAAGAATAACATCGTCAGAAAACCGACATGTTTGAGGACCACAATATCCGAGGACTTGTGTCTTCCGTGGAAGGACCTGGGCGCCCACCGCGATGTATCTGCCCTCATGAATGGGAATTCGATTCAAGAGAGAGAAGTATAGAATGAAAGATTTTCCAGTACCAAATTAATGGCCCCTCTTGAATCGCTCATTATCTTACTCTAAAACAGTTAGGATAAAAAAATGGTTGATCTTCTTAAGGTCCACACACCAATGTACATACATTAATGTACATACATTAACTAACCTACCACTGAGAGTACATTACATTGTGAACATATTTTTTTTTTACTATAAATGTTGTCAACAACAATTGCACTTTACGTCGTCAAATTTAGAATTTCATTTTTTTTCACTCCAAAGACGAGTTCAAATTTTCAACATTCAATTGTCCATAGCAAGGGTATATGTACTGATATATAAGATTTTATTTTTTGCTTGAGTGTTGTATATGTTACGGCTAATACCCGAAGTGCGGCTACACCTAGTTTTAGCCGGTTAGAACTAGGTGTAGCCACTTAGTCTTGGTTAAACCTAGTACGAGCCGATTGTTTTCGGGTAAAACTAGGTCTCACGTCCTGTTGTAGTGCAAGTGTTGGACTCGAAGTCACTTGTCTGTGACAGAAGGTAGATTAGGTTCGTTAGGTTGCTTTCTACCACGCACATGCGACGACGAGCGAAGCGAGGAGGAGCCAACTTCTTTCAAAACATGTCTCGATTCGGGGTTTAACCAAGACTAAGTGGCAACACCTAGTTCTAACCGTATTAGCCGTAACATATATAACACAGAAAGTTATATACTATGGGACAATATAATTTTGACTCTATGTAACAATGGTTATCCTGTAAGTTTTGTTCGTTTACGTACAATAATAAATAAATAGCAAATCAAAACCTGGCATGCTATCCTATATTATATTTTTAACAAGGAATGGTTTTGCACTTTACCGTAATTCGCCTGATGGTAAGCAATCATTACGGACTAGGATGGAGCGTGCTTACCCATTAAGAACCGATTCACTCTAGCTTTGAAGATCGCAAGGTTATATTTCGCGGGGAACAGGGAGTCAGGTAAGGAGTTCCACAATTTAGCCGTTCTCACAATTAAAGTGGAAGCAAAACGCTTAGTCTTGGGAACTTGGTCCAGGAAGCGTTATTATACAAATAACGTATAATTTCTCTAATTGCAATTTCTTAACACATAATACATAAATTTCAGCCACCACCATCCGGGGGAATCGGCAGTATAGGAAAAATAAAGAACTTGGTAAGTACGTAGTAGTAATATTATGTAAAAATTCCAACTGTTTATCTAATAAAAGATAGAAATCAAAAAAATGAAATGCTTAGAAAAGATTAAGTAATAATACAATAATATTAATCCTTTATTGTTTAAACTTACGTGTTACGTAGACATTATATAGGTATAAGACAATATCAATGATTATGCACTACGTTGGTAGGAGTACCTACTAAGCCCTGTACTAGGTATCACAAAGGATCCTGTGTTACAGGGCAAGAGTATCCTTGCCAATAAAAGAAAATAATGATTTGTATTGCAATAACAGCAGTTTAGACTGCAATATCCTCAGAAAATGTACTAAAGCAGTAAAGTTACATATATCTATAGAAACTGTTAAATTAGACACGCTACTTATTTTTATGTATTTTTTACTAGAAAAAGTGCAATAAAAATAGTGGGCATTCACCAATCATAGAGATTCCGAATGTTTTTTTTTTAACTTAAACAGGTTTGCACTTGACTATAGTTTGCCTGATGGTAAGCAATAACTATGGTCTAAGATGAATCGTGCTTACCCAAAAAGAACCGGTTCACACTTGCATTAAAAATAAGATAAGATAAAAAAAAAACTTTTATGATTCGCGTCGTCGCGTTCTCGAGTGAAAACTTTTCTATAATCGTTATATCTTCTTTTATTAATTTTCAGATGAGGAACGGGATTATGGTAACAATAACTCTTGTGATATTCTAATTTTTTACTGTCATCTGATTTTTTAACTATAATATAAGGAGGTTCTCTATTCACCGTGAATGTTTTTTATTACCTATAATTATTAGCTTAATTTTTTTCACTACTTTTTAATTTGAACTCGTACTTTCAAATAGTTTTACTTGTATTTTGAATAAATAAATACTCGTATATATGCAAATGAACTAAATATTATTTTTCAGCAAAGCCAATGGAATGAAAAAAGGAACAATAAACACAAAAAGAACAGGTTGAGCAAAAATCAAGGGAAACTTAGCCAACGCAATCACGTGAGTTTATTCATACGACTTTCTCTCTCTCTCTTGAGTCGTATTTCCTCATGACTGAGGGTCGTGACTCCCCCGCTGAATAACTTCATTAGGGGAGTTCTCTTGTGGAGATACATCCTGGTGGGCGCCCAGGTCCTTCCACGGAAGACATGTCCTCGGATATTGTGGTCCTCAAACATGTCGGTTTCTTCACGATGTTTTCCTTCACCGCTAAGCGAGTCCAAATCCATATGCAATAAGTCATTGATGTAGGATCGGATTCGAACCAGGGTGGGCCAAGATGAAAAGCGGACACTTTAACCGCCGAACCACACTCGCTGAAATTTATAACCATTATATTACTCTATGTATATAACTAATTTATAATACATACCTAATTTATAGCATATATTTCAGCAAACCCGTATGTGTGTTCTAAATACATACAGCGAGTATTGTATTGGACAATCCAAGGAAGGTATGACAAGAAGAGAGAGGGACAAAGGTAAATTGGTAAAGAAAGTACCTACCAAAATCAATCGTTATGGACTCAGCAGAACATAAAACAGAAGAAGACGGACTTAATGTACAAAAACTGCAAAAGAAATGACATATAAACCTCTAGGTTACTAGATAACTAAAGTAAAACCTTTTCCATCTTATTACAAAACGTGATTTAAATATTAGTCCAGAACTTTACAAATAACAAAAGTCGGTTCTTGTTGTTCAAACAGCATATACAAACAATCAAAATGTCAAGTTCAAATTTAGAACGTTGATTATTATTGGTAACATTCTGACAGTTTGATTAATATGACAGTAGACAGACAAGTTTGTAACAACAAAAACGGACTGCGTATTTCCAAAGTTCTGTACTAAATAGTTAAACCACGTTTAGTAATAACACCCTTCTGTAAAGCAACTACTGTTGTTCTACGATTTTTGGAAATTTGCGAAAAATACTCTTCCATACAAAAATTTCATCGTTTTTCTTTATTTTTTTTAAAGATATATTTGATTAAAAGTTTAAAAGTTAGTGCTTTAGACCTACAATTATGCGTTAGTTAGCAGTAATACTGAGTATAGAGAGTTGGTTAGGTACCTTAGTATAGTTTTTTTTTCTAGTAAATAAAAAAGACAGTTGAAAATATTCTGTGTCGTAGATATATTTTTGTTGCTGTTTTGGTTTTGTATGTTCATAAAGAATTGGTTCTTTTTGTTTTTGAAGAAATGATTGATTACTGAATTGATGTGAAGTAAAGATATGTAATCTTATAATATTGTGTTTAAATTAGTATTTGAATATCCTTAGCACGTCGTTGGTAAAAAATATGTGTGTTTCCGGTCTGAACCGGAAAAGAGATATCATTTTAGTATCAGTTTATTTTCATTCATTATGTTATTCCGTTCTGAACCGGATAAAATTTTTGTACAGTCAGCTAAAAGATGTTCACAGAAAAATATTACGTAATTTGAATAGAAATTTTAATTAATTCGTTATTTACACCATATTTAAAAAAATACTAAGCCAATTTTAATGAAACTTAACCTGTTTTTAAGTTAATATAAATACAAAAAAAAACTTAGCAATATCACATTGATCCCGAGAAATCTGTGGACAAAAATAAATATATAGGTTCATGTGTATTTATTCCTCTCCATCCAATGGTTGCCTGGAAGACATTGCTTTTAGCAATAAGGCCGCCACTTGAGGCACTAGAGTAGTGTCTGTATGTAATTTTATTATTTTTGTTTTATATGTGTGTGACAATAAGGAATTATATCTATCTAACTACGAGTACCTACATGTGAAATGTAACAGGAATATGAAACTTATTATAACTCTCTCATTTTCCGTTTTCGTTTTCTTACTTCATGATCTACAATAATTTAATAATTATACATACGGTAACGAATCACGTCTAATTGATCGTTGAAATGCTGTTATAGAAAACTCAAATTGACTCAATCAACGTTCATGTAATTTTAACTCAGTTTCCGAAAAAGAACTGGCATAAACACGTTTTTAAAATAAATATAAAAGTAGTAACCTAATATACTTAAACCTAGACTTAAAACAAAACTAGCCTAACATATTTAAACCCAGTCTTAATCAAATGAGTGATTTATACCAACATTAATTAAGTAAACATAGCAGAATAATAATAAAATTCTAACTAACAATTTTAGCTTAAACTAGTCCTGTAATTTAAACTCAATGAAAAGCAGACTAAAATTCTAAAACCAATCGATAAATTTTTATTCAAAAAAATGGAAAATTAAAGCTGTGAAATATTTCGTTACTTAATAAACGCGCGAACGCGAATATTCCGCACTTATCAAAAACGCTGTATTTAGTTTAAAAACATGTTTTTCTATATTAAAAAAATGCGCCTTACTCGCATGTATTTTCTACTGATAAATTTATTTTATAAAAGTGAGAGCATCCCAATGTTGAGACGACAACAATACAACATTCATAAATATCCGGTAAATATTGCGTAACAGACACATTTTCTTCTAGACAAGCGTGCTACATCTTAGACTATAGTGGTGCTTAACATCAGGCAGGCTGTAGTCAAACATAAGCCTAATTCGTGTTAAAAAAAATCATTCACACAAGTCGAATAAATAAATAAATGCTTACTGAACTGAAGTGAAGTGAGATGAGTGTCATACGACCCACTGGGGTCGGCTGACACGTTAAATTGTAGGTCCCGGCTGTTTGTCTAGTACCGCAGTCGTTAAACCATGTCAGAGGTCCTTAGGGCGGCTTGATAAACTCTCGACACCAGAGTTGACCACTCTAATTCGATTAGAAGAAAAAGAAGAAGATGGTAACCTCCTGTTTAAACAAGCTGTTGTAATGAAAGATTGTTTTTTCAGTTCATAAGTTACCATAATTGCGAATATATTGCTCCTTCTAGTTCATCGAGTTCTGATGAAGAATCGGTGAGATTTATTTTCTTTTCTTTTCTAAATAACACAAAACAAAAATCATCATCATCTTCAGCCCTTGTCGACCCAATGCTGGGTAAAGGCCTCTTCCCTTAGGTCCCGGTCTTCTGCCTTTCTTGATCTTAATGGATCGGAAGTCAATGATTCGTCTGCCTTTTGAAAATATGAAATTATAATACCATAGTACCTATTGTTACATCATGTAAGTTTCACAACTAATTCCAGTTTATTTAAGACTAGTGTGCCAGCGACTTCGTCCGCGCGGAAGTTATTATCATAAAAACGGTTCTAGTGATTTAATCTTAAAAGATAGACATATGGGTACTGTCGCGAACATTATGTTACATAATTTTAAGAGGAATAATTCTTTCATACTTATTTTTTTGATATCTTAAACTGTTTTCGCAGCGCACGCAACGGAAGCCCTCAAAGATGAATAATTTTCCCCGTTTTTTCCACATTTGCTATTATTTCTTCGCTCCTATTCGTTGCAGCGTGATGTTATATAGCCTAAAGCCTTCCTCGATAAATGGTCTATTCAAGATGAAAAGATTTTTTCAATTCGCATCAGTAGTTCTTGACATTAGCGCGTTTAAACAAACTCTTCAGCTTTATAATATTAGTATAGTATAGATACACAAGAATAGTTAACTTTAGTGTAATTCTTACATACTTATGTACCGAGAGTATACAATGTTCAACAATACAGTGTGTTTGTATCCCGCAATAGGTCTCTAAATAGCCTGTAGTGCAGGGCACCCGCGTAGTTAACATTTTGATATATAAATAAATTGAATAACAAAAGTACCTACATAAGAAACACACATAGAATATAAAAAATAATAGAATAAACATGAAATATATACAAGCTAACTAATCTACTTTATCAAAAGGCAGCGTACCCAAAATGCTGGCTGCATTGCCCCGTTGAATAGCTAGACTAACCAAAGGGCAAAGCACAAGCCAGCATTTTGACACGCGTAGCCTCTTTAAAATACCTATTAAAATTTTAGATAGGAGCTAGTTATGACAAAAACTTCTTTTATTTTATGTATAATACAACATAACATCACATCTTTCACGCTTCCATCAACTAAGACTTTATATTAGACTAGTGGGTGATCGCGGCTTCGCTCGCATTAAGAAGTAAAACTTGCATCCCCTATTTCACCCCTTTAAAAGTGTAATTTCCAAAAATCCTTTCTAAGTGGATGCCAACGTCATAACATCTACCTTCTTTCCAAATTTCAGCCCAATCCATCCAGTGGTTTGGGCTGTGTGTTGATAGATTGCTATAATGAGTCATTCAGTCAGTTAGTCACTTTTGAGTTTTATATAAATTTCAAAGTTCATTTATTCATATAACTTAATAATACACGTCAAAATAACAAAATAACAAAAGTTATTATATATAGACATTGTTAATTATTTCCTAATATTATATCGTTTGACACACAGTTTGAGCCTGGACCACTGCCACCGAGATATAAGGTAAGTACTTACTTAAAGACGCAGGGTCTTATTACAAAACGTGGTTTAACTATAAGTAAAATAATAAATAAATATTTCAGGACATATCACACAGCGCCATCTAGCCCCATACTAAGCTTACGCTTGTATCATCAAGTCCGGAACTATGAAAATATGCTGCCCGTTTTTGTTGTTCAAAATTTGTCTGTCTACTGTCATAATAATCAAACTGTCAGCATGTTACCAATGATAAATCAGCGTCCCAATTTGAAGTTGACATTTGATTGTTTGTATGTGATGTTTGAACAACAAGAACCGACTTTTTACTTTCAAAGTCGCGGTACCGCGGTTTAAATATTAGTCCAGGACTTTGAAAATAAAAAGTGGGTTATTCTTGTTCAAACATCGCATACAAGCAAACAAAATGTTTGATTTAACATTGGTACATTTTGACAGTTTGATAATTATGACCGATTCGAGAACATTGGACCAAACCAAAATTAGCCGGGCTAATTTTTTTTATTTTGGTGCAAAACTAACTATAACCTATTCAGCGTTTCTTCAGAACTAAATTAAATAAGGTTATGGTCATAGACAAATATGAACCAAATTGAGTTGCGTTCATCACGCCATCTAGTGGCAAATAGTAATATTAGTTTGAAACCTGGACAATAGAGGTAGTAAATAACTAATTACTGCCCAATATTTTATCTGTGTGTATATTATATCTGTATCATCTGTATTTTTTTTTCTTTGGCCCTAACTTTGTATTGTGCCAGTTCTCAAGTAAAAATTATCATCTGCATTGATCACTCCCGAGACGTTGCCCTAGCAACAATGGTTTTGTTATTTTTCATTTTGATTATTATAACCTATTTATGCTAATTTATTTCAATGTTTTCTAGTTAATCTTTAATGATTATTTCTTTCTTTCGTTTTAATTAACATATTTTATCTGTAAAATAGTAGTTACTTTTTAATCATACCATGGGACTTATTTCATATAATAATGCTATGTAATTCAAGAAAAACAGGTTCTGGCTTTTTACACATTCTTTCAATGGATAAACTAACAACTGCTGTAATTGAAAGCAGAAACTCATATACAAGCAATACAAATACACGGAACTAAATTTTATTCGCCCCTTTTAGGTCTTGTCTAATTTGACGCTTAGCGATCAAATTTTAGACAGAAATTTCGTTAAATTATGCGCCGTGAAAGAGAGGGCTGAAATAAAAAATCCTTGTGCGCCGTCGAATAGCTTTTTGACGTTTTTAACTAAATTGAATGACCATAAACAATTCAGTCGTCTCGATCTAAAAATAGTTTATTCGTAAAAATAGTTTGTTAGTTCGAATAACAAAACCAGTTTGACAGGGACTAAACCCATTTAATGGTAATTTAGTTTAATTGCATGTGCCATCGAATTAGCACCAATTTTCGAACAACTAAAACGGACTTGGTCTTGATTACTAATATTAAAACCACGTGTTGTAATAAGGCCCAATGTACACATATTTTTATCTCGACACAACGCGGACGAAGCCACGGGCTGCCACTAGTTATTTCATGACCGTTGTTTTATTTCCTTTTAGCACAAATACCTAGATCTCTATAATTACAAGAAAGTGAGTAAAAGGACAAATAAAAATGTAAGTTCGCTTGTAAGTTTCTTATCATAGTTCCTCGAATGCATTATGATACTCTCTTGAGTCGTATTTCCTCATGACTGAGGGTCGTGACTCCCCCGCTGAATTAATTCGTTAGGGGAGTTCTCTTGTGCAGATACATCGTGGTGGGCGCCCAGGTTCTTCCACAGAAGTCACATGTCCACGGATATTGTGGTCCTCAAATATATGTCGGTTTCCTCACTATGTTTTCCTTTACCGTTAAGCGAGTGGAAATCCACACTTAACTTGAAAACACAAGTCATTGGGCCGGATTCGAACCCGGGTACGTCTAGATGAAAAGCAGACACTGGAAGCGCTGAGCTACACTCGTTTTTTTATTATTTTGATGATGGGTAAAATTGTTCTTAAAACAGATGGAAAACTATCTACGTACATGGATACTTTACTAACGCGTAACTTTTCTTCTTCTTTTCGAATGGGAGTGGCCAACTCTGGTGTCGAGAGTTTATCAAGCCGCCCTAAGGACCTCTGACATGCCTCTACGTATGGCGTCCTATATAATCCCAATGGTCGGGAAATATCGAATCTAAATCGGTTTCTTCTAGGCAAACTCATTATTCTACAATGGCGAGTTGTGGTGAAGCGTAAGCCTATCTTGTATAAAAATATTAAATAAATAAATATATATTTCAGGACATATCACACCGCGCCATCTAGCCCCATACTAAGCTTACGCTTGTATCATGTGTACTAGATACCTAGCGGATAAAATACATAATTATAGGTACTCTTCTTTTGTAAATACATACTTATTATACATACAAACGAGTAATTACAAATTTTAATATTAATAATTAAGTACATATTGTGTAAATCTTTATTTGTTTCAGAAAACCCGCATTTGTATACTAAATTCACATCAAGAGTACTGTATAGGAAAATCTATGGAAGCAAGTGGAAACGATAAGACTTTTAAGAGGTCTAGACCTCTTAAAAGTCTTATCGTTTCATCATCCTACTTTACTAAATAATATAAATCATCGGCCCGTCGTCGCCCACTGCTGAGCATAGTGCTCTCTTCTTGTACGCTACTCGTCCCGGTCCTGCGCAGATTCAATCCAGGTGCTCCCTGTGGTTTTTGTCGTCAAAATAATAGAAAAAGATGTAAAAAAACTAAGGCTTAAGTTATCTGTTACCCTGTATAATAGTATCTACAAAGACACAGAAAAGTGGTTTTAAATTTCAAAACTTTGCTTAAAAGTAATTATGGACTAAAATCTGTTCAAAATGTTATTTTTCCCAAACTTTATATATGTTACTTTACATTAAAAATTTATGTTTTATTTTAATTAGCATTTACCTACGTCACAATATCAATAAAATGTCTTGTTTGTGTTCATAATGTGAAGTTGAACCTCTTAGAATCGTTTGTTTTGTTTTTGTAAATAAGTTAGTTAGTTTTTTTGACATGTATAATTTTGGCGGGAATGAGAGTGGTAATAAATAAAAGTCGATCGAGGTTTTGCAAAATTAAAACGGTGTTTCTTATCTTACCCTGAATCCAATTCCGTAACAATAATATCTTTTTTATATTCGAAGTGTAAAAAAAATCTTTTCTAAAGATTTTCTAAGTGCCCCTATGGTAGTTAGAAGTAGTGTGTTTAGTTTTTATTCCCTTGTTTTTATATTTTATTATTTTAAATAAAGTATTCATTATTATGTAATTTTCAAGTACATATAATGAATTTCCAGGTTTTCTTAGTTTACTATTCAATAAAGGTACGAGTACTTACATTATAATATATGATATAGAATAAAACACTTCAATATTTACTTAATTTAATTTATTGCTATAACCTTACAAATTAACATATCATAGTCACTTCAGTAGTTTAGAAAAAACTGAAATACAACTCAGACATATTTATTTAGGTACATCATTCATTATTTACTTTGCCTGTTATAGAATGAGATAAATAAAACGATTTCCGATACTCTTAGCGATAAGGCCGCCAATTAAGACGCTGATTGTAATGTGTATGTTTTTTTTTTGTATTGTTTTATTTGTGCTGTTTTAATAAAGTATTTATCTATCTATTTCATAGACAAAATGTTCATAACAACAAAAATGTTTGTCAGAAAAATAAATGTGTTTGCAGTATAGGATTGAAAATAAGTCAAATTTCCATAAAATTTACGTAAACATTTTAAATTTAGGCAAAACATAGTAACAAATAAAGTACCCAATAATAAGCATCAAACTTGTTACTTATAAAAAGAATATTAATCAATAAACAACTGCTTAACTTAAGAAATATTTTCTTTTGTCTCAATTTAATCAGCCTTTTAATAATTGCATTTTTTTATAAATAAATAAGAATATGTTAGAGTTGTATTTCAGATTTGACTTCAGTTCTAACCACTTCGTCAATCACATATGTATTTCATAATCTCTAAGCAAACAGTGGTACAATGGTTGCAAATATTTTTGAGCTCTCGAAAGTTAAGATTTAAAATACTTGAATCCTCGTGTCGTTTCCCCATTTCTGGGGGTCATGCAATCGATTCTGAGGGGGAGTCTCCGCAGAATTGAATCATTAGGGGAATTCTCTTATTCGAATATTTATTTACCTTTGACTATAACTCGTCTCATTCTTGTATTTTCAAGTTAAGTGTGGATTTGCACTCGCTTAGCGGTGAAGGAAAACATCGAAACCGACATGTTTGAGGACCACAATATCCGAGGACATGTGTCTTCCGTGGTAGGAGCTGGGCGCCCACCACGATGTATCTGCACATGAGAACTCCCCTAACGAATTAATTCTGCGGAGGAATCACGACCCTCAGTCATGAGGAATTACGACTCAAAAGATAACTCGTCTGATGTTAACATAGAAGTGTCACTCCAGCATTTTCGATACAAATATCGTATCGAAAATGCTGCCACATTTCATCTCTCCTCCACATACAACTAGCACGCAAAGCTTGCTCGTGATTGGTTACTATGCCAGAAATAGCAAAATGCTTGGTCGCAATTGGTCGGTGAAGGCTTCAGTAACTCAACCGCGGCGGCTGCGGTTGACCTTATCGTGAAATATTTATTTTGGCTAAGTTACTATAGTATAAAGGTTTCGTAGGATATTAAGCATTTCTTGCAGTCTACAATGAGACGCTTGCCTAGAAGAAACCGAGTTACTTGAGTCTACGTGCTGCCGCGGTCCCAGAACGCACGTTCTAAAGATGGATGTCATTACATCCGAAACGCGTAAACAACATACGCGAATTACACGTGAGTGAAAACTAACATATAGAAGAAAACGGTTTACTCCTACTTTGAAAACCGCCAAAACATCCAAATTAATGTTCTCAAGTATCGTAATTTGCAAACTTTTCGAAAGCTCATAGATATTTCGTTTAATTGAAAAATTACCTGTAAGTGCACACAACTTCTCTTAAGAATTGTTTTCAAAAACGTCAAATATTGTGTAATACAAATACTTCAATATTAAATAGCACACATATATGTACTAAAATTTCGTCAAATATTTAAATATTCACCATTTTAAGTTGATATAGGTATAATAATTGTCATAATCATACTATTTTGCGATCAAATAATTAGCAATTTTAAAAGTCCATGAATTCTTTTCACTTTTTTGAAAGTTTTAAACCTTTACGTCTTTGAAATTTGTAGAATATTATAATTCTTACTGTTTTGCGATCAAAAAAGTCCTTTAAATCTTTTCAAAATTTTTGTTTTTTTTTTATTGAACTTTTACGTTTTTGAAGTTTTTAGATATTTTGTCTATCCTATTTTGAATGTCCATTATAGCATGATAATTTATTAAATTATCCAAGAAAAGCGATGTTTTTTCGACATAAAGTTTATAGATGAAGTCAAAATGATATTACTAATATTTTATACGCAAAAGTTTGTGCGTGAGGTGTGCAAGCATATTTGTTGGTAAATTCCTATCTTGTCGCACCCCACTTGCGACACTGTGACAAGTTAGGAATGAATAAGAAGGTAAACTGGCCATTCCTATCTTATCACACTTCCCTTGTGATAGGTTAGGAATTAATTAGAAGGTAATTTAGCCATTCCTTACCAGTCACATCCTCTTGTAACACTGTTTCTGTTTAATTCATTCCTAATTTGTCACAATGTTACAAGGGGGGTAAAAGGATAGGAATCAACCTATTTGTTACTTTTTCAATCACAAACGGTTGAACCGATTTGAATGAAATGTTGTGTGGAGTTTTTAAAAGTCTACATAGATTAACATAAAAGCTACTTTTCATCCCGGATTAAAGCTGGTAACACCTAGCTAGTGTTGCTATAATGGACAGAGTATACCACAGAACAGAGAAAACAATGGAAGTGGTGCTCGTATCTCCTGCCTGTGCCACAATTAAGCAGAATATCGCAACATTCGCGGCGGCCATGATTAGTCGTGCTTAGCTACGTGAGCTAGAAAGACGTTCCGCAATCGCACCAAAAACATGTTTAAAAATAATTCATGCCTTGTTGTGCAATTATTACGTGTCAAAATGAAAGCAGGACGAATAATTTATCAAATGGAGATGTATATTTCTCTAATCTTTTCTAATTATTTTTATTTTATCTAATCTTTTCTCCTTTTATTGTATACCACGTCCTTTGTTATCTCTTATTTATTCCTTTCCATCCAATGGTTGCCTGGAAGAGATTGCTTTTAGCAATAAGGCCGCCACTTGTGGCACTAGTATAAGTATTTTTTTTCTTTCTTTGTAATTATTATCGTGTGTTGCAATAAAGAATTTTCTATTCTATTCTATATTTTGTTTTACTTATATGACGTGAGTTTGGCGACACCGGTAACCCGTACTAAGTAGTTATAAGGGGGCTTTCATTTTGACACGTAATAATTGCACAACAAGGCATGAATTGTTTTTTAACATGTTTTTGGTGCGAGTGCGGAACGTCTTTCTAGCTCACGTAGCTAAGCATGACTAATCATGGCCGCCGCGAATGTTGCGATATTCTGCTTTATTGTGGCACAGGCAGGAGATACGAGCACCACTTCCATTATAGTCCAATATAGTCCTACAGCGCCATCTTGCGTCCTTCGATGGATATCTCGACAGCTCTTCTCGATCCGCTCCGCATTCGCTTCTGGTCGATAAACTTTTTCATTTGCTTCTCGTACCGGGTCATCTTTTTCTTAGTTGTCTGTAACGAAAAATTACAACATAAATATATCATTTTTTTTACATGGGATTGGTTTGTGTTCGACTACTGCAGCCTATGTGATGTATTTGCCCAAAAAAACTTTGAGGGGGAGCCACGACTTTGCGACTACGTTTATTATTATTTTATAAAAAAGAGTGCTTATTTTTTTATTTCACGAGTAAGTATCTAAGTTGCTAAATACATTCAAAATAACTTACAAAACAAAAAATACTAAACTAATTAAAACGTAACTTATAAACTAAAATTAAAAAAAACTTACACTATAGTAAAACTGAGTCATTATTTTAGAAGAGCTATATCGTGCGTAGAGGTTGAAATGATTTTCGCCGTCTTTTGCAAATATCACGTTTAACGAACCGGGCAATATTCAAAACATTAACTATAGTCATTAGGTTTTTATTACTAACCTGTGGATCATAGAGTTGAAAACAATTTCAATAAATTAATCTTATATATAGAAATGAATCGCAAAATGTGTTGGTAAGCGCATAACTCAACAACGCCTGGACCGATTTGGCCAATTCTTTTTTTAATATTCGTTGAACTTCAAGGATGGCTTTTACTGCGAGAAAAATTCGAAAAAAGACCGCTCTTTCCTTTTTCTCATACAAACGTTTTATAAATAACTAAAGAGTAAAAGAGTCAACAGACAGGACGAAGTTTGTCGGGTCCGCTAGTTTTTAATATAAGTATGTATACTGAC